>JAGPOW010001296.1:118362366-118433246 GCA_030014935.1 Caiman crocodilus
TTTTTTTTTTTTTTAAAGGTGAACATTTTTTTCAGGATAGCTAAATGCGTGTCTGGTCACACTAGAGTATATAATGCTGCTTTACAGATTGGTTTCATTTCTCTGCCTCATCACTGGCTCCACAGAATCCCTTTCAGTTTCATAGGCTAATAGTGTCCAGACTCAGATTATGACTGACATTACCTGATGGGTTTAAAATACAATTTATAAATCTATCGTATTGTTGCTAGTCAGACGTTAGCATCATGGTAACTGGCTCTGTTTTTGCTGATGGAATAATTTATTCAGCACAGTCAGAAGTAGGAGGAAGATCATGTCATAAAGCTTGAGTTAGGAGTCAAAAAGCTAGGTTCTAGTTCCAGCTCTTGCACAGATTGTCTTTGTGATACTGAGCAAGTAATTCAGACTCACTTTTTCAAATGGGTTCCCCATTTATTTTAAAGGTATCATTAACTCATGTTTACAATGTACACTGAAACATTATGGGAGAAGCAGTTACAGAATGCAAAATATTATTGTTCATGTTCTTTACCTGTGTTTGCACAGTAACGACTTACCGCCTAGTGAATTATAGCACCTGTGCAATTCTGTACAACAGGTTAGGACAGAGAGAGAGGTTACTTAATTGAAACTGCAGGAGGAAATTTGAATTGATAGAAGGTAAAGTCTTCTGAAGCACTGATTTGTGATGCCTGCTCTGACAATGCCATTTAATGAATATAAATAAGGACCCTAAGTTTAGTCTTTGCCTTGATCTCTGGCCCAGCTGCAGTAATGAACAAAATTAATGATATTTTGTGTCAATGCATAAACAAACTTTTTTAAAACTCCATGTTGAATTTATAAGAACGGCAGCCATCAGGGATCATGCAGATGATTTGATTTCTTTTAAAAAGAAAGCTCAGTTTCAAGGCCTACATAAGTTGGTGGTGCTCTTAACACTCATTTAAGCAGTGCCTTGAACCCAGGCACTGCCTAAAGTCAGGATGGGAAGCACCAGGATGGAATAGGGGCAATTCATCCGCTCGTGCCTCTTCCTCCTTGGCTCCAGCTCCAACAGGGGAAGGCACAGCTGCAGAGGTAGAAGCAATAAGGGGCATTCTGGGAAATGTAGTTTCTGCTGAGGTGAAGGGGAAAATATTCCGTAATTTTTTCTCCTACTGGAAACCATTGGGTTTTTTTGGCCACTGAACACATGCCATCTCCTTTGGGTGACTGCTAACACACCCCCAGAATACAGGACATTACCTTGGTGAGGGGTAGGACCACTTGTCCCCCTCAGCCAATCAGTGGTGAAGGGCAGGGCCATTACCTCCTTGGCCAGTCAGCAGTGAGGGGTGGGGCTAAAGAGCCCAGTGATTCCCAGCCTTTTTAAACTGTGGACCAGAAGGGACCCTGGACTGGGAAACTGCAGTCTGGAAGTGACCAGCATGCTGCGGAGCGGCAGCCAACCCTTTTTCATACTCAGCATAACAAAGGGTTAGCTGCTGCTCTGCAATATCCTGGTCACTTCTGGAGTTCTGGTCCAGCCGCTAACCCTCCTGGGGGCCGGAAACCAACCCTTTGTGGCCTGGTACCAGGCCACGACTGGCTAAGGCAGAGGTTCCCAACCCCTCAATCAGCAGCAAGGGGTGGGGCCACCACAAATAGACTATTTGGTCCATGGTCCTCATACCAATGAACATTCTGTGCCCTGTGAAATGAGGGCGAGCAAGTGCTGGGATCAGCAGCAAGTTTGTGGGCCTCTGCAGTTCAGCCAGCAGGGAGCCTCACCTTGCTCCCCCTGCATCGTGATTTCACATATCCCACAGTTCTGCCATTCTCTCCAGCTTTGAGAAAATGTGGCATAGCAGGTAGGAGGCTTGAGCACCCCTTGTGCGAAAGGGTACAGGCAGATTCCCCTCCCCAGCTGGAATCTGGTCTCACTCCAATGTGACAACCAGAACCAGAGGGATTAATAAGCAATAATATGTGCTTCTTGGAGGCATTTGGTATTTTGCCTAAACAAGTAATATTAGTTAATGTAAGCTTATAAGTTTGTAAACTGCAAATGTAACTTGTCTATCATAATTTATCATTTTGGTTGAACTTAACCGTTCGTGGAACTGATAGGGCCCCATAGGCAAAGCTGTAGCTGTGAGATTAGCTGGCCTAACGTTTTTTTGCTCAGGGTTTAGCCTTAGCGATAAAAACTGGATCTAACTGCCCGGCACACCCACACATTCCAGGAAAGCATATTCGATTGAAGCCTAAAAGGGGTTGGGATTTAAGTGGAGCAATGTCAGTTTCAAACCTAAAGGTGCTGCATCATAATTTGCTTATTGGATAAACTTGAGTCTGGATAGTAACCTTTTATGATAATTTAACAGCTTTCAATCCCATAGGGTAACAGCTATAGGGCAATATTGTGAGTGGCCCTGAGGCCAACAGATTAACGTAAGACTAGGTATAAAAAACACATGCATCAGGTGATCAGCAGGAAGGAGGGAACAGAACAGTCATTTCTGTTCCACACCCGGACTCCCGGTATGAGTGAGGATCGGATCCTGAGCAAGGGACCTTCCCCAGTAATCCCTCTGACAGTGTCGATCATCAGGGACACCTGACTTCACTAGAATCACTTGGCATGCACTTGGCATTGAAGGACTATCGATAAGTTGCCAACCCATGTCTGTCTATTTGTTGTTTTGAACAGCCCAGTGTGGCTCATACCCTTGCAGTGCCCAGTTGGCCTGCGACAGATCGATCTATCTATCTATCTGTTGTTATTATTTACTATTAGCTCTTTTATACTGCCTTATCTGCTTATTGCATTTATCTTTATGTTAACTGTTGTGTGTGCGTGTAAGCCAAAATAAATTTGCCTTTATTCCACTCCCAGCTTTGCCTCCTCGACCCAAAACTGAATCAAACAGCCCAGTTGGCCTGTGATAAAATTAATACACTCACAGTGCCCAGCTGGCCTGTGACACTCCAGCTTGGGAGCCAGGGCACATACAGCACAGAGACCTCACCACCCCCACATCCGCATTCAGCACAGACACTGGGCACATGGGAATCTGCCCTGGCCACTTTCTTGTCAGAGCTGGGTTGAGTGGGGTCAGTCGGCATTTGATGCCTGCGGGAGTGCAGCCAGCTGCCGAATGGGGCAGCATCAGGTGACCAGCAGGAACGAGGGAACAGAACGGTCATTTCTGTTCCACGCCCAGACCCCGGACTCCCAGTGTGGGTGAGGATCGGATCCTGAGCAAGGGACCTTCCCCAGTAATCCATCTGACAGCGTCTTCCTTTCCCAAGAGACAGACAGGTTTGCCTGTCCCAGAGGAGAAATATTGGCTTAATAAGCTAACCCATTTGTCCAGGCACCCATAGGCCTCTTTGTCCAAAGCATTCCATTCAGGTGGGCACCCCAAGGACTCACTGAGATGCTTTATGGGTGCAAAGATGGTGACAAGCATCCTCCTAGTCCCACCAGCGTTCCAGCAGATACAAATGCAGTGCTCCACCTGCCTGCTGTCAAAGCCATTACCTTCTGCTGAGGCACAGGGACAGGAGCGGTGCAGCCCAGCTTTGCCAGCTCAGCTTCCCCCTGGGGCCCAGGCCCACCAACACATGCCCAGGCCATGGTCAGGGTGCTCAGGCATGGAACAGTGCCTTGGTTCTCTCTAGGGTAGCCATTGGTCCTGTTTTGTACCAGGCCATTCTGCTTTTAAACACTTTGTCACCTATCCATTCTTGAATGAGGAACGGACTGCAAAAAGTCCTGTTTTTCAGTTCATTGGTGGAAATGCATATAAATCATTTGTCCTCATGATTTTACTGGCTGTGCCTAGAGGTAAGGCAGTATACAGCCAGGAGGAGCAGGGTTCCAAGCTGGCAAAAGAAGGAGGGAGATGGAGGATTCCACAGGCTGGTCACTCTGTGCCTGTGCAAGGAGCTATGACTACAGTGTACATGCAGGCACAGTGAGAGCTGAAGTACTGTGCCATGCCTGAGCTCATACATGCCTACAAGGCTGCATATTGTGCTGTTGTAGACATGGCAACATGGCGTCGATCTTCCTTCTCTTTAATTCTACTTACACTTTTAACCTTAGGGATTTTAAAAACAAAGCACACTATGTAGAACATGTAACAGGTAGTTTCAGCAGCTGGTTTTATTCAAGTTAAATTGAAGTAGAAATCCAACCTAAAACTAGATTTCACACTGTAACCAGAGCACAGTATATATCTCTTCATCTGTATGGTGCCTAAAACAGTGGGGACTTAATCTTGACCATGGTTTCCAAACCATCCCACATTACAAACGGTACTACTACTATCTATGACAAAGTTTCCGGAACATAGTATTGACAACCAGAGTGTTTAAAAATTAGTTAGGTCACAAAATGCATGAGACCATCAATCATGAGGTTTGAGAGAGAATTTGAATTGTGCCTTTTGAAACTTTACAGTGCAGGTTGTCAGACTTTTCTTAACATGCCTAAGGGCTAGAAACCTACTAAAAATACAGCTGACATACTGTTGTATGCATATGAACCTTGTGCCTGGCGCTTTAAGAGAAAAACAAATAGCATGAGTCTTGGTAATGATGGGTGGCATAGGGCACAATTTGACAATCTGAATCCAGACAGATGCCCATGACTCATCTCAGTAATTCTGAGAAAAATTAGAATTCACACTGGACTTCCCTTTGATTGTGTCAGAGGAATGTATTATAGGGTCTTAGTCCCTGTCTGGTCAATGTTTTCTTCTTGTGTCAGATCTTACTCTGAGGATGTTGGTGTTCTCTCCCAGCTATCTTCTGCCTCAGTGGTTCTCACTTGCCATGACTTGATGTTTTTCTACTGGGGGTGTTGGTCACACTTGGAGAGTTTTGCCAGTCCCATGCAATCGGGTGGAAGGTCAGTTTATGGGGCTCTTTCTCCCCTACACCCTGCCCTTACCACCAGTAATGGTTGTTTCACCTGGGCACTTCCCTACTCTTGAAAAAAAAGAAAACAACCAGCCAGACCTCTTTACAGAGTTGGGGTGTGCCCCCTTAGGGGTCACTTAATCTCCAAGTAAATGTTCAGAGGAAAAAAGATATGCTGAGAACTGTCTGTCCAGTCTCTCACCCCAGTGCCCATATTTCCTGGGCTGTGATGAGAATTCAGACCTCTGAAGGCTCACCTGCCTTGAGGCCTTCAGAGCATAGGGCCCTAGGCAGTCTTTGCCCTCAGTAAAATGATCAGTCCAAGCTGTCCTAGCCCCCAACAGGGCAAGTGAGCCTATACCATCCTGGTCCGCAACAAGGCAATCAGTGTAATTGGCATAGCTGGGAAGTAGGCACAAAAGTTAAAGGAAAAAAAAATCATACCACAGAGAAAAAGTGGGGAAAAAAATGCTGTCCATGTATGACTAAATGCCCAGACCCTCAGTGGACCCCAGAAAGTCCCTCTGCAAAAAAAAAAAAAATTCTTCACAATGCTTTCCCATCACTGCTTTTTGGCAGCTCCCTCCAACTTCACAGACATGGTCTACACCCCTGTCAGCTGCACAGACAACTGGTAGGGGAGACACGGGGGCACATGCCCCCCTGAGATTAGTCCCTGACTCAGCACTGCTCAGGATGGGACAGGTTTTTTGCTGCGCAGGCTGGCAGTGTGTTTTGTGGGGTGGGGGCATCAAGCCATGGCACAGAAGTATAGCAGTGGATATGGGGCTTTTGGCTTGCCCCTGGGCCCATCCACAAATTGTGCCCCACCAGATTCAGGAGGCACCAGTCATCCCTGCAGCTGTACCTCCTTCAGTGGTGGTCCTCTGACCACTTGCCTTTCCCTCAAGCACCTCTGTTCCATTAGTGTTCGCAGGCAGGTTCCAGCTGGAAAGCTTCCCTAGCATCTTAACCCCATGATATGTGGTATGATAGGAGGCTTTCCCCAGCTGCCTCTCTCTGGGGCCAGAAGTACTTGCCAGGTCTCACCGCCAACAAATCACACGGGAGCACTCACTCTGGAAATGCCGCTAGCCATTCTGCTTCTGTGTCTTCCCTGTCCCTGTCCCTGCCTCCCCCCCCCCCACTTCCCTCTCCCCAGTGTGTTCTCTCTTCTCCTGGGGTAAGTACAGAAGATTTAGTCTCTGTTCTAGGACCTGTCCTGGCCCCTAAGGTTCTTCCATCACAGACTAACTCTGTAGCTATCCACCCAAATCAGCTATGGCCAGCCTGGTGACTCCAGCCTTCAGACACTCCTACCTACTCAGAAACTGATAACTTCTAGAGGCCAAGCTCTTAATGTCAAAAGCTTCTAATAGACATCAGATGAAAAGCATTCAACATAATTTTAGTCATAAGCTAAGTTACCATATCAGAAGCTACTTCAATACATGATGATATGTAAAAAGCTTTTCATCTTTAAAGTATTTTACAAAAAATAAAAATTTCTTATAATCTTTGCCAGGTAAATTCCATAAGGAAGCATTATCTCAATTTTTCAGGTGAAAAAATCTAGTAGTGATTCAGTGACCTGCTTAGAAGCCATGGAGCAAGTCAGTATTAGAGCCAGGATAAGAACCTAGGATTTTGTGTCTCCTCAGTCCTGTACCTAGACCACAACATAATTCTGTTTCTTAATGGGACAGTCTTAAAGCAGCATACTAGACCATTTAGTTACCTCTGACTTTCCCACAGCCCATAAAAGTTAATGAAAAAACTCCCATTGCCTTAATTTGGCTTTGGATCCAAACTAAGCTGATGTTGGAATTGGTTTAGTTTAACATGCAACATCCAGTAAATGTTGAATAACTAACATTATTAAAATATATATATTTACGTAAAATCCCAGTGTTGTAGAAAGTGATGGCGGTATCCCATTTGGTACTTGGAAACATTTAAGAACCTTAATTTCTATGACAGACCTGTTTCTAATAACTAGGGATCTTTCCAAAACCAGAAGGCAGGTGGCCAATTTCATGGGCAGATCACAGCACCACCACCCCATTCCTCTGATTGGCTGAAGGGCCCTGGCAGTCCCACCCACCCCTGCAGATTGGCAGGCTTAATTACCCTGCTTATACCCACAGAAATCATTAATGGAAACATTATTAAGCAATCTAGGCATTTAATTACACTCTAAACTGAAATGTCTTATGAAATTAAAGCTGTACGCAACATGAATTGTAATTAAATACCATGACCATACTATAGAACAAGTATTTTGAAATGGTCTATTAATGAAAACCCCTTTGTCTTTTATGATAGGTTGAATGAGGCAAAATAAGTCAGTTCTCTTGAAGTATGGAAGGCACTTTTAACCTAAATTTGCTTGAATCTGTCCTATTTACACAGATTAACCTAAATTAATATTTTTGCTCCTGAATTAATGTTTTTAGCTAAAGTTAAAAACAGTCTTCAGGGCTGTGAAATAGGAGTTACATTAAGAGGTGCAGCTAACAGATAGCAGAATTGCAGAAGAATGGATAACTTAATCAGCATCAAGACCACTAGAAAAGGAGTGAGGTTTGTTAACACCCATGGAATAAAGAGTTTAGAAAAAATCAGGTAGATCATAACAAGCCATGAAGCCAAGTGCCTCTTGCCATTGCCTGAGTAGAAATGCTGCTGCCACTACCAGACAGTTAGTTTTAAACTCTAGGTGGACCAAGAATCAAAGGTGGGATGTGACTGCATATACCATCCTGGATTCACCTCTGCTTGCTGCCACCACCAATGCCATTGCCACCATTGCCTCCACTTCTGCAGCCACTTGCCCCACAGATCAGGCCCACAGTTAGCAGCACAGTCTGATCCAGACTGGGACACAGAGTAAGTTTGATATGCCTAACTTAAAAGATAAGTATGTATTCATCAAGTAAACCTCACCAACTCCAGAGAGCAGGTGTTTAGCTATGGGGAAAACTGCGTGTTAAATGCATTTTGGGGTTCCAGACAGGTTGTATAGGAGGCTTTCAACTCTGTAAGCTCTGCTTGGAACTTGAGTTACAATTGCCTACTTTGCAGTAACCTGTGTAAAATGAGCTAGCAATCTCTGTCAAGTTCCTGCTGGATAAAAGTGCTCATGTAATTGGGAAGTAATGCAGCTACAATCCTTTCAGTCAGACTTGCCAGGGTGCCAAGTCAGGGACAGAAAACATTAGCAGTACAAGTGGGAAAGATTACCCCACCACTGCCTGTGCTGTAGCCGTTCTAGGGATAAAGAGGAACTTCATTTCTGGAGAACTGATCCTACACCATGCTTTCTGTTCAGGGTTCCCTGCAGTGGTGACCTTCGGGTTCTTGGGGCTCTGGGCAAGAGAGTCATTTGGGGCCCCTTAGAGCAGGGACAGGCAATTATTTCAGGTGGAGGGCCGCTTACTGAGTTTTGGCAAGCCATTGAGGGCCGCATGACAGGTAGCCAGGGGCAGATAAATATTAATTTTCTCAATTTTTTAGGGGCCCTGTAGGCCAGATAGAATGGCCTGGTGGGACACATCTGGCCCATGGGCTGCATTTTGTCCACCCCTGCCTTAGAGGATTAATTTTGATGATCTATACATAAATATTTTCAATTTCAATTTGCCCCAATTTGAAATTTGTAGTTTCAATATCCATGAAACTACAATGAAAGTATCTTAATACAATATTGATAATACAAATATTCAATGTAATTAAATTTTTATTTTTATAAAGTGTGGGTCCCTGGGCAGTCACCTAGTTTGCCCTCCCCTAAAGCTGCCACTACTCCCTGCCCAGGGTCTCCTGCTGGAGCCCTCGTTGTGAGCTTTAGATCTCACTCCCACTTTGGTTTTTATTTTTTCAGGCTCTCGAGCCTCCTACTTGATCTGTGTTCTCTTGACCCCTTGTCTCCAGGAAGTTCTTTGAAGTTTCTAGACATGGGAATCAAATAGGATTGAGGTGTAAGCTCATTTTAAAATAATTTTTAAAGCTCCCAATACAATATATGACACTTCTGTAAATCTATGGAAGAAAAAAGTTATTTGCTTTTTAAAAAGTTGCATATTTTATATCAGTATAAATTTGTGGATTATTTAAATATTGAACTGTTTGCTTTGGGAATTGAAATCAACTGATCAACACCAGCCAGAACACCTTTGTGATAACATGACTAAACAATACAGATACTTTTAGATAATAAAAATCCAAATTACATTGCAGGAGGTTTATTTCCCCTTGTAATGAAGTAGATCCATTTCTACCACTATAATTAGTTTATACAAGAGGGGGAAATCTGATATTGCAACAATTTAGCTTTTTTTAACTCAGAGTAGTTACATATAGCAATGCTGAGAACTCAGACAATTTAAGATTGCCTTTGGTAGTAATGAGCATGACTGGTATAAATCATTGATTTTTAAAAATGAAATGGCATTCCCCCAGTCATTTAGCATAACCAAGCAGTTGATTTTTATGCTAAAGTAATTTATTATTGATTTTTAGGCCACATCCATTTTAAAAAAATACTTTTCAAAATTTGGCTATTAGTCACTCATCAGTTTACGGACAACAAAATGTGAAATGCTGGAAGGGAGATTCATAGATTGTTAGGGGCTGGAAGGGACCCCGGAAAAGGCTGTTTTAATTCAGAAAAATTAACACAGGCTGAGACTTGTTGTTAATTTGACCTGACAGCAGATAATGTTACAGGACAATTACTGAGCTTCCCACATTTGCTAGAAACTATTTACCACAAGGCTAGTGAGTCTGAACTAGCACTTGCTTCCTGATCAGTTCAGCCCATTTTTTTTCTGAGCTGCAGAGTGTCCCAATATCAGGTTTTAAAAAAAATAATTCTGCAACAAGGATCAAACTATTTTCTAACCCCATGGAACAAGCCCAGTACTGTGGGAAGCGCACAGGTATTATCCCAGAGAGCTTGCAGTCTAAAGGCCTGCTTTCCTGACCCCAAGGTAGCTGGATCAAACCTCAATAGGCAGAAAACAAGGGCAATGTGCTGAGGAACCCAGAGGAAGGGATAATTGAAGGAGGCTCTTGTTTTTATTATTTTGCTGCTGTATTTTTAAACTTTGCATTTCCTACTCATGAATGGGGAACAAGAAATGAGAATTTAGGTGTGACTGGAACACAGAAAAGGCTATAGCTTGGCAAACCAAAGTGCCTTTCTTAGCCTAGTAGTATGCAAATCCACATCTCGCAACTCCCAGAAGGGCTCCAGATACCAAGCTATAGCCTATTTGTGGAGTAGTGGACAGTGTGTTGCCAGATTTGCCCGTTGCTTTGGGGTGTGCTCATTTATTATGGGTATATTTCTGGGGTCTCGGTAATTCTAGCAATGTGCTGCTTGTGTTACTAATATTTCTATATGGAGCTGTATCTCTCCCTTCTGCAAGTCCTCACCCACAATGGACCTATCTTGCAGGACTCTGTTTCACTGGGGCTGGGTTCCTCCAACCACTGAATTAGTCAAACACATATACGCACATACACACACATTAACAAGGCTGCCTGAGCCAGGTCAGGTTATTCAGCATTGACAGGCTAATGCCCTCATATGCCTTGAACTCAGTTCAAGACAACAATAAAATGCAGTCAAAACACAAACATATGGGTTAACAGGACGCATCTGAGTCAGGCTGAGTTATTCAGCACTGGCAGGCTGCCACCCTCTTGTGCCTTGAACTCAGTTCATCCCTTATTTCAGCAGGACAATAATAAATGCAGTTAGACACACATACACACATGCTAACAGTATGTCTGAGCAGGCTGGGTCCAATCAGCACTTTTAGCTGATGCTCTCATGCAACTCAAAACTCAGTACGTCCCATTCTCTTGTCACAATGGTCCTAGTAGTAACTCCCTTGATGAGCAGATCCCACTGTAGTTTGGGGCATTACAGGGATCTTTGGCTGGGGTAAAAGAAGCATTACTGCAGAGCAAGTGGGAAGGTCAAGGAGAAGGAAAAGTAAGTGAGGTTCAGAAAGAGAGTATAGCAACCAACTTGACCATAAAAGTTATTTATTGCCAGGTATATAAACGTATGATAATACCAGCAGTAATAGCCATACAAGGGAGACAAATAAAACAATTACAATATTGCATAGTTTCAGTTAGGTATTTGGGGAAGTGTAGCTCAAGTTTGATCAACAAAAGTCCAGTTTAGAAAGCTGTGCCTGGAATAAGAAAGCAAAAGTCAGGTTCCTGGAGTCAGAGAGCAAGCGAGAGCAAGAGTTGGGGTCTCACCACTCAGCAAAGCTTGAACCAGTCGAGGTTCCCAGGTGTTTGCTGGAGCTTGCAGACAGGCAGAGCCCTCAGCACAATTAGTGGAGGGACTCCAGGCAGAAAAAGGAGTGGAGATGGTGCAGCTTTTGGATCTAAGCAACAAGACAGAAACTTGAGCTTGGGTAGGGGTTTTTGTAGAGAACTAACAAAGCCTCAAGGAAGAACACTAGGTTTGTTTATGGGTAACCAATGGTTCATGTGCTGGATAGTAGGAGCTGATCACTCCTGGCTATGGGTGGCATTACTCTGAAGGAACTCACAATACAGACAGGCAGATTCAGTGTTTTGGGTACCAGTGAAGGAGTCATCACTAGAATTGGTCTGATAAATGCTGAGTTGGGTGTATGCAGACATGGGTTGATTAGCATTTGGAGCAGGGATCTCCCATCATGCAGTGCTCCCCTGCTTCTCTGGTTCCAGAATTCAGTGCAGCCCTTGCCTTGGAATCTCTGTTCTCCATCCTGAATGCTAACGAAGGTGCTGTCCTGTCCCATCTCTCATGTAAACGAGACCAGGGGAGTTACTTCACTCCTATCACCCTTGTCTGGAGTGCTTTGGGAAGATTTTAGATTATTTATCCTAGACAGAAAGAAAATGACAAAGCAAAAAAATGTAAAGTTTAATCAAAGGCACACATGGACCTCCGGTGGACATTAAGCTTCTTCCTTTTGGGTTTTATGAAATAAAATTACTCCTGTTTTTTTTCCCTTTCACTTGGTGGTAGCCCTTTCTTCTCATTCTCCGACACACTGTTTTTCTAACCTGTATGTTCCTGCATGTTAAAAGGGGTTGCTTATAATTTATGTGAAGTAGATTCTCTTTTTAGGCTGCTGGACATAAAAGAGATCTTTAGTTGTTTCTGAGTTGGCAGCTCTTTAACTAATTAAACACAGACCAATATCACCATGCAGCATGTCCCAAGGGCCTGATCTGGAATTTGTATTTGCAAAAGAGGTTAGTTACATCTTTATTGGTCCCGGTGCTCCACCATTTTTCTGACCTCTCAATCCTCTATACTTCTCCGCTACTGACAGATGTAGCATATCAGAGGCTGGTTCTCAGGCAAGTTGATCTACTCATTGCATAAAGCCAACCAACAAACCCAGACTACAGTGGAGTGGCTGAAATTCATGACAAATCTTATCAAAACACAGAAATACTATCTTATACACTAAAACAGTGACTGTGCAATCTTGGAGCATAAGTGCATTTTGTATGAGAGTACCAATGTGTCTGTGACACACAATGCAAAAGTGCCCGCATGCTTGCATATATTAGTTATGGATTATGGCACAAAGACTTTACATCAGGAAGGCAAATGCGCATTGCTACTACATTTTAAAAATCCACTGAATTACTGTATAAATCAGATTCAACATTTATTTTAATGAATGCCCTGTCATTTATCTCCCAGGTGACTTTCAGCAGTTGCTGGAGTTTTATATCTAATTCTTGGAGACTCCAGGGCAATCTTGGATGGTTGGCAACCCTAGAGACTGTCCCTCCTGCCCCAGCAAACCCCAGCTGGGATCTGGGGCCTGGAAGGAGGATTAAACATCCCTTCCCCCACTGAAATTTACTGCTGGCTGCAACTGTAGACTACAAATCTCAGATGCACCTAGAAGTAGGAAGAGCAAATGATAACCAAACTTGCAGAGTCCTGCCGCTTTAATTCTGGACTACAAATCCCAGAGTCCTCAGGAGCAGCAGGAAGAGGAAGTGAACATACAGCCAGAGAGTTTTTGGCCTGTGCTACTGCAGGCTCGTGGTTGCATTTCCTGAATCAAAGGTAAATGTCTGTTCACTTCTGTTTCAATTTAATCTGTGCTGCTTAGACTAACCTGCAAAAACTGAATTGATTCAGCCTCAGACTTTTTCACTGTCTGTACTTAGCCTTTGTGTTTGTGGGTAAATAAGATGATGGCATGATGCTACATTCCGGTAAAAAACAAAACCAAATTAAGAACAGTTTGAAGAAGAAGAAAAACAATGTCCATTCATTCAGTTTGGTTTGGGATGTTTTGTGTTAGATCAGGAATAGGATAGGCAGCGCAGCAACAGATAGGGCAAGAAGCAGAAGGCAGAGCAGCAGATGGGCAAGGGAGGGGGATTGGAATGGCACTTGGGGAGGGTAAGGAGCTAATGTGTGACACACCAGCCAGAAAGTTTGGCCCTCGCTATTTTAGGTGATGTATCTGCACAGAAGTGGGCGTAGTCCTGGCTCTAGGGGATTGTCGTTCTATTGGTATGATTTGGAGAGGGCTAGATTACTCAAGAGTGTTGAAATAGTTATTGAATTATACAGATCATTTTAGACAAGTGATAAAATGCTTTACACTATATTCCCCCATTATGAATTCTTAGTAGACCAAAAACTACTAAAAAAAACCCTTAAAAATGCTTTAAAGAATGTATTGGGACGCTTTTTTAATATTGCTTTCTACACCCAGATACCTATGTTGCCATGAGCCTTAAAGTCTGCTGTTCATTTTGGGCCTTCAGGCATTGTAATTCAGTGGGGGAAATTCCAAGTTTGAGGCAAGGAAAGAAATAGTTTTGTGTCTGTCACATGTAAAAGAAAAAGCACCAAATGCCTCAAGCTGTATATAAGTCTTGACTCTTAATAGCCATATAGGAGATGGATTAGTGGGCAGAGTGCAGGGGAGTCAGCCAAAGATTTGTGTTAGCTTCGGTTTACCAGGATTTCACAGTTTATTCTTCACCAGTTAAATGCTAAGCAGTAATAATTATTATGATGTAGATAAGCAGAGGCTTCTATCATAGTTATCCACTCTGCATGTTGGGAATACATGTTGATGTGATGTGGTACATTATACTAAAATTCACCAAGCTCCCCTCTCTACCCTTCTCCCAAGAAGGAAATGAAGAAATAGCCTTACAGTATATACAGAGCTCTGGAATAAATATATAAATGTGTTTTCTGAAAGTAGTGCTTGGTGGTCAAGTCCCTAGGGTGTTTAAGGGAATCCTAATAATGGCTTAGGCTCCAGAGTCCTGCTTCCTGCTGATTCAGGTTGTACATGTACACTACACAAATGGACAGGGTCCGGGCTCTGAAAGTCATACTACATAATAGGGCTGTGTGAAGCTTCATTCCCTGATTCAGTTCGGTGGAAATTCCGCCCAATTTGGTGGCTGATTCTCTGAATCAAATCAGAGGACCCTTTAATCTCTCCAAATCAAATTGGAATCCTCTGAATCAATTCAGAGAGATTCAGAAAGATTTGGTGATTTGGACATAGACACAGCTTTAAATGTTTTGTCTACATACCTCTATGTATGTAGACAAACCAGGCAACTCATGAATGCTGTGATGCTGAGGTACATGGAGCATTCCACAGAAGTGTGGCGAACTCCCCAGTGTGCTCGGTAGCAGACCCAGAAGTGGACCAAAAGCACCTCTGGTCACTTCCGAGTCTGCCAGGGAGCACATGGGGGGGGCCACCCTGCACCCCCCCAGCTCAGTGACTGGTGCCTCCTGGGTTGGGGGGGCACCCGGGGTCCCCCCGCAGCCGATCATTGAGCTGGGGGAGTGCGGAGGGCCCTCCCCAGCACACTTCCTGGCAGACCCAGAAGTGGACCGGGAGTAGTTCCAGTCCATTTCTGGGTTCACCACCAAGAATGTGGAGGGCCCCCCCTGCACTCCTGTGACACACTCCATGAACCCCAGCATCACACCATTCACAAGCTGCA
This sequence comes from Caiman crocodilus, assembly GCA_030014935.1. Lineage (NCBI taxonomy): Eukaryota > Metazoa > Chordata > Crocodylia > Alligatoridae > Caiman > Caiman crocodilus. Next base: position 118,377,316 of record JAGPOW010001296.1, read on the forward strand.
CTGGTACCTTGAGGTACATAGAAAAACCATATAAAGCTGTGTCTATGTCTGAATCACTGATTCTCTGAATCAGCATCAAATCTTTGGATTTGGCTGAATCGAATCGGGGACAGTGATCCAAATCAACGAATCAAATCACTGTCCCTGATTCAAGCCAAATTTGAATTGAATAGGACCTGCTTCGGACACCCCTACTATATAATAGGCAGACTAGAGAGCTTAGTAGACAGTTAAGCAGGATACTCATAGTGTATTAGGTAATATACACAACTGAAATATTGAAATGCACAATGTATATTTTAATGGACTATTTCCAGAATAAGAGATACCAGTAGTGTCATGCATTGTGCTTGGCCTTGTTCTTGATGTTGGATGAACAGTCCTACTGTTTCATTTTCATTGCATTTTATAGGGGTTTTTTTTATATATATATATAACAAAGCCTTTGATGAACACAGTCCAGCTTATAGACGCTGCAAAAGCATCTGGTTTAATTAGTTAGTTCTTATTCACATTTAGGCAGTATTAAGCTCCTAAAATGATGACTGATATCAAGGTTCTTTATACAGTCCTGCAAAGTTAAGGGATGTGTGGTAGAGTCTGACTGAGCTCTCTGAAGACTAGGGAAGGTCACTGTAGCATTGAGATTGAGTTAGGTAAGGATGGTTTTGGAAATGGGTAATATAAGAAATTTTGAGCCGTCTGAGGCCTGTTTTAGGCAACAGACATACATTGATCTAAGCCCATACTGTTTCTTAGTGGCAGTCCTTTTGTGGTCCAGAATACAAGCTTTCTTTGTCATAATCATCTGTACTGGGAGTAAATCAATGCCATGATTTCTACATGCATTTGAGGACAATATAGAAATAGTCTGCGAAAGGGATATTGTTCCCATTCATTTCCACACAATGTTATCTTTGAGGTTTGAATTATCATTTACATTACAACATTTGCAATTTTACTGACAGACAAGATATGCAAAAAGGGACAATAGTACTACAAGTAACTGACTGTCAACAGTTCCTTTGGTGTTACAAATAGGTGAAGCCTGGACTGTGAACAAAATTTGGAAGAGCCCTTGTTTTTCCAAATTGACCTAAGTCCCTGATACTACCTTCCCAAAACCCCACCATGGAGAACTTCTTGAAGAATGAGGGAAATGTATGACCCGCGGGCCAGGTCCGACCCACGGAGGGTCTTTGTCTGGCCTGCGGCAGATACCTCGATTCCCGCTTGGCTGAAGGGCCATCCAGCCTGTGGTGCGTCTTGCCGCCTCGGGCATGCAGCAGGGCTGGGGGGACTGCAACTGGACTGCCTTTCTAGGCAGCCCAGCTGGTGGTGGCTCCTTCCAGCTGCCACTGCCACTGGCCTCAGCCCCATGGTACCAGTGGGGACCCGTGGGCACAGCCCTGACCCTGCACCTGCCCTGCACCTGCTCCATACTGCCCACCCTTACTGAGCAGCAGCAGTGATGGCTGGGCAGAAGCTGCTGTTCCACCCTGGGGCAAAATGGCCCCACCCCCTCACCGCTGCTGGTCAGTTGTTGCTGCATCCATCCAGAGCCTGCACCTGGGCTGCCCTGCAGCTCCTCTGCACTATCACCACTGCCTCATGGGGTGGCCTGGAGGCAGCAGTGATGGCAGCAGAGAGAAGTCACAGGGCAGCCAGGGCATCGGCTCTGGGCAGCTGCAGCAAAAACGACTCAGCAGCAGTGAAGAGAAGGGGCTGCCCTTCCTCTGCACCAGCAACAGCTTCTGCCCAGCCACTGCTCAGTGTAGGTGGACGGTGTGGAGCAGCCATGGGCTGAGCTTGGGGCAGGGCCCTGTGCATGGGTTCCAGCTGGTCCACTTTGACAGGGGAGAGTCTGGAGCGGGTGCAGGCTGGGTTGGGGCTGGGGCTGCATGTTGTTGGTGGTGGCAGAAAGAAGCCACAGGGTGTGTGGGATCTGGGCTGTTGGGGGGGGGGGTGCTGATCAGCTCAAAGGGGCACGTGGCTTCTCCTGGATCAGCTCCTTTGCAACCAACTCTTCTCCCCCACATGGCAGAGCCATTAGGGCTGTGCAAAATTTTGACAAGTGTTTTGTTTCAAAGCTGTTTCAACGCATTTTGAGCTCGAAATGGCAAAATCAAAATGAAACAAAAGGCTTCAAAATCATTTCAAAATGAAATGAGGGCACTCAACATTTTGAAAGTTTCTGGTGGCAGGAGGTGGAGGAGAGCCAGGACTGCACTATACCTCCTGCCACCGAGCTGAGCTCCATGGTGCTGGTGGAGCTGCTCAGACTATAGCCCTGACTCCTCCGTGCCTCCCACCACTGGGTTGAGCTCCATGGGGCTGGCAGAGCCGAAATGCAGCCCTCCCACTGCCAGACTGCACTCTCAGTGGCTTCACCAGCCCCATGTAACTGAGCCCGGTGGTGGGAGGCAAGGGAGAGCCACCGGCCAGGGCTGTGCTTTGAGCAGCAATGTCACTGGCTCTCCTGCCACCTTCTGCCGCCAGACTGAGCTCTACGGGGCTGGCGGAGTCACTCGGAGTGCAGGTGGGAGGCAAGGAGAGCCATGGCTCTGCTCTGAGTGGCTCTGCCAGCCCCATGGGGCTCAACCTGCCCTCCTAGTGCTGCCAGACTCCTCCTGGGGGCATGGTCCCCCAGATCTGCATGCAGAATGACAGGAGGCACTTCCTGCCCAGCGCCAGTCTTGGGCAGCAGTGGCAGCCTCCTGTCATCCCAAGCAGATCCAGGGGCCTACACCCTCAGGAAGAGTTGGGCACAGCCTTCCCAGGGGTGCAGGCCCCTAGATCTGCATGCGGGATGAAAGGAGGCTGCCACTGCCAGCAAGTCACATTAGTTTTGCTTCTTAGCACCTTGAGATGCAGTTTCCCAGAAACCCCTGCACCTATCTCCTTGAAACTTGGCAGGCATCATACCCCCCAGAAAGGGCTAGCATCCCTGCAATTTTCATCCAAATCAGGCTTGAAATGACAAAGTTATAGGCATTTTCACGAGTCCCCATGATAGCTATGGGCAAAATGTCAAAACAGCAAAACAGTTTTGACAAAATGAAATGGGACAGTGCTTCAAAACTTAACAAAATGATGAAATGAAACACTGTCCCTTCAAAACAATGAAACAGAAGTTGAAATGAAACAGTGCTGTTACACAGCCCTAAAAGCCATGCTAATCCCAGGGCTTATGGGCGGCAGCCCCAGGAGCTCACGTATACTGCACCCCTTAGCCTGGGCCCTCCTGCTGCAGCTGCTGTTGCAGGGGCCCTATGGCTTCCAGACCAACAGCGGAGGCAGGAAGCATGGCAGGCCTGGGCCCAGGCATCCCTAGTCGCTAGGGGAAAGCAGAGCAGAGGCTCCAGTAACCGGGGCTGCAGATGCGACAAGACACTGCCAACAGCAGCCACAGCCCTAGGGCTCAGCGGGCCCATCTGCCCTTCCTTGCACATGGAGAGAGCTGTCACCCTGGTGCGCACGTGTGTGTGTCATGCACACTCCACCATACCCATACATCCTCCCCCACAAGCTCCACAACCACATCTTCCTCACCATACAATCACATCCCCACATCCCCACAGCCCACCACACACACATCCAGCTCCCCAAACAAACCCCACACACAATATACAAGAGAGACTTTATTTTGAGCATTTTACACTACACAAACACATAAATAAGGACAAAAATATTTTTTGAAATGAAATGTTATATTTGATTTTTAGTATGTGATTTGCTTTTTTTCTAGTTCCAAGATGGCAAATCCCTCTTCCAAAAGAAGTACTTCCAGGGGCAAGGGAAGGGACTTCTAGTGGTAAAGGTCAAGGGTTAGGGGTGGGACTTCCCAAGATGGCAACCAGAGGGTGGGACATCTGTCAAGGGGCGGGGTTATCCTTGCAACCCTCCATAGCTCTCCAAAACTCTTTAAGCGGCCTTCCACTGAAATAATTGCATGCTTCTGCTCTAGCAGGTAGCCCACTTCCTAGCTGCCAGATCCCACACAGCTAGTGTAAGCTGCTGCAGTATCCTCATACAATAACAGGAGCCCTCTGGCTCCCTGTTACTGTCATAGATTCATAAAAGCTAGGGTCAGAAGGGACCTCAACAGATTGAGTCTAACCCCCTACCCTGGGCAGGAAAGCGTGCTGGGGTCAAATGATCCCAGCCAGATGCCTATCCAGCTTTCTCTTAAAGACCCCAAGGTAGGGGAGAGCACCACCTCCCTTGGGAGCCTATTCCAAATTTTGGCCACCCTCACCATGAAGAAGTTTTTCCTGATGTCTAGCCTAAATCTGCTCTCTGTCAGTCTGTGAACATTGTTCCTTGTTACTCCAAGAGGTGCCCTGGTGAACAGAGCATCTCCGATCCCTTGCTGCATCCTCCTAATGAATTGGTAGGCGGCTACAAGAACATCTCTCAGCCTTCTCTTGTGGAGGCTGAAGAGGTCCAAGGTCCCTCAGTCTCTCCTCATAGGACTTGTCTTGTAAGCCCTTAACCATATAAGTGGCTCTCCTCTGGACCCTCTTGAGTATCAACATCCTTCTTGAAGTATGGCACCCAAAACTGGATGTAGCACTCCAACTGCAGTCTGACCAGTGCCACATAGAGGGGAAGTATCACCTCCTTGGATCTATTTGTCATGCAACTGCTGTTGCATGATAAAGTGTGGTTAGCATTACTGATGATTTTGTCACACTGACAACTCACATTCATCTTGGAGTCCACTATAACTTCCAGATCCCTTGCCGCTTCTTTGCTGCTGAGGGGGTCACTTCCTGGCCAGTTGGTGTGCTAGATATTTTTGCACCTTAGAGGCAGCACTCTGCACTTGTCCTTGTTGTAGTGCATCCTATTGTGTACTACCTACTTTTCTAACCTGTCCAGCTCTGCTGCAATTGTTCCCTACTGTCTGGAATGTGCACTTCACCCCACAATTTAGTATTGTCTGCAAACTTGGACAGCGTACACTTCACACCCAAATCCAAGTCACTGATGAAAATATTGAAGAGTACAGGTCCAAGGACCAAACCCTGTGGGACCCCACTACCCACATCCTTCCAGGTCGATACCGACCCATCTACTACCACTCTCTGGGTGTGACTGCTAAGCCAATTTGGCACCCACCAGACCACGTGAACATCTATATCACAGCCTCTTAATTTATTTCAGAATGGGATGAGATGCTGTATCAAAGGCCTTGTTAAAGTCCAAGAAAATGACATCCACCTCTACTCCTGCGTCTAAGCATTTTGTGACCCTGTCACAAAATGAAACCAGATTGGTCAGGCATGATCTACCTGCTACGAATCCATGCTGGTTTTCCTGCTGCATTATTTTTCCCACTGGAGTCCCACAAATATGATCTTTCATAACCTTTTCAAAGACCTTTCCAAGGATGGAGGTGAAACTGACTGGCCTATAATTACTCGGATCTTCCTTCTTCCCCTTCTTGAAAATAGAGACCATGTTGGCCCTTTTCCAGTCCTCTGGGACCTGAGCACCACAGGTGCTCAAACAGCCGTGCCAGTGATTCTGCTATGACACTGGCCAATTCCTTAAATACTCTCGGATGCAGCTCATCCGGGCCTGCTGACTTGGAACACATCCAGTTCATCCAAGTGACTGCACCAAGTCAATGTTGACAGCTGGTAGGCTGGTGTCCCTCTGATGCCCATCTAAGGACCCATTCGGTGACTTACCTTGAGCCCTGTTCAGGAACAGAGAGGCCAAAACTCATTGAATAGCTCAGCCTTGTCTCCCCTTTCTGTCATTAATTTCTCCTTGTTTAGTCAGAGACCTATGTTGCTCTGCGTCTTCCTATTATTCCCTACATACCTAAAAAAATACTTTTTGTTGTCTTTAATTTGTGTTGCCAGCCTCAGCTCTGTAATTGTTTTGGCCTTTCTAACTGCCTCCCTGCAAGTGTGGGCCAAGTAGGTATACTCCATCTTGGTATCTTCCCCCTTCTTCCACCATCTATATGCCTTCTTTTTTGCCCTTAGGCTCCCCTGGATTTCTCTGTTTAACCAAGGAAGATTTTTGGCTTCTTTTCCCTCATACTGGGATAGTCTCCCTCTGTGCCTGAAGAATCACTACCTTTAGGAATGACCACCCTTCTTGGACTCCCATCTCACCAATACTCTTCTCCTGCAATGTGTCATTGACTAGACTCCTAAGCACACTGAAGTTAGCCTTCCTAAAGTAAAGCACTTCCACCCTACTAGTTATCTTACCCACCCAATGCCGTCATCTTAAAGTTGAAGTTGTTTTGAATTTGGGTAAGTACAGTACTTACTGTAGGGTCTTTTGGAAACAGCTACCAACTGGTGCAAATTAGAAAAGCCTCCATAGTTGCTTTAACCTGCCCCATGCCTAGAGCTCAAGTGCAGGCAACAGAGAGGCTGACATTTAGCTGCATGTCACAGGGACACAGAGTCAGGCAAGGGGAAAGCTTTGGTCAGAGGCAGACCCCAGACCAAAGAAAAAAACCCCATACCTGCTGCAGAGGCCTGGGGGAGAGAGGGGGTGCGCTGTGAAAAACCACTCAAGCAGTTTATCAGCAGAGCCCATCTCCAGCTGGGGCTGGGTGACCCAATGAGGAGGCGTCACCCAGTGAAGATAAAAATCAGCCCAGAAAGTGTGGGCATGGGGGACGCCAAGGGCCGGAGGACCAGCGGGGAACTGCCAGATGGAGAGTGTCCAGCCGCTGCAGTTGGCAGTGGCGGTGGCTACAGGAGCTGCAAAGGATCCCCAAGCCACAGAAGACTGGCAGGGATTGAAGATGCTGGCAGGGAGGCCAGCAGCAGCAGCAAAGGAGGCAGCAGGAACTGCAAGGGATCCCGGAGCTGGGGAAGACTGATGGGGATTGAAGATACTGGCAGGGAAGCCAGTGGTGGCAGCAGTGGCAGTGGCAGCGGCAGGAGCTGCGGGGAATTCCTGTGCTGGAGAAGCCAGGCGGGGATCAAAAGAGCCGAAAGGGATAGCCAGTGTGGGAGCGCTTACTAGAGACAACAGAGCTGCAGCCACAGGACGGAGGCAGGTCCCAGAGGGGAGGAAGGTGACCCCGGCTGGGGTGGAGGCATGGATCCCGACCCTGAGGGCACGCTGGCTTAGGGACATTAGGGGACTAAGGGAGTACGGGACGCTTCCTGTGATTCCCCTTTGTCTGTTTTGTCCTTCCTTGTCTCATTGTTCTTGTAGTCAGGGTATCAATTTTGTTTTTCACATCGGGTTGCTTCTGGGGCCTGGGGCTTTACGTTGGTAAAGGTATTTGATTGTGTTTTCCTTTTTTCAGGCTGTTCTATTTTAGTTTTGTGTCTGGGGCAGGTTAGCATAGCCCTCCATCCCAGGCTGGGGTAGCAGTGACCCCAGTCAAAGGCAGGAAAGAGACCACGAGAGAGCATGAAGAGGAACAGTGGCATCTCCTGTAAATAGCACTGGATGTCAGAAGGGACATCTCCAAAGGCCGCGTGTCACCAGACCCTTTGGGTCCAGTCAGAGCCCAAGGCACCTGTCAAAGAGGAAGGACATGGGGAACCAGGAAGACATCAACAGGGAATAGCAGCTAAAGATCTTAAGGCTCGTCTAGAAGGTTGGCATATGGCTGGGGTGTAGGGGAGGTTGGAGCCCCAGAGACATCTGTCGGGATGCGTGACCACTCTGGAGGCACCCTCTGCACTGAAAAACCATCCAAAGTCGTGGCAGATGAGTTTGGGGGACACCCTGAAGGTAATTGAGGTACCCTCTGAGGTTTATGTGAGGTTCCCTGGCAAACAAGGTCAGCTGCTCAGGCAAAAAAGGCTCAGGAGCAAGCCTTCAAGAAGAGATGGGCACAGTGCACATTTTCATAAAAATGAATGTTAATACCTTCATTATCAGTAGGTTTCAGAGCCAATAGTGAAACAAATAGCTCAGGTCTACCTCAGTTCCTGCAAGTAGACTCATAACTGAACAAACAAAATTTTTAAGTTGAAACTTAAATTCTGTAGCAATCCATGGTATGAACAGAAATTCTATTTGCTCACATTTCCTGCATCATCATTCCTTTGGCTATGCAAAGTAAGTTTGCAACTCTTGTGTTTGGTGTATCGTGATTAGCAGTTACATGCTAGAGAGGCATAGCTCACAAGGCACTAGATTGAAAACATTTTTGTGGAATCAGTTTTCTCTTGAATATGGCTGGTAGTTAAATTCTCCATACAAAAATGCTGATGTGACACTTCAGGCTGAATGGAAATGCATTTATTAACTGAAGTCCCTGGAAAGCAACACATCCCTAGACTAATGTGAGCCCATCTGTTATTCTCATGGGGTCTTTTTCCCCACTTTAAAAACACCTATAATAAATTGTTTTAAGAATTCTCTCATAGAAGAATAAAATGCCAAATGATGCTTACTGACCACCTTGGCCAGATTAGCTGGACAAATGACAGAAACAATTTAGATAGAGTTACATTTAAAGTGCAAGTAAATGTGGTTTCCAGCCCAGTGTGGACAGAGGTTATAGCCCTGCCTATGCTACTAATGCAGACTGGCTCTGTGCAGTTGTCCCGTCCCTTTGGTACAGTCCTGGTTTCAGTTTGTAGCATAGACTATTCCAAAGTCTATTGCCGGTAATAACTAACTAGTCCTGTGCAGATGCAGAGCATTTATGTCCTTAGATTCACCTCTCTTCTCCATTATAAATACACTCCCATAATGCAGTACGGCACCAGCAATTGTGTTTAATCTTTGCTACCATTTAATCTTCATCTGCTGTTTTTCCCCCAGCAAACTGTAATTTAGAATCACTTTGTTTAGCATAGTATTACTTTCCATTAATTTCTATTAATACTCCAAAGTGTTCTAACATTCCAATATTTCATTACAGATACGACTTCAGATACTTTCACCTAAACTAAATTAAACCATTATTCAAGCTCTGACATGTTGTCAGATGCAACTGGGGAGCTGGGGCAGGGGGAGGGGAAAGATGCTGATGATTAAAGATTCTGTCTGAGCAAATCATCATTAATCAGGCTGCTGAAGGTTTGACAATGCACTAGCCAAACCTTCGACAGAGAAATGTCATGACTTTTAAAAACTGAACCCCGGTAGGATTTCTTTTTCCCAACTTGTTTTCCAGTTGCCTGCAATTGTTCAGACAATGTACTTTTTCTTCTTTTGATCATTTATAACTATTTGTTTTTATTCCTGATCAGTCCTACACTACACTAGATAGGGAGAATGCAAAGAAAGATGGAGGCCCTTTCCCAGGCCTCAAACAAGTGTTTCTCAACCTGGGGGTCGCAAGAATATATGAAAGATTTGTGAACAAACTTTAAAAATGGATTCTCCTTTTAAGGAGAAAAATGTGGAAAGTGATGGCTTTCCCTTGTAGGCTAGCAGAGTTCCAGCCTGGAAGGGGATGCTTGGAGGCCTCCATGCCCCACTCACACTCCACCCTGCCCCACACTCACTTTCTGCCCCACACACCAGGGGGCTAGGACCTGGGTGCAAGGAGCAGTGGATCAGGAATGAGGAGCACTGGGTTAGGACTGGCCAATATTTACAAATGGGTCCTGGTACAAAAAAGGCTGAGAATCACTGGTCTAAAGATAGAGATGGTGGGTAAAGCAAGGCGATAATTGGGGCTGTGCAAAACAGCACCGTTCCGTTTCGACTTGCATTTCGACAGAACTGCATTTCGTTTTGAATTTTGTTTCAACTCAAAACCACTGTTCCCTTTCATCGAAACTGTTTTGCTGTTTCATTTCAACATTTTACCCATAGGCTATAATGGGGAAGCTCAAAACTGCTTATAAACTTTGTCATTTTTGGCCTGATTTGGATGAAACTTGCAGGAATGGTAGCCTCTTCTGAGGGCATGAAGCCTGCCAAGTTTCAAGGAGACAGGTGCAGGGGTTTTGGGGAAACTGCATCTCAAGCTGTGGACAAGCAAAACTCATGATGTGGGTGACACTATGCATTAAGGCGCAGCAGGATGCTGCAGCCACAAAGCCTGCCAGCTGTCAAGGAAATTGGTGCAGGGGGACTCTGGGTTTTGAGGTCCTGCATCCCTAGCTGCTGACAGGCAAAACTCATGACGTGGGTGTTTGGGAGGGACCTCAGGAAAGAATGAGTCACTGGCCAGCTACAAGGTCAATAATGAGAGCCTCCTTCCCTATCCCCCTCCTTCCTTTAGTTTCTGTTTCCCTGCAGCAAGCCCAGCTTGAGCTTTGAAACGAAACGTTTCAAAATTTTTAAAACGTTTCAATTTGCCTCATTTCATTTCAAGGCTGTTTTAAAGCTCTGTTTCATTTCGATTTTCCTGTTTCAAACTCTAAACAAGTAGAGAGAGCAACGAAATGAAACTGTTAGCAAAACTTCGCACGGCCCTGGTGATTAGCTGTGTCCTGGCAAGATCAAGTTTTAAGGACACAGTAACCAACAATTGTACATAGAGCTAATGCCGAATGTCCAAATGTCCCCATGCCCATGCTGCCTGCATTGCATTAGGGATGGGCCCTTGGAAGGAATTTAAGTTGAGAAAAAGTGGTTTAGAAAAAGTGTTTCATGATCAAAAGTGATAGGCAAGAAGGTGAAAGGAAGTTGCTGAAACAATGATGTTCCAACACTAGCATGATTTTTTTGTAGAGTGGGCAGAAGCTGGGTGAGTGATCCTGGTTTTCTTTTTAAAAGTTACACATTCTCTGATACAAACTGCAAATTCTCTGATTAAAAACCCCCAAGTCTGTGTTTTTCCATGATTAAAATCAAGCCACTATATATTTCAAGTATCTGGTGAACACTGTTTCACTGATATATTTACAATTTTAAAGCAATTAGAAACCTACCACCAGAGCCTCAATCACTGTAATACAGTTCTAAATACCTGTACGTTTTGGTGTTTGATTTGGGGGGTTTTATCATGGAAAATCAGAGCTCCCCCTGCCTTACCAGGACACAGGTCCAGCTGTGGCTGTCCCCCTCCTCTCAACTGCTTTGTGGCACCGAGCAGCCCTGATATGCCAGTGCCCTGCCCATCAGTGCCCCTCACTCCCAACCACAGCCCCCCAAGCCCTACTGGTGCCCCTCACTCCCAACCCACAGTCCGCCAGTCCTGCCAGTGACCCCCATCGCCCATGGCCTTCCGGTCCTCCTGGTGCCCCTCACTCCCCAAACCCCAGCCCTGCGGGAAGGGGCCTCAGCTGCCAGGGCTCTGGGGCCAGATTTGCAGCCCCCTGCTCTCCCCAGCAGTGGCTCCCCTCCCCCACGGGCAGCAAGGCTGGAGTAGAGCCCATGGCAAGGGGCAGATGTGGCTCGCTGCCCTGCCCTGCCCTGCCGCCCTTCCCCGGGGCCTCTACAGCCCTGGGGGGACCCAGGGCGGGAGGGCAGAGTGAGTCAGGGGCCCAACTCCGCACCACCAACCCCGCTGCTGCGGGGCGGGCAGGGGGCGCCTCGCCACGACGGCGCGGGGCTCCGGGTGGTGGCACCTGTCCCGACAGGGCGGGGAGCCCTGTACTGGACTTCCCTCGCTCGCTCCCGGGCCCGAGGCCCCTCTCGCCCGGTCACCTCAGCTCCCTCCCCCGCCGCCCGGCTTTGACTCATTGCATTGCAGCAGGGGGGTGGGGACGGGGCACCACGGGCTCCTCTTCCCGGCAGCCCTGCCCCGCGCTGGAGAAACGAAAGCGGAGCACCGCCAGCTCGCATGCGCACGCTCCTCTACACCCTCCCCCCCACCATCATCTCCCCACGCCTGGTTCATGGGTTCTGCCCAATGGGGGCAGCGCCTGCGGCCACCGCCCTTGTGACGTCACAGCCCCTGCCCCTCAGCTGCTAGCCGGCCTCGGCCCCGCCCCTCCTGAGCCGAGCATGCGTGAGGCGCTGGCCCCCCCCACTTACCTTGCGTGACCTCACGCCCCCAGCCCAATCCAAGAGAGGCCCCTCCTCTGGTCCCGTGATGTCACGGCCCCGCCCCCCCCGGGTGCGCGGCGCTGGGACAGCGGCTGGCTGTGGGGAAGCCCAGTCGTGCAGCGGTGGCGGCAGCAGCGCGTGGGGCAGGGCCGGGCCGAGCCATGGCGGGCGCCGAGTTCAGCATCCTTCTGGCCACCGACTCCTACAAGGTGTGTGCGGGCGGGCTGGTCCCGCCGGGCAGCCGGCCGTGCTCCGCAGCACGCGGCCCGGGTGGGGGGGCCAGCCAGCCGGCCGGCTGGGGCGGGGCGGCCGGGGCTGCCGGGGCCCCGCGCAGTGAAAGTGAAAGCCGCGGGTGGGCCGCAGGGAGGCTCCCCCAGGGACGACCCCGGTCGGGCTGGGGCTGCCGGAGCCGTCGTGACTGCCCGGCTTTGCGGGGGGCCTCTGCGGGGATGCAGGCGCGGGGCGGGCGTGGCCGCCTGTCCCCGACCGGCCCTGGCGCGCGTGCTGCGGAGCAGCTCCCCGCAGGGGCGGCGGCCGGACCGTGCAGGTGCCTCGTGAAGCCCCCTGGCGCTGAAGGCGCTTGTGTCACACTCGCTGTGGTCTTTGGCAGGATCTGCTTCCCGCCAGGGTGAGCAACCTCAGGTGTGGCACAACACAGCTGTGGCTCCTACGGCCTGCCATGTGTGGCTTGTGGCATCAGCAGCCCAGAAGCTGGGGCCACAGTAGTGGTGATGGGAGAAGTGGCCAAAGGGCAGCTGTATCAGCCATCGCTTGCCATCCTGCTTTTGATGGAGCCCTAGGGCTCTTCAGCATGTCACGCCCCACCCCCAACTCCCAGTGGCCTGTTGGGAGTCCAGCCAGCCAGACTGAGTTGCTCTGTAGGCCAGATCTAGCTCATGGGCCATATGTTTGACACCGCTGCCCTAACACTGAAGTTGCTGTCAGAGGATTTGCATTAGTAGCAGCAAGTCTGAGTGCTAATGTAGCAAGAAGCCAATTTGTTCCAGTTACTGTGATATGTGAAATGCTGCTGGCATTGCCTACTGTACCTGGTTCACAAACTCGGACAGCTGTGGAAGTTTTAAGGGAAGATTTATGTAGGATGCCTCATAGTTTGGATAACACTTCTTGCTGCAGTTAGAGCAGTGGTTCCCAATCTGTGGTACAGGTACCATCAGCTGTACGCAGACAACCTGTCAGTGGTACACTTTAACATAATTTTAGTGATAAAGTAATTATAATAAATTTGCCGGTGGTACTTATGGTTGTATCATTTTAAATTGGTGGTGCACTATCTGTCAGAGTTTGGGAACCGCTGAGTTAGAACATCCTCTGTTGTCGCAGCAAATGCAGTTGTGAGCTGCTTTCCTTCACTGTCTTCATGAGCAAGAAGTGTAACTTGCACATGTGCCTGCTGCAGGTTCCTGCATCTCCTCTCAGATGCCTGTGTCTTTGGATTGTGCTTAAATGATTTCCTGGGTCTTGGTAGATAACAGAAGCTGCACTGCTTCTCTTTTCCCTGGATTATGCTGTCACTTTTTCTAATCGATCAGATTGCTACAAAAAATGCTTTCAGTCTTACAAAAACATCTGGCAGTTCATCAAATCCAGCTTTAAAAAAATTGTAAACCCCACTATTTTTAGTACTAGAGTATTTATCAGGGGAACTGTCGTGTGCACAACTAACATGTCCGTCAGTAATATAAAGGAATCCTATAATATTAGATGGATTGGGGAACCTCTGAAGAGGCTGTCTCCAGTTGAGATGTTTACTTCCTAATCCTATTCCAGTGATTGAGTTCTCAGCAATTGCTGTCAGTTACATGTGGGAATGTTTTGTCTGTTTGAGAAAAGCCATCTGCATAGGACAACCAGTTTGCCCTCATTGGGCAAACAGCTTGCTGTGTGCATCAAGGTGAGATCAATAGCTGGCTATGCTATCTTTAACCACCCATGAATTTGAATTTGATAATGAGGCTTCATTTTTGTGAGTGCCTTTGAATGTTACTAATGTGTAGGGCTTGGGGTGGGGTGAAACTTGGGAGCTGGCCCTTTATTTGTGCAGGAGTTTATTGCAATGAACTGTGCAATGAACCCTGAACTCACTTGGCTATCAGGGATTACTGTGTTGACATCAGCAAGTTGTCACTTTCTTCTATATTTGTTTTCATACAGCATGGCAGGAAGGTCACTTCTGGTCCTAGGAATGTTAGAAACTAGGGACTAAAGTTTTACTGGTTTTGATGCCATTCGTGTGGCATGTTGCCATGCTCAATATCAGTATTTTAAGTAGTTCTAGATGGTGGTTGACATCTGCTGGATGAATTTCAGACCTTTGTAGACTGGACACAGCCTTTCTTGGTGTTGACCTTGCATTATGAACTGGGTCTGTAGAAGTATGCAACAAATGGTTCTAGATTTTTAGGTAGAAAACTTAGTTGCACTGACTGTCTTCCACTGATGCATTAATATAAATATTTTTGATAACAAAGCAAAAATAGTGGGAGAAGTAAATTATTCTTGTCTCACATTATTGCATTGTTTTCACTCTCCATGCTGTGTATGATCTGCTTCCTAGTAGACTTGCACATACTTTGCTTTCTCATTACTACCCCTAGTATATAGTCCCACTCTGCTGACCTGTCTCACACCCTGAGAATGAGGTAGGTAAACCTCTTAGACATACTGCAGTAATGGTCATTCTTTAATAGTGAGGCAGGTATCTTGCAGGTAAGTGAATACCATCTTTTTTTTTAGCATGTTGTTCTTTTTACTGTGAAACGAAGCTTTCAGGGGTGTCCTGAATGTGTTATTGCATTGAAGATCCATGTAAAGATGCTTATAGTGAAGAAGTGTCTATTCATTTTGGCAAACCTAATTGCAAAGTGTCGTGACATGTAGACATCAGTGTTCTTTTAGACTTGTTGCAGCAATGATAGCATCTGAGAGTTGATGTGGTGTTGTAGTTTTCTGTAGTAAAACACCGCACTATGTAATAGCTGAAATGGGTGGGGGGGAGCCCTTCTGATGTAAAATACTACATTTTCTCATATGACATATGTCCCTTTTCCTGCTCCCAAAATTGGGGTGTGTGTTCTAAGCATGGAAGCTGTTTTTGTTGGAAAAGGAGTACGCATGGAAGTACTGTGCATGCCGTGCAGCTGCCAAGATAGCCGTTGCTTGTGCCTGCTCAATAAATTGAAGGGGCGGAGTCCTGTATTACACTTGCCATAGCCACAGCTGTTGGCAGAGCTCTGTAACTTGTGCCCAAAGCAGCAGTGCTTTCTATAGAGCAGGCTTGTCCAACATACGGCCCACAGGCTGCCATGCGGCCCTCCATGCTGTTTTCTGAGGCCTGAGGTGCTGCAGCAGGAAATGAATGTAAACACTGTACTTTTGTTTTGGCGTGGGGGTGTGTGATGTGGTACTGCTTCCTGTGAGGTCTTTGAATGTGGCTCACTGGCCCACTGTGTGATGAAAAGTTCATGATCTGGCCTCACATTAAAAAAGGTTAGACACCTCTGCTATAGAGGAACCCATGTAAAGAACTACTGACACTAAAGAACTAATAGTCTTGTTACTGCCCTTGCAAGAGTCCGGGGCCTAATCTTGCTTGACCATGAATAAGTGCTCCTGGAAACATGGGGCTCAGGAAGTGTGGAATTGCAGAAGATGGATAGTTCACACCAGGAAGTTCCTGATGCCATGCTTTCTGGATACTTTGTTTCCAGGAGGATTTACTCTGTCTTACAGTTGACCATGACTCTGAAAAAAATGTTTTTGAAGGCAGAATGTTGAGGGGGTGGGGTGTGCATGCTGTTTGGGGGCATGCTTTTGCAATACAATATGGTATTAGAATTGGGGATGGGGTGGGAGGGAGTATTATGAGAACGGTGGTTCTGAACTTTTCTGGCCTGTGGCAGCACTACTGAATGAGTAATACACTCTAGGTAACATCCTCCTTTGCTTTCCTGATCAGCCTTAGTTTTAAGTCTTCTAATTCCTGTGGCTAAAAGCCATGTCCAAGAGTTTCATGGGCAACATCACCTGTGACCTGGAAATAAGAGACCACCAAATGAAAGGGTTGCTGGCTTACCTACTTTTGTAAGTTTCATGCATTGCAAGCTGTTTCAGGAACAATTTGAAGTCCTCTGTTTTGTCAGTGATCTCTGTGTCATTTTTCCATATCCCTGTATTTTCAGGGCTTCATGCAGCACCCCCCACATTCAGTGCGCTTTGTGTCTACACATTATCCTTCCCATCCCACTTCTTGTGCTTTCTCAACTATGCTAAAGTCTCTGCATATCATCGCTTCCAGGTCATGGGAACTCCAGTTTCTCATTACCTCAGTTCAGCCTTTCTCTGCCACCTGCCAGGGACTGTTTGGATATTCCAGTTCCCCATAATGCTGGCCTTTCTTTTCCCCAAGTAAGAGGTTCTGTGTGCCCTTCATTCATCCCTTCCTCCCTCTGAGAGGAGTTTTTGTGGATGCCCTCTGTACTGTTTTCCCAAATTTTGATGCCAGGTGTTCTGGTCTCCTTCCCACTCATATTTCACTTATTTTCATGTAGGAGATGAGTCAAAAACTCTACCGGACATCAGCTGACTACAGATGGAGGGGTCTTGTTATGGTAATAGTGGTTGGCACCTATTGATTCTTTGCTCCAAACACCATTATAAAGCTAGCTGAAATCTGTTCAGGCTGATAGACAAATGAGTGTTCCTATGCTCTCCCATTTCCCCATTCTGGTTTTCTAGTTTTTGCCAAAATCAGTAGAATTCTGCTTAAAATGTTTTCTGAAACGATGGTCAGCTACAGTGCACAACTTGCTCAGTTCAAAGGAGTTTGAGCTGTTATACAGCTGGACTGCATTTTGCACAGGTAATAGCTTTTTTTTAGTTTTTACCAGTGTATTATCCTGCTTCTGTAAATTAGATCATATACAGGGATAAGTAGCCCTGTGAGTACTGCAGAGGCAGAGTTCTTTCACTAGTTGGGCTGCAAATGAGGTTTTTTCAAATTAGATATTTTTTGGATCCTCATAGTCAAGCTTGTTAGCTTTTTTAACTCTTTAATTTTGTATATTTAAAAACTCATTGTTGGCTCAGTTCTTGGTTTCCATCTACCTACTAACTCTGTACCAATAGTGTGATGGCATTTGCTATTCAAAGCATTTTATAGGCACTTAATACTCAAGGTGAATGTCTGATTGGTTGAATGTTCTTTAGTATTTCATAAAAGAAACATGAATATAAAGAGCGAGAAAAGGTGTGTCATTTAGTTTTGTTTCCTTGTGCTTGCTTAGTAATCAGACCCACAGACTATTCTTGTCCAGTTGCTCAGGGTTTTGTTTTTTTTTTTCCCCTTTCATTTTTCTGCAACAGGAAACTTGGATTTTCCCTAAATTAGCCTTTCTTTGAGCAGCAAGTTTTATAAAGCATCTAATCCCTTTACACCTTCCCTGTTTTCTACAGTATTATTTTAAGCCATGTTTGTGCTGTAAACTGTTCCAACCCTAATGTTATAAGGTCTAAAGGAACACTGAAACCAATTCCTAAATTATTGGTTTTAATATTTATTGTTTCCCATAGGGGTATGGGCCTCTTAAGACAGGGAAGCTAACTGTTTCTAAAGTCTTATCTGAAGAACACAGTAAACAAACAGATTCCCTCTCACCCCCAAATCTTTCAGTACAGTGACAGGAGATGCTTAGAGAATATGAATTACCACAATGACCTGTCTTGGCAGAGTTCCAGAAGATTAATTTGATTTAATTTAACAAAAGCAATTCCTCAGGTCGGTCTGTCTGTCGGTCTGTCTTGCTCAATCCCAAGTCAGATTCGCACTTGCGCTTCTGAATTTGTAGGAAGGTACATCAGCTCTCTTGCTGCTGTGCCCTGGGAGAAGGGTTGTCATTGAATATTAGACTGTCAGTAAAACAGTACTTCTTTTTCATTCTTTAACAATCATAATATTATTTGCTTGTTCTTGACTGCTATTGTATTGGGCAGGGGTTTTTGGTATCCACAGTGACACATGATTTTCATGAGTTTTTGCAGTTAACTTACCTCTAAGTTAGTGGTTCTCAACCTTGTTACACACGGGGCACCCCTCCACAACTTTTGGAAGTGAGCAGCATCACTGCTGAGCACCACCGAGCAAGACTCTATCTGGTGCCAGGAGAGCATGGTGGGGGCAGGACCTTACCCCACTGTGCTCTGTACTTTCCACTCTGCCCCCTCCCAGCCCCTTGTCTGTACCTGAGGGAGGCAAAAGTAGCCAACACTGCCATGGCTGCTTTAGTTACTTGCACACTGGCAACCAAAACCACAAGTGTCTGTTGCTCTTCCTGCCAGCTCTGGGAGTGGGGAGGACAAGCGAAGCTGAGAAATGCAGTCCCACATCTGCCTGCCTGCATTAGTGCATGCTGCTGGGGGCGTGGGAGGCTGCTGGGAAGTAGCTGTGGGCACTGCTTGTCTATGGGATTCTGGGAAGATGTGTGATCTGATACAGAGGCTGGATTGTCACAACACCCTTGAAAGGTGTTGCACTCTGGTTGAGAATCATTGCAGTAGGTATTCCTTCTTCCTTCCAGTGAGTATTAGCTTGTACCTGGCAACTGTGAATTGCACTCGCAATTGTTGCCCATTTATCTGGCTGTTAATCCTCTGAAGATCCGGAGTCTTCTGTATTCCTACCTCTTCTAAATAACTTTGTCAGTGATAAAATTTACCACCTAATTTCTCACATGCTTTTTCAGATTATTACACATACAGGCCTGCAAGGCACCCCAGCGTTAATACCTCTGTGATGTATTAAACAGAGGCCATTAATTCTTATTCTTGTTGGCCTCTTCACCAATTTATAATTCATGACAGCACTTCTACTTCTCCTCTTGAGGCTATTGACTTTTCTCAGTCTCCTCTTTATGAGGAATATCAACAACATTTTTATGAAAATTCCAAATAAACTGTCAGCTCTGGGTTTCTCCACCACTGTGACATTCCTTGGATCTCAGTAGATTAAAGAGGCATCTGTGAGGCTTTCACAGAAGTGGTGACAATTTGTCAAATGTTATCATGTTTAATATAAATCTACTTATTGCAACCAATTAACTTACGGCTGCAGTGAAGTTCACATAATTGTGAAGTTGCTTAGAAATGACTTGGTCTAATTCTTGGGATTGCTTCTAGTAAAATAGAGGCTTTTTAATGTTTATTGTACTAGTTCTTCAGTGTCTTAACAGGCTTTAACCAGAGATTGAGAGTGAAATCCTTGCTCCCTTTTTAAGTCTGTTGCAATTCCCACTTGTTGCAGCAGGACCAAATGTTTCCCTCTGAACTGTCTATTTATTTATTATTTTTTATTTATTTAATTATTTATTTTTAACAGCTCAGTCATTTCATTCCTATGCATCTGGTACCTTGTTTTTTATCTGCCCCAGCAGATAAGTTAGCTTGTGCTGTGTTGTGGTTCTGCTGCTTGTGATACTTGAGCTAACCACGACACAGGAGTGTTGATCCATCAGAAGACTCCATGTGGTCTTAACCTTGGTGCTGAAATAGTAGTGGTGATGGCACTTGTAGAAGAGATCTCTAGTGTTAACAGTCTTAGTGGCTATATTGTCATTATACAAGGGCTATGTTTAAAAAGTATAATTTCTTCATATGACCCCACTTTTTCCTCACACCATTTGACTGCTATGGTGGTATGGCTTCTTTTATATCACAGCAAAGTCCAGAAACTCTCAAAGACTGAGGCTGTTATGGAAATCAGCAGGCAAGCCTGTTGCCTGTGCCAAAAAGGTGAGCTGGAGGAGAAAGGAAAGGAAGTGGTGTTTGCTACTATTTCCCAGGGATTCTATGGCAGATCTAGGAACTGAATCCCAAATTCCTCTTGCAGAAAACCAACCTTCCCCTCAGCTTAACTTGTTCCATTTTAATATAGGCTGACTGATGATAAGCAACAGGTGGGAAGTATGAGGTATCCAGGTTGTAGTTGTATTGGTCTAGGGGCAGAAGGAATCTGCTCATCGTAGAGGTGATATATTAGACCAACTAGATTTTTGCAAAAAAAATTCTTTAATTGCATACTTTTGGGAACAAGCACCCTTCTTCAGGCATAGGAGAAAAGATTGAAAAAATTCTTTTGGGTAGAAACAAAAGCTCATATTTCATAGGAGAGTTCAGCAGGAGATGTGGGAAGTAGGGCATCTCCAGAGACCACATAGAGGCATTCTGCAGCCAGAGAGCTTATAACAGCTATTCTTAACCTTTTTAGACTCAAGGCATCACTCGGAAAAGGCCAGTGCTTACTTTGTTTTGACTATGGAAAAATGATAATTGTTCGGTTGCAAAGAACTGAGGCCCCCAGCAGCTCAGAATGTATTTAACACTGAATTCCTATTTGAAATCTCTGGGTTTACCTTGTGAATCCTGTGTACCTAGCCAACAGTACTAACGTTGTGGAGCACTCTGTGACACCTTTTGAAAGGACCTGAAGACACCAAGGGTGTCAGGGACACTGGAAATCGCTGGTTTATGATCTAGAGAAACCAGGGAGGTCTATGATCATGAGTCTAGTAGAAAGTGAAAGGGAGTGCATGAGTTCCATAACTTAGAAGTAAAGTAAAGGTTACTCGTGACATCTTTACATAATCAAGTGTAAGAATCCTTTTCACACTCTAGCTGATTTTCAGTGTTGCCTGTGTGGGAAATACATTTTTGAAGTTCAGTTAAATGTCCAAGAATAAAATGTTAATGTCTTTTAAATATTTGAGGCAATGATGATACTCTACCATCTTTATGTTAAATCTTGCAAAATGTTTAAGGGTTTAAACTAGATGAGAGTAGCGAATCTAATTGAGTTCAGTGCCTGATATTGTTTCATTTAAGTATGTTGCATGCCATTCCTTAACCAAATCTATTAATGGCTCAATGCATGTTTTCTTAAAGACTAATTCTATTAGTCTAACATATATTTATTTACATCTAGAAGCAATAAGTGGTCAGCTCCTACTTGAACCTCTTCAAATTATTCATCGTTTCAAGCATGTCTACATTCTGAATAATTATGCTGCAAAAGTGGCAACATAAGTACCAGGAATCTAGATATGAACAACATGGAAAAGTTTCTCATGCCCCAAATTAAAACTTGGCTTTTTTTTTTTCCTTGTAACTGTCAGCTGAGGAAATTGAGTTGTATCTGAAAGTCAATTTGTATTTTTTGGTTTTGACACTGCTAATAATAAGCAATCTGCCTTTGGAGCCATTGTGGTGTTAGAACAGAATTCAGTTCATGCTCCATTAGCTATAGCAGCTCTGCAGTGCTGTGTGCATTTGAAGTAAATATGTAGATATCTAAAAATATACACTGGCGAGCCATGTTAAACTATCAAGGCCAAAAATAAAGACATTTTTTCATTAAACCTTTCCTTGCAGCATTGGAAACCCAAATGTAACATAAGAGAACCAGAAAGTGATTCTGACCAGTCTAGTTCACTGTCCAAGCTGAGGAAAATGCAAAAAATAAACAGCATAAGTGGTGAAAAGGAAAATTAGATTTTTAAAAACTTTTAATCTACACTTGTAGTAACACAGGTAAGGGGAACATTTCATATGCATTATTTAGAAAGTGTCAGGAATACTGACTAAGAATAATATGGGGGACATTCCAGTTTGTGATGCCATCTTTTTAGGGAAAAGATGCACAGAAGCTAGCATTTATTAGGTGACTTAATAAATTGGTTCAGTAACAGTAGTGAAAAAGGTACTATACTACTTAGTGACCAATTTACAGGCTCATTACAGACATGTACATCTTTTTTCCTCTTTTTTTTTTTTTTTTTTTTTTTTTTTTTTTAAATTTTAAATATTTTTACTTCTGAAAAATAATACTATTATATTCATGCTATTGTGCTTATTCTTTTCAATATGTAATAATGAGTTGCATCAGTGTGTAATTTCGTATTTCAAGATGAACACCATGTTTGTGGGTTAAAGCCCAAAAAGGCATGTTTATTGGATGGAAAGTTTGAGCTAAATCTGTTTTAAGGTCAGTAGTGGGGGAAAATTCAAATATTCTATTAAATGAGGAGGATGGGGGAATCTATATGTTGCCTTTTAACACTACAAGTAGCAAGGTCTGAGGCTTGAAAACTGAGGTGGACATAACTAATGCTTGAAAACTGCATGTCTCTACTTACCTAGGGTCAAGGGATGAGGTTGTTTGTTTTCTGGCTTGATGCCATCACCTTCAAAATCTGAATGGGTTTGTGTGTGTTTAAAAAAAAAAAAAAAGTTTTTTTTCAAGGCTTATGATGATGATAGAAAGTATCATATCAGTGTGTTTTTTGTAGGCGCGTGGAGGGCTAACTTCTGTGACTTCACTCTTTCTGCCGCTGAGCTTGTCTAAGTGTGACAGTGAGAACTGACCTGGCTTATTGGTTTTCATTCCTGGCATCCAAAACTGATTGGCTTCACTCTGCTTATTTGGTTGTAGCTACGATACCTGTAGAACCAATTGCTGAGGGGGGGAGACTTGTACAAGTGAAAGGAAGAGGTAGAGTATCCAAGCTTCCTTGCTCAGTTAGAAATTGGAGGAGTGAATAAATCAGTGGATAACACCCCATACCCTCTCTCTCTCTAAGATGGGTAGAGTATGGAAAACTGTGAGAATACTGCTTTTCAGAGCAGCTTGAAAAACTTGGGGTCATTTTATCCTTGTGTGACATTTAGAGTCCTGCTGTAAACTGTAACGTGTCTAACTTATTTCTGATCTCTGTCTTGTATAAGTTGTTGTTGTTGTTATGTTTGAGCTTTTACTGAGTGTTCTCTCTCTCAATGCAGGTAACGCATTATAAGCAATATCCACCTAATACAAGCAAAGTATATTCTTACTTCGAATGTCGTGAAAAGAAGACGGAAAACTCCAAATTAAGGAAAGTGAAATATGAGGAAATTGTTTTTTACGGGTTGCAGTATATTCTAAATAAATACTTAAAAGGTAAGTCAGTGAGATAGATGGACAGTACATGAATATTTGTATACTATCTCACTTTCAAATAAAACCACTATCTGTACAAAATCTCTTCATTTTTTTCCTCTAGTCAGGCAGTCTGAATTATGGTTTGATTCAGTGTTAATTTTTTGGAGGGGGCGGGTATTGCATTGTATTTGCTAGAGGTGTACCAATAGAGATTTTGAGTGCTGATGCAGATAGCCAATAGTTAAAAAGGCATATTGGCCAATACCAATACGATTTCTGATACAGCTATGTGCAGCTGGTAAGTCTGTTGTGGGAGAAGAAGGGAGAGGGAAGGGGCATGGGGGGTAGATCAGTGGCCCCCTCTGTGGTGAGGGAAGTGGGGGGGCGAGGGGGCAGGACAGAGGCACAGCTCATGGGCAGGAGGTGGCTCCTGCCATTGCTTGCACTCCAGGAGGGTGTGGAGGGTGCCCCCTGAACCTGCGCAGGGTGGGCAGACTGGAGCTGGCGCTGTGCGGAGCTCTTCCTGGTGGGGTCTGGGCTTGGACTGGATGCCAGTAACTCTGGGAGGGGCTGTAGTCACCTCGATTTTTCCGTTGCTCTTCTCCCAGCGCTGTGCCACCAGGTTCCATGTCCCGCCTCCACCCATGCACTGGGAAGAGCCAGGGCTGTGCCGGGCAGCTAGCAGCAG
Organism: Caiman crocodilus; assembly: GCA_030014935.1. Lineage (NCBI taxonomy): Eukaryota > Metazoa > Chordata > Crocodylia > Alligatoridae > Caiman > Caiman crocodilus. The sequence goes on from JAGPOW010001296.1 coordinate 118,400,886, forward strand.
CGATGGCACTAGGAGTGGAGCTGCGGCAAAACATGAGGTGGATGCGGCCCCCTCCTAGCGCTGCCGGTGCCTGTTCCAAACCCAGCCCCTGCTGAGAAGAGCCCTGCATAGCACTGGCTCCAGCCCACTGCCCTGTGCAGACCTGGGGGGCACACCCCCACTTCCCCACCCTCCTGGGGTGCAAGCAGCAGCAAGAGCCATCCCCCACCTCCCCAGGCAGTGCCTGCCCTGCCCCCTTCCTTCCTCCCTCCCTCCCTCCCTCATTGCAGGGGGCGTTGATTTGTCCCCCCACACCCCTTCTATCCCTCTTCTTCTGACTTAACAGCTGGAGGCAGCTCTCCATGCTGCCCTCTGTTCTGTGCTGTGCTGCAGCTGTGTGCAGCATGGTTGTTTATCAGCAAAATGATTGGCCCCATTAGGCTTATATCCAATACAGCAATTTTTTTATATTGGACCAATATATTGGTGTACCTCTAGTATTTACACAGCTCTTCAGGATTTTTTTTAATGGTCTTATATTATAAATTCAGTGTCTTCTGCTTTGTGTTTTATGCATCAATGAGATATTAAAAACAAAATTAAAAATGCTGTTTTCTTTTATGAAGGGTCATCTTAAATGTAACACAACTTCAAAACAAATCATGCATTACTTGAAATAAATCAAATTGTAGGAGTTTGGTTCTTTTTGAAATTCAGTTAAATTTAGTGTTTTTCCAAATCTAATATGCAAAACTTGAACGCGTGCGTGCACCCCTTAGTTTACATGCTTAAGGTTTGTAACTTGCCTTAAATTAGTCTTTTAAGGATCTTTTTTACTAGAGCTAAAAAATTCAAAATGTTGAATTGAACACAGGTGCTATTTTTCTTAATTTAGTTAGTTAAAGGCTTTCATCTTTATGCAGTGCTGTTGTGTTAGGCTCATGTTTGGAAGTGCAACTGTTTGTTTTTCACACTTCAAGTCAATACCACCTGGTTCTTCCTTGCTGTGTGGGTCCTCTCTCTCTCTCTCTCTCACACACACACCCCCCGTTTCTGCAGCTTTGGTCGTGTGGCCTATTTCACATTTTGGTTCACTTCAGAATCTGCAGAATTGTCAATTCCAATTCTTGTCAAATCTTGGAACTCAAAGCATGTGGCAATCCCTCTTCTTTTTGCCAAATGCAGTGCTTAGGACCTGAACTGTTGTGTACTATGCAGGCTGTCAGTAGGAAAACTGTCCTAACCTAAGGGTCCTTTAACGCAACCCGTTATATTTAATTTATTGTCTCTCATTTTGAAGATGGTGTCAGAGGCTAGTTGATTATTAGTAGGACATAGTGCTGACTTTGTACTTTTCATAAAACATTGAATTCACTTAAATTCAATATTCTGTAATTCTCTAGTGCTAACAAAGCTATGTCAGTCTCTTGATCAACTTCAAGAAGGGTGCAACTGAGGCCAGCAGCATTGGAAGATTTCTTAAGAGTGCCCAGCTAAGTTGCCAGAGCCCTCTGGAGTAACATAGCTTAATATCCTGTCTGGCCTTGATTCATGTGCCAACTGTGTGCTTGTAATGCTCCTCTAGGAATAATTGAGACAATCAACTCTTTTCCTCCCCCCCACAGCCCCCTAAAAAGTTTTGATTAGCCATCTGAGTTAGTGACCTCAGATTATTACCAACCTGCATTGCATTTGAATCACTGACCTAATGTAAAAAGTGCCCTTAAATTTCCTGAGCCATCTTTTACTTGCTTTCATCACAATTCAGAAACAAACAAATGCTTTTAGGCATCATTAGTGCATTTGATGACTGGTTTGCTGTCCATAACACTTCCATGTCTGGGAGGGGACATATATAATGCTTATCACTTTTAAATTATTCTGAATAAAGTAAGTTTTTAAAGTCAGAAATTAATAATTATTTCTGAAGTTAGTGTTATTTAATTATTTTTTTTCAAATTTCAGGTAAAGTGGTGACCAAAGAGAAAATTCAGGAAGCCAAAGAGGTATATAGGGAGCATTTTCAAGATGATGTCTTTAATGAAAAAGGATGGAACTATATTCTTGAGGTAAAGTTCAGTGTACATGTATATTTCAATTCAGGATAACACTATGAAGTTTTTGTGAATCAGTGCATTAGTTGTCTTTGCCATGTTTCAGATGCATGTTGTAGTTTGACCTCTAAACAGAAGCTATTTTGGCCATGACTGTAAGAGAGAGAGAGAGATCTAGCTTTGAGTTCAGCCTGCAAGGACTAGCCGCTGTTGCAGAATACTCTAATAACTGTAGGTCTGTAAAGGAAAGTAGTTTTTCATCCTTTCAAAGCCCAAATATGGCTTTCCAGGTAATGGGGACTTACTGTAGCCATCACTGAGCTAAAATGAGTAGGACTTGTTGGCAAAATTCTTTATGTAATACAGTACTCAGTGGCTGGTTGTGCTATTTTTATTGCTTTCTCTAAATCCTAGCTTTTTTTCTATTAGTGCAGAAAGTTTTGCAACTTCTTACACAAGTGGATAGTTTATGAAAAAATAAATCCTAAATGATGCATGAAAATGAGTAGCTCATAAATTTTGCACTCCTTCTTAATCAGTTTTGTTATGAAACACAGAGAAGGATTAAGCTTCTGTGAAGACAAAAATCTGAATTTAGCTCTGTTCCTTTCTTTCCTTTAGTATAAGCACTACTTTTTTGATATTGGGGAGTACCTTTTTCCTCTAAGAGTAGGCACATGTAAGCAAGTAGTTTTTAATAACTTCTGTTCAGGTCCCTGAGGTTAAATGAGGTTAAATTCAGTCTATTGGAGTCTCCTGTAGGCCCAATCTGGATTTTGCCTGCCCCTGCTTTAAGGGCTTGTCTCACAGGGACACTCAGGAGTATTCATTCAATTAGTTAAAATTGTGTGTGTGTTGTGGGGGTTTTTTTTAAACAGGCTAGTTAAATTGCATTAAACCTGGTCTGAACAGACTTGGGATAGAAAGGCCTTTGTTCACCTTTAGCTAAAATTAAAGCTGCTATAATCCTGAGTAAATCTGTCTATACTGTATAATGCAGTTTAGTGGCCACTTATGAATTCAACCTTCTAATTCTGAATAAACTTTTCCAAGTGTCCTTGTGCAGACTCATCTTATTTCGATCAGTCCTTATTGCTGAAGCAGGATAAATACCCTTCATTGATCCTTCAAATATGTCACCTTGGTTTGTTCCACTTTTTTTTTTTTCTTTTGAAGTGAACCAGAGCTATGGGTGACTTCTTAGGGCAGTGCAAAGCTTGTAGTTGCACAGGGCCTTGAGCTGGTTCTTGGTGTTTGTGATATCATGTGTAGTAAAAAGAAGAGGTCTGAAAACAAATCCTCAGCTCCTACCCCCGCTTACCAAAACCTGTGGCATCTTTTGGTTTTCTTTCTCCATTAAACTGTCCCTTTTTAATTCAGTCGGCTCATCTGCAAATCGTTTTTAGCCTTTTACAAATTATACTGATTGTCAAATAGTTGCAGGCTTTGTTTGACCTGGCTAAATGGATCGGTGTATGTAAATCCAGTTTCTCAGCAAGGAAAGAATAGAGAGGAAACTTCTCTAACTGTGTAGCAGTCTCTTGGAAATGTCTAGATTTCTTGGATGTATCTTCACTTACTTAAAAGTATTTCTCAAATTTCAGAATGGCAGGATTGTATAAAGATTAGCTGATGCTGCTACAGCTGGAGTTGTCAAAGAGCTTGAGATGTATTGGGCTAGCAGTGGAGATGTATATTTTTACTGGTTTTAAAATTACATCATTTTGGTAAAGCAGCACTTTTTTTGTCATGAATACTTTATTCTGAATATTTTGTGTAAACTCTAAAGATATTTTTCTTTGTCTTTATGCAAGCTGCTGTTTATCGATTTTAGCTTATGGTACTATTTCTAAAATGTATAACAGTTATTGTTTTTACAGTTGCTGACTTGTGACTTATTCCACACAGTGTTTAGTCTTTCAAGCATGAACGTTAATGCTGACAATCCTTTGAAGTTGAAAGAATAAAACTGAGACTGGGCTTGATGTTCAATGAATAGACTAGATGAAATCCTTTTTTAAATGAATGTTCAGTGGTTCCCTCTTAAAGAAATTAGACTATCATAAAACAAGTGTCTGCACCAAACAATGGTGGGGCTTTAAAAAAAAAACCAAAAACTTGCCAAGTGGCCTAAACTTAGTGTACATAAAAGTGCAATATCAAAGAGAACTGTCAGGCACAACTCTGTAAAAAGCACTTCCTCTTTGTTCCAAAAATGGCCTTTTAAACAAACAATAGAGGGGTCTCCTTAAGTAACAATATTCAGAGGATAACACCATTAGTTGGTGCAGTAGTTACACATTTTGTGAGGCTAGAGGATTTGGTATATTTGTATTTACAGGCTTTGCATTTGTGTCCATGAAGGAAAATTTGTTCTTTTTTTCATTTTTTTTTTTTTTTTTTTTTAACAATTTTTAAATTTAAATTAAACTTAAATTTTAACTGATTTCAACTTGGCTGAAGTCAGTTAGTAGCATTGGTTCAGGGCTTTTCCACAATCTAATGATATTACTGTGTCTTCTATAGAAATATGATGGGCATCTTCCTATAGAAATAAAGGCAGTTCCCGAGGGCTCTGTCATTCCCAGAGGACATGTTCTCTTCACGGTAGAAAACACAGATCCAGAGTGCTACTGGCTCACCAACTGGATTGAGGTTAGTTTCTGAAAAATAAGCTTTCATGGTTATAAATGTTAAAAATGAAGAACGAATTCTTACTTGTCTTATTAAACTTAGGGTGAAAATTTTGCAACCAACCAATTGGGTGCTGTTTTCAGCACATTTTGAATCATAGAAAATTAGGACTGGAACTCAGGGGTGTGTCTGCACATGAAGGCATGTGCACTTGCAGCAGCTCAAATAGAAATGGTACAAATTTGAGTCGGGGCTTTTTGCCTCAGTGCATGTGCCCAGACTTGCACTTTAGTGTGGGGTAAATTACGCCACTTAGGGCACAATAACCCTGCCTGGCTCCTCCAGGATCTGTAGGCAGGAGGAAGAGAGCCTGGGGCCAGCACCTAGTTAGCTGGGTGGGCCTTAGGGCCCACGGTATTTGAATGTTACAAATACACAGGAGCTTCTGAGGTGCTTGGTGTCCGCCTCAGGCACACTTATTTTCATGTTTTGACCCTTTGATCTATATGACTCTTCTATCCTGTTTTTGCTTTAGTTGTCCCAAGAATTTAGTTGTACCACTCATTCATTAGCCCCATATGGGGCTACTAATTAGCCAGGTGGGCCTTAAGGCCCACTCTAATTGGGTGTACAAATAGGAGCTTCTGGGGCCCGGCCAATTGGTACCTGGGGACACTAATCCCTTGTGTCGGCTCGACTGCTGCAGCAACATCCCAAATTCATTTTTTAAAATACCCCAAAATCCGTAGCAAGATCAGTTTGTAAATATATCAATAAAGCATTGCCTATGTTAAATCAGTTTGGAAGCCTATCCATGTTGGTGTCATAATAAAATAAATTCTAAATATCTGTGTTTGTGTGCTTTTGGTTTTCTACTCACATGATGGGTGTGTGCTGGATGAGGTGGGGACGTGGGGTTTGCAGGAGGGTATGGGAAGAGGTGGGGGGGATGCGGGTTGGTATGTGAGTAGGTGTAAGGGGATTGCAGGAGGAAATTGCAGGGGGCTGCTCAGGAGGGATGGGTCCCCCTTGCCAGCCTGGCAGGGGACCCACCCCTCCTGAGCAGCTGCCTACCCCACTCTCCCCTAATCTCAGAGCACGTGAACAGCTCCCCCTGGGTTCCAGCCACCCTGCAGGACCACTGCCTCCCCCACACAGGGCCCACAACTTATCCCTTGCAGCAGCAGAAGTGGGGCGCTTGGGGCCTGCTGCTGCCAGCCCCCCTGTGGCATGGCGTCGTCTTGAGTGGCTCAGTCAGCATTGCCTGTATTGCTCATTGGGGCCTAGTGTCACTTGCTGGCATCACGCGGATACTGGCGCTGGTGCCACTCAGGACTGCGTGGCTGGGCACTGAGCTGGATGCTGCCACCATGGAACTGACCCAGCCTGGCAGCGCAAGTGGCCCCAGTGCCAGCAGGACCTGACTCAACTCAGCTCAGCTAGGCGCACTGTCTCTGCGTGCTGACCCGAGTCCTGCCTCTGGTGGCAGCGCTGCCTCGCCCACAGTGCCTGCAAGGAGGAGGCACTTGGTGGGACCCAGTCTGGCATGGCTGGCTAGCCCAGCTTTGCATTAGAGTGGGATGCGTGGCTCCTGTGCAAACCCACGCTAGCTGCACAGCCTGAGCTGTGCCAGTGGGGTGCATTTTCCATGAGGCTCAGCTGGAGCCACCTGTCCTGCTCTGATGCAAAGCCGGGCCAGCAAGCTGTTCCAAGCTGGTCCAGGTTGTGTCCTGTTGCGCGCTTAATGGAGGGGCTTGAGGGGGCCTGCCATCTAAGGTAGTGGCAACAGGAAGTGGGGCTGTAGCTCTGCTTTAGGCATGGCAGGTGGTAATGTGGCTGTGTGTGAACTGGGACTCTGTATATGCAAACAGACCCAGCCTGGACCGTCCAGAGCCCAGGTCACATAGTGCCATGTCACCACCAGCAGTGCCTGCAGCAGAGCCACAGTCCCGATGCCTGTTGCCACTAGCACCGTGGCCACTGGGTGGAGGAGCAGCCACGCAGCAGCCCCTGCTTAAGCCCCTCCACGGACCCACCCACGTATGGGACATCCCGCCATGCTCCCTGACATCCCTTCTCCACTCCCCAACCATCCCTCCACCACTCCTCTTGCCCACCCCATGTTCCTAACTTACCGTTGACAGCGTTGGGGGCAGCAGGAGCACCACAGACGCTCTGGCCACAAACCTAGAGGACTGACTCCTGGGTTGCCTCCGGCCATGGTCTTGAACATGCCTTGCCCTGCTGTTTCATGGTACATGCTTTTAAATACCTCTATTCGGGTGTCAGATTTTGCCCTTGTGCTGCAAATATGCAGCACAAGGAACGTTTTTGTTTTTTGCTCCTGTACGTGTGCTTTGCAGTGTCTCAAAGGGGTTTGAGATGCTGCAAGAAGCACGTGGGGATGTGCCCCATGAGGTCATCTAGGTCACCCTCTGCTCAAAGCAGGACCATCCCTAACTAGATCATCCCAACCAAAGCTTTATCTAGCCAGGTCTTAAAAACCTCCAAGGATGGAGATTCCACACCTCTTTGAGTCTCCTGTTCCAGTGTTTTATTACCTTCCTTGTGAGTTTGTTGTTTTTTTTTTCCTAATACCTAACTTCCCTTGCTGCACCTTGAGACCATTGCTCCTTGTTCTGTCATCTTTCACCATTGAGAACAGTCTAGCTCCATCCTCTTAGGAATTGCGTTTGGGTAGCTGAAGGCTGTTGTTAAAACCCCTCCGTCTTCTCCAGACAAAGTAAGCCCAGTTCCTTCAGCCTCTCCACAGAAGTCATGTGCCCCAACCCCATAACCATTTTGATTGCCTTCTCTTGGACTCTTCAATTTGTCTACATCTGTTCTGTAGTGAGGGCCCCAAAACCGAACACAGTATTCCAGTTGTGACCTCACCAGGACTCAATAGAGGGGGGGAAATCACTTCTTTCTTTAATGTTTTAACTTTTAATAAGAAAGATGGGGAAATCTGCAGCAAGGCTCTTGTGATTTGACTCTTGTGCATTTTTCTTTCTTTCTTTTCTTCAGCTTCTTTTTTTTTTATTTCCTTCAACTCATAAAGGATGATTCCTGCAGCAGGCAGTTATTACGTGACCCATCTTGCAACCAACAGGATCTTATTTATGAGGATATTTCCAAAAACTAATGGCAATTTCAAAATAACTAGTGTGTAATGTTCGCTTATTGGACCACATCACTTCTGTATGTAATCATAAGTGAGGGTTGCATTAAACAGAGCTGCTGTTGCATTCAGCAGTGTTCCTCTGTTGCTCTGCAGTTTTTTCATGTAAAATAGTTTTATTTCAGAATTTCCATGACTTTCTGAAATACCTTCATATATTTAAGTTTTATTCTGAATGGAGTTGTTGAATGATGCTGGGAGATTTCCCTCCTGTGTTCGTGTGTTCCACACCTAATCTTTTTGTTCCCTTTTGCAGCTGTGTACATTTTAGAATTCCTTTGCCAAAATGCCTTCGTATGAGACTCAGCACCGCCTAGGGATTTTTGTGACCTACTCAAACATGACTTTGTGTTTCTGATAGATTCATCTGATTTGTATTATAGACTATTCTTGTTCAGTCATGGTATCCAATCACAGTGGCCACAAATTCCAGAGAGCAGAAAAAAATTTTGGCAAAATATTTGCTGGAGACCTCTGGCAGCTTAGAAGGACTGGAGTACAAACTGCATGACTTCGGCTACCGAGGAGTTTCTTCACAAGAGGTGACACAAATTGCCTAATTTCTTGTTAGAGCACTTCAGTGCATGACTGGTCTGTTTTTTGTGATCATTTTGTTGTCAGGTAAAATTATACAAGGTGTGCGACATGCAGTAGTAATTTCTGGTTAACTCCCTCCTTGGGGCTTGAACTGCAGTTTGTTTGGATATCTACTTGGAGAGCTTTTCTATTTGTTGAAACACGTCATGCACAATCCAGAAGAATCTGGAAGAAATCTGAACTAAATTACGAGCAAGCTCTGCTGTACAGAAGTAATTGTATAAAATGCTTGATGATTAAGCTTTCTGATTTAGTTGGAAAATAAAAATTTGTGTCTCCATCTCTTAGACCGCAGGAATAGGAGCATCAGCTCATTTGGTCAACTTTAAAGGAACTGACACAGTAGCAGGAATTGCTTTAATCAAAAAGTACTATGGAACAAAAGACCCAGTTCCAGGATATTCTGTTCCAGCTGCTGAACACAGGTACAGTTTCCCAACTATTACAAACCATTTTTTTCTAAAGTCTCTTTTTGGTGGGTTTCCACAATTGTATTTTATTGTTCCTTTTTTTTTTCTTACCCAGAACTACTACTTTCCCTCCACAGAAAATGGGAGGGTTAATTACATAGTCAGTTTTTCATGTTATACTGGCTCATTTGTTCAGGAAATGTGTTCTATGCCAACCTCTGTCTGTACAATGTGTTGATACATAGCAGTAGCATAGTTTAAATTTTTGGAAATGTACTTCTTGATTTTGAATTTTAAAGAGCCATATCCCATTATTGACAGTCAAGTTATGAAGTCATAAGTAAGATCATTTTCAAATTCTTGTCAGTAGGCAAAAACACTAATGTAGGGCCCAATTCTTTTATAAACTTGACAGATAGAAGAGAAATAATGGAAATTGCCAGCCTTGTGATATACAGCAAAAACTCTGTTACCCAGCACCCATGGGTAACAGTGCTGGATAACTAAATATGCCAGTTACCTGAGAGAACAGGCATCTTTACTTGTTTGGGCTGCCACCCCTCCCACTACATCCGGTGTGCCACTGCTGCTCCCTGGCATCAGTGTGCCAGGGGACAGGGAGGGGGGCCCAGCAGATGCTGCTTTTTCTTTTGCTATGGGGGCTCAGCGAAACCAGAAGTGCCACAGTGGGCACTTCGGTTTCACTTTTACTCTGTGAACTGGCAGGGCAGTTAATAGAGCATGCCAGCTTCGAAGGCACCAGATAACGTGACTTTTACTGTACGCTGATTTTAACAGGGCTTTTGACAGTCTCCCCTGACATTCTTACTAGCAAACTAAGGAAGTGATGGGTGATCACTTGCGAAAGAGTAAGTTAAGATCCAAGAATCTTAATAGCGAGTCTGCAGGTGGCTCCTTAACCCAATTCTAGCTCCACGTATCTTGTTGCAGTGAGGACAGATGTTTCCAGAAGGGATAGGCACTGTGTTGCTGTTAGATGTTCTTATGTTCTTTTTGCCTGTTCCTCTTTTCCTCTTCTGCCTGTTGACGAGCTGTTGCAAAGTGTTGAGGGTCCTTCCCAAAGAGTCTTCCTCTATTTTGGTCATTCCTGAGCAAGAGTCTCCCAAGTGTTGGTGGTGTTAAACCTCTTCACGTTTGTCTTCAGGGTGTCTTTGAAGCACTTTTTTTTGTCCTCTGCTACTTTGCTGATCTTTTTTCAGCTGTGAGAAAAAGATTCTCTTTTTAGTAGATGGGAGTCAAGCGTGCAAACAACATGACCTGTCCAGTGAAGTTGGTTTTAGATGATCACAGCCTCAATGCTGTTGCAATTTGCTTCAGCCAAGACGCTGATTTTTGTGTCTATCCTCCCAGCTAATATGAAGGATCTTGCCAAAGGTATTGGTGGTACTTTTCCAAGCTCTTGAGATGTCTTCTGTATGTAGTCTAAGTTTCCAAGCCATACAGCAGAGTTGGAAAATGTCTGCAGGTATTCTGTTGACGCCAGCTGCCTTGTTGTTCTCCATTTTCCTGGTGGCATTCCCAACCACTGCCAGGGTAGGCAGCAAACCGAGGTCTTCTCTTATTTGCTTTTTGTAGAAAGTAGTTAATCTTATCTTTATCAATAGTTGGGTCATGATTCAGAAGATCCTGGGAATGTTCTTTCCAGCAAGCATTGATGGATACACTGTCTTTCAGGAGTGGTGTTCCAAGCTAGGGCTTTGGTAGCACTGAAGAAGCAACAAGTGTCACAGATGTCAGCAAAATGTTGGATTTCTTTTGATTTTTCTGAATCCACCACTCATTCTTCAGTTCTCCTTTGCACCTCTGATTTTGCCTGTTGGTGTGTTGTTGTTTTTTTTTTTTAACAAGAGTTTATCCAAGAAGACCTCAATGGGAAGAAAAGTGTAACTCCCTTTTCAGCAACTGTGAAGGTGGATGAAGGTTGCAGCAGATTAAGGGTCTCCAGTCATCTTGGATTCCATGCCATTTGACTTGGATCCGTATCTGTCAAGGTCTGTGCAACAACGTCCTCACGCTAAAAGAAATCGCGCATAGACATCTTCCTTATGGGAACTATACATTTCCTCTGCACAACAGGGAAGTCCTATGGCGATAAGCTAGTGGCAACTGGGACAGTATTATTGAGATCTGGAAGTTCCTAGTCATGGACTGGCACATGGGCGGTGGGTGTTAGCTTCATTTGTCTTGTTCGAGGAGAGAGGCAGTAAGAGCAGGTCAGCAGCTGCACCCACAACTGAGAAGTCCTATTTAGGATCTACTCTGCTCACCCCACATGGGGAGGGGGCTAGAAAGGGTGCCCCAAACAGTCTGTCTCAGTCAGTTCCTGGCTGGATAACAGTGTCCAGTGGGATTACCTCTATCTGGTCACTAAGATATAAAAATGTTTTTTGGAACCTGGAATGTACGAACCTTAATGAACTACACAAATAGTGATTGCCCCTGGCAAAGGACAAGAATCATCTCTCGTGAACTGGGGAAGTTCAACATTGCTGCCCTATCTGAAACTCGATGTGCTGGAGAAGGACATCTGAAAGAAAAAGGTCGAGGATGCACCTTCTGGAGAGAGAGCAAAAGAGGAGGCACGGACACATGGAGTTGGTTTTGCTATCAAAAATGAACTTGTGAACAGACTCTCAGAACTCCCAATTTGGTGTTAATTGACTACAGGTCCAGTATTGTGTAATGTCTTCACTGGTGATTTGGACAATGGGATTGAACACACATTTGTCACATTCTTTAGGTGACATCAGGTTGGATGGAGAGGCAGACATTGCAGGGTACAGCTAGGATTCAGAATGACCTAGGTACACTGAAATTGTCCACAATCGACTAGATGAAATTCAACAAAGACAAGGTCAGAGTCGTATACTAATGTTGGGACATTGCAATTATTCCAACCCAGACCGAGAAATGATTGGTTAGGTTACAGTACTGCAGAGGAGGACCTGGTGGTTTCAGTGGACCATAAGCTGACTATAGGCCAACAGTGCGCTCTTGTTGCCCACCCAGTAAAGCCAACAGCATTCTGGGTTGTATTAACCTGCTGCAGGCAGGCAGCAGGTACGCAAATTACCTACTCCTGACCAGGGGAGGTAGTGATGAAAAATAATACAGGAGTCTGAGGCAGTGGTGAAGTCTCAGCTGGAATACGGTGTCCAATTTCGGGCCTTATGCTTCAAGAAGAATGTGGACAAATTGGAAAGAGTCCAGCAGGAAGTAACAAAAATGAATAGATGCCTGGGAAGCAAGAGTTTTCCAGAAAGGCTGAAAGAGCTACAGTTATTTAGTCTGGTGAAGAGAAGACTGAGGGGGGATTTGTTAACGATCTTCAAATATCAGTGGGGAGATGACTGAGAGGATGGAGATGGGCTTTCTCTGTGGCTGTAGGGGGACAGAACTATGAGTAATGGCCTCAAACTGTGGCAAAGGAAACTCAGGTTGAAGATTAAGAGGAGTTTTTGAACTGTGAGGATGGTCAAGCTACTCGGAGAGGATGTGGAATCTGCATCTGAGGAAATATTCAAGAGCAGCTTAAACAGACACTTTGCTGGGTTGGTCTTAGTCAGGGATGATCCTGCCTTGAGCAACGGGCTGGACTGGGAGGGACCCCACGTGACGTATTTTTCTATGATCCTGTGTTTGCTAGGACCTTTGACATCAGTGGTTTGTTTGTTTTTTCTTTCCCCATTATAGTAGGTTTCATGAAAATAGAATAAGATTCTCTGATTGTGACAGCCCTTAATGCTGGGTTTTTTAAAGTTCTTTTTGGGGGTGGGTTTTTTACCTTTAAACTGCAGTTAAAATAAAGTTAATCTTCAAACTTAGTTTTCAAAGCCTCTCCAGGTTTAAACCAGTAAATCAAATTGCTTTACCTTGGCCAACTGCAGGGCTGCCGCAGGAAGACGAGATGGAGCTGAGTATGAATGCTTGATGGTAATCTCTTAGCCTGGAGATAGAAGGGGCTGCTCCTGAGAGAAACTGGGGTGCAAGGTTGTTGGGTCACTCTGAGATGGATAAATAAAAATGCTGAGGTAGAATACTTGAAAAGTTTCTCTGCTAAACTGTATTGTATAATATGTAAATCACCTGAAAAGTTTGAAGGATTAGGCTAGCTTGCATTATAATTGGCTTTTGTAGGGTACCTTTCTATACACTACAATATAAAGCATAAATCTTGATGCTTGAACTCTATCTAAAATAGATCTCTTTTTTTCCCCTGTTTTGGTGTGTGTGTGTTGGGTTTGTTTTTTTTTGTGTTGTTTTTTTACCCCTCCAGTACCATTACAGCTTGGGGCAAAGATCATGAAAAAGATGCTTTTGAACACATAGTAACACAGTTTTCTTCAGTGCCTGTATCTGTAGTCAGCGACAGCTATGACATCTACAATGCTTGTGAGAAAATATGGGGGGAAGACTTGAGGCATTTAATTGAATCCAGAAGTCCAGAGGCACCATTGATTATTAGACCAGACTCTGGAAATCCTCTTGATACTGTGTTAAAGGTAATATGTTTCAAAATAACTATTTGTAAACAGTTTTTAAATGTCTGGCTAACAACTATGGAGAATTTTTTGTATTTAAATATTTTTAGTAAAAGCAATTAGCTTTTTCTGGGTTGAATCCAGAAATGTACCTCATTTACACTGGTCTGAGGCAATGATTCTCAACCCAGGGTGCCAGGGCACCCTTGGATGCTGCAAGATCTTTTCAAGTGTCCCAAAGGAAGTGTGAGGAGATAAGCAGATAATGGCAGGCTCAGGCTCTCCCTGCCTGGCTGCTCCTGTGCACCCTCTGCAAGATGCTAAGCACTATAATAACTTTTTTGGGTTTTTTTTCAATTGGGGTGCTGCTCAGTTCACAAAAGTTATGGTGCCTTGAATCTAAAATGAGAACCACTGATCTAAGGAAACTCCTATCCTGCATTCTAAAAAGTTCTGTTTCTTTTTACCAGATTGGCTTAATGTTCAAGAACTTTCAGAGATATTTATCTCACTTTAATTCTGAATGCCTCCAAAAGCAGTCAGTATGTATTGTTCTATAAGTTGCCTTGAAATCCTCAAGTATGATGTGCAAGATTTCTTGGATGGTGCATTCTGTTCTTTGATACCATTGCTATATAATAGGCAGTAAAAAGGAGGTGACTAAATACTAATAAAATTAGAAACTAAAGAAAGCTTTCTTGCTACTTTAAAGAAAAACCTGGAGTCTTAAAGGCCTGTGATATTGAAAGTATCAGCTGCCCTGACCTATAGATGCAAGGAAAAGTTCCAAACATGTAAGGCTCTGAGATTAAACTAGTGGCACTTGGCCTTTAGCAAAGGAAGAGCCATGAGTCACCCCACAGAATAGTGGAATGCTGGAAAAAAAATCTATACAGATTTCATAGACTTTAGGGCTGGAAAGGACATCATAAGATCTTTAGGTCCAGCCCCCTGCCCAAGGGGCAGGAAGGCAGCTAGGGTCAAAGAATCACAGCAAGATAAGGATCCAAACTTTTCTTGAAAGTGTCCAAAGTAGGTGCTTGTACTACCTCTGGGAGGAATCTATTCCAGGCCTTAGGGGTTTAGACAGTAAAGAAGTTTTTCCTTATGTCCAGCCTAAAATAGTCTTGCAGGAGTTTGTGGCTGTTGGACCTTGCCATCTCTTGGGGTGCTCTGGTGAACAGGCATTTCTCCAGATCCTGATGCACATACCTTGTGTATGTATAGCCTGCTACCATGTCACCCCTGAGCCTGTGCTTCTCCAGGCTGAAGAGTCCCATGGCTCACAGCCTCTCTTCATAAGGCCTGTTCTTTTGCCCCCCGATCATGCGCATGGCTTTCTGGACTCTTTTTTTCAAGCTTGTCCATGCCCTTCCTGAATTGCAGAGCCCAGAATTGGAGGCAGTACTCCAGCTGTAGCCTCATCAAAGCAGAGTACAGTAGGAGGATGACATTCTGGATCTTGCTTAAGATGCATTGGTAGATGCAAGCCATAGTTTTGTTCACTTTGTCAGCTGCAGTATCACATTAGTGGCTCATGTTAATCTTGTGGTCAGTCATGACCCCCAAATCTCTTTTGGCTGTCATGCTAGCAAGTATAGCATTGCTGAGCCTATAAGCATGATGTGGGTTTTTTTCCTGTGAGGTGGAGCACCTTGCATTTCTCTTGATTGAATGCCATCAGGTTTTCACCCACCCACCTTGCAAGCCTATCAAGGTCAGCCTAGATCACTAGTCTATTCTCAAATGTGGACACTTCCCAAAAGTTTGGTGTCACCAGTGAACTTGGCCAGTCCGCTTCTGACACCAGAGACCAGATCTTTTATGAAGACGTTAAAGAGGTACAGGTCTGAGAATGGAGCTTTGGGGAACACCGCTGCTCATGGGGCACCATGTTGATTTGGTTCTGTCAACTACCACTTTCTGGGTCCAGCCTCGGAGTCAGTTCCCCAGCCATTGGACTCTGGTGTACTTAAGGCCTCAGTTGTCCAATTTTTCCATGAGGACATTGTAGAACACCAGATCAAAGGCTTTTTTTAAAGTCCAAAGGTATTACATCAACTTTTTCCCTTTTGTCCAGGTGATGCGTCTCACCTGCTCATAGAAGGAAATGATTGGTCAAGCAAGGCCTACCCACAACAAACCCATGCTGACTATCCCTCAGAATGACACAAGCTTAACTACCAAAGTTTGGATCAGCAAAAAGAAAGAGGAGACTAATTTTTTTGATCGATTTTTATTTATTTATTTTAAGTCTGCATCTTTCCAGGCCTTGTGTGGTATCCTGAACCAGAGGCCAGCAACTCATGTATAGCAGCCCACCAAGCAAGCTGATACGGCTTGTAAAGCTGGACTGACAGTGGCCATTTAACAGCAGGAGCAGCAGTGGCCAGGCTGCAAGTTGTAGCCTGTCTTCAGAGCAAACTGTACTAATACAACCCTCTGTTTCTAAAAGGTTGCCAACTCCTGTTTTTAAACCATTTCCTTGTTGCCAGTCTCTGCAAAATAGCTGCAATACTTTGTTCTTCCACAAGCATGCTTATGTGATGCAGTCATTTTCTTACAAAAAGTAATTTTGTAAGTATAGTAATGTGTTTCTTTCCTGGAATGGGGAAGTAAAAATGATTGTTTCTCTTGGGTTTTTTTCTACAGGTTTTGGAGATCTTGGGGAAGAAGTTCCCTATTGTAGAAAATTCAAAAGGCTACAAGGTGTTGCCACCTTATATCCGAGTTATTCAGGGAGATGGTGTGGATATCAACACACTGCAAGAGGTATGAATTAATGCATCTGAGTGGAGCTAGCAGTGCATCTCTTAACTAGTTTTAAGAAACTCCAGATTAAATGTTTAAAGCTGCTCTATTGACCTCCACCTTGGCCTTAATTCCAGACATTGGCAACAACTAATAATATGTAAATCTAATTCATTAAAATCCCCAAAGGAATTTACAATGCAAGTTACCAAAACTCATTTTCTAATTTTACTTTTGCAGCTCTTATGCTCCCAAACCATCCCTCTTGTTGCAGCCCTTCTGTTGAGTGTAATTCATATTCTCTCAAGTACACTATATGAGTATATGGTACCTTTAGCAGTAGTAGTAATTAGCTAGCTTGGATTGTCAGTAGTATGATGCCTTAAACAAGTTTCTACATTCAGATTTAAAGGGGTGCTTGTGGCTTTGAAGGGAACTTTTTTTTTTTTTTTTTTTAAGTAAATGCAAAACAGGTTACAAACTATTGTTAATGTAAAAATCTGGTGGAGAACGCAACTTAAAAGGCCAGCTAAAAGGATAACCGAGCCATCCATATTTTATTCAAAACCATTACATATTAAACTGCTGGTACCTGACAGTCTGGTAGGTGAATGCATAACCTTTTCCTGATAAATGTTAAAAATGCTTTGATTTCAGCTGTGCTGAAATTGTACGTTTCAAAAATGCTGCATACTGGAAACGGAACGTGCTTTTGTCTGGAATGAAATACAAAGCAGGACTGACTGTACTTGAACACTGCTACTTGGAGTGATTGTTGCATTGTACACCAAGATATGTGCATCCATTGCTGGCTGTAAAGGCCAAGCCAGCACAGAATTAAAGCAAGATTGTCTCTCTTTTTCTTTTCCTGCTTGGAAAAGTAGTAATCAGCTTTGTCTTGGGGTATCATCATCTTCTGGCAATTACATTCTCTCTCGTGTTCTCTCACTCATAAAATGCACACAACTCCCAGCTTCAGAGAGTCTGTTCCATTATGCTTACTTTCTCTATTTCTTAGACAGTGGGAGTAAAGCAAAGGCATACAAGAGCTGTAATTATCCAGGTACTTGACTTGATAAATCATCTGTCATTGATGCATCATTTGAGACGGAGGTTGCTAGTATTGAATTTTAGGATCTTGAATATAGGATATCTAACAAGTGAATCATTTGTGGGAATATTACCTTGCTGGGGAAGATGGCTAACAAGCTCATTCTGTGACTGCTCAAAAAGAAAATCTAATTTTCTTGTAGCTTGTTTTAGAATGGTATTGCATTGAACTTCATTCATTCTTAACATGTACTCCACGCGCAAACTTAAAAGTGCAAACTTAAAAGTTAATAATTGAGTCTGGAACAAAAAAATCCCCTTTTCCAACATGGGTCTCTAACAAATGTTTGCTTACTTAATTTCTTCTATGTCTGTTGAACAGTTGCTCAAGAGAATCCAATTTTGAATTAGAAATGTAATATTTTATGCTGATTTATCCTTGGTATGGCTTGGTGCAAGGAGCTGGACCCAGTGATCTTCCAGCCTTATAATTTGTGGATAACTTGGACTTCATAGAATGCCAGCTGGGCTACTTTTACATGAAATTTGGCTTTCTAAATTCATAGTCTTCCCAAAAGCATATAGGCTGTCTTCTGGAACCTAAAGCTGACAAAATTTGGAGGGGCATCAATTGGTGTCATTGATTAAACTTTTGAGATCTGCTAATCCTTACCATGCATATAAGAATATTTTGATGGGGAAATGCCTTGTTTTTCAGAATATGGAGATTCAGTGCTGCACTGGAACTTCAAAATAGGCAGGAAAAATGGTTCTATGGATGAACTAAAGAGGACAGGAATGAAAAGGATAAATCTTCACTTAGCTTAGAATGAAGAAAGATAATTTGTGTTGGAGAAGCCAGCACACTCTGGCATGATGGTGATAGTCACTAACCTGTGCAAAGTCTTGATGGGCAAAAGCTCTGCGCAAATCCTTAAGAGGTCATAGATCAGCTGCTGTGGTCTCCCAGTCTTTCCCTGTTTACCATCTGTTGGCCTCTTGTCTATAATATTTTATTAGACTGTATCTTGCAAAACCAGTTTAGATGCATGGGGAAACTCTAGGACTCTAAAAGACTTCTATGGATGCAGTCCCTTACTGACCTGAATTTGGCTAGTGGCTTGTCACCCTGCCTGGAACTGAATAGCTTTTTGCTCTGCTCAAGGGCTCCCTTAAAGGGCACTCTAGCTTCTCAGTCTGTTTGGCATAGCTGTCCTCACATTTTCTTTTTTTGAATTGAGATCCTGAAGAAATCAAAACAGTGGGAAATTCCAGAGTATTTGACATGCCCAGGAAATTGCCAAAGACTTGCTTTGACTGTTGCATTTTTGATCTGACACTTCCCATGAAACTGCTCTCTCCCTGCTGTTCTTCCTCCTTACCCTCAGTCAGGACAGGCCACCCAGAAAGAGGGATGTGAAAGTAGACATTTTAAATTCTGTTATGCGCTTTCCCCTTCATATCAGAAAAATCTCCTTGCCTGGAATGTGCTAACAAGTAAGAAGTGCAGGCATAAGTGGTTGGGGGCCCAACCACTGACCACTTCTAGACTGGGGCTATGACGTGCTTCTGTTATAACAGCCTAGAAGGCAGTCCCGGCAAACAGATCTTTAACCACTGTTGTTCTGTGGCCATTGTGGGTAGGCCTATCCAATCAATCTTGACTCTGAACTAAAAGCTTTGTGTGTTTAAATTGCCTGGAGTTGCATTTAACCTTGGTCTTGTAGCTTTCAGAAAAGATGGCAAAACTACTGAGTATACCAAATAAATGCCCAAGAACATTGAGGGCAAAAATGAATGTTTTTCCATATGAAGCCTATCCTACCAACCTCGTACAGCGTTTCTAAGGGTGCACCACCTAGAATTGGATGCAGTACAGTTCTCCTTTTTCTGCAGATGGTGCTTAGTGATCAGTATTGGTTCAAATGTTTGAGGTTCTATGAATGCTGAAGTCTACCCGCAAGCCTGCCAACTGTCTGAACTTTGAGTGCTATGAGAAGCCACTTAGGATGAATTCTGCTTTTGAGTTCTGTGGCTATCTGGGCATTGTACTACTGTATCCCTCTGACTATGGGAAGTGGGGGGAGGTGGCATTCCATGTTCAATATTACAATGCAGATAATAGAGTTCTCAAGCAGTAACACTTTATAATTATCACAGGCTAAAGTCTCTTAAAAATGCAAAGAGCATGCCAAGTATTGACCAGAGTTGTTACATGTATCTTCTTGAAACTTAATGTTAGCTGGTATAATTGTCAGTAAAAGAGCATCTTGTTAAATAGTGTAATAAGAAATGGGAAGTGGCATGCTCTAAAAATACATTCCTTTATCACTACTTATCTTTATTAGATTGTGGAGGGAATGAAGGAGAATAAATGGAGTATTGAAAATATTGCCTTTGGATCTGGCGGAGCTTTGTTGCAGAAATTAACTAGAGATCTCTTGAATTGTTCGTTCAAATGCAGTTATGTAGTGACCAATGGCCTTGGGGTATGTATTCTTGTATTCTCGTTCTGTAGTTCATGTATTCGGATCTGAATTTTGTCTTAATGCTGCAGTTGGACTGGTCCCATCTGCATGATGTATATGAGCACTCACTGGATTATTTGCCTTTTTAACAAAAAGGTTTAAATCATGTTACACTGACTTGTTGCTATGATTTCCAGGTGAATGTCTTCAAGGATCCAGTTGCTGATCCTAACAAAAGGTCAAAGAAGGGCAGATTGTCGCTACACAGGAAGCCTACAGGAAATTATGTTACTTTAGAGGAAGGCAAGGGAGATCTTGAAGAATATGGGCAGGTATGGATTTTTTTTATGGCTTATCACTTCAGCAGAAGATGATGATTTCAATCCCACTACTAACACAGAGAAAGCAGTCTGTGTGTTTCTGCTTAATTTCAAAACTTGCTTACAGTCGTCTTTGTCTGTTGTCCTATAAACACTAACCTCTACTCATAATCCCAGAAGCTCCACTTATACCAAATTCAATAGAAATAGCGCTTTAGTTACCATTTAGTTTTAAATTTCAGCATTACCAGTTGGGTCTGGGAGGGTAGAAAGATGTGAGAAATGCCGTCTGCCAATCTTCTAAGCCACAAAAATCTGTTTTCAAAGTAAAGAGTTTTTACAAGACACCATGCCTAATAGCTCCTCAGCAAATAAAATACTATTTAAATAATCATTGCCAACTTCAATATATTTAAATTGTTTACAGATGCATCCAGGATCTGATAGGCCACCCTTTAAATCAGGGGTGGCCCAGACGAAAGTGGCATATATGGGATGGGGGCAGGGCAGTGAGTAAAGAGGAAGAAAGAGGTGGGACAGGGTCTGAGGATGAAGGGGTCTGTTGCAGCTCTGTGCTTGGGAGGCCAGTAGGGGTGAGGGGCTGGGGCCCATCCTGCCTACTCCTGCTCACCTGCTTAGTTGCTCAATGGCAACCTTGGCCTGGAGGAACCAGGCCTGCTGAGTCCCATGCAGTCAAGCAGGTGTGCTCAGGGTAGAGTCCTGTTGCCCAGCTGGAGAAAGAAGGGAAAGGCCCATTCTACCTGGCCAGAGGCAGTGGGGGCTATGGGAATGGGAATGGGAAGAACTCTGTATTGCCTAGCCAAACGCAGTACAGAGTAGGGTGGCAGGCGGGAATAAGGAAAGAACCCATGCTACCTAGCCAGAGGAGCTGGGTGCAGGACAGAAGCAGCAGCACTCGGGTCTTTGCCTCCAGGGACAAGCAAAACTTCCCCTTCCTGTCTTCATTATCTGGCACTTGGCACCGTGGTGCTGCCCCCCCCCCCCCCCCACACACACAGCACGGGGTGGGGGCGGCATTATCCAGGATGCAAAACTTGTAGTTACGCCTCTGCCCAGGCCAGGCTAGTCTGGCTGTTCTAGGACCTGCATGCCTACAGCTCTGAGTCCAGGGAGTCCAGAGGTTTGCCCTGCCACTGCCCCTACCCAAGGGACAGTCAGTGTTGGATTAGATGAGATTTGTCTGTTTGTGACCATAGGGAAAACCTTGTTACTATTCAATCCAGAATCCTCCTGGATTGTTCAGGTTTAAAATTGGGCCATATTCATTCCTCTGGCTCTGGCTCGGGGAGAATTGCTGTTCTGGTGTGTTCTAGTACCTCATTTATTGGTGCTGGGTGGGTTGGTTTGTTGGTCATTAAAGTTGCTGAATGGGCAGAATGCAGTTGCTTACTCCAGGCCTGTCTGACTGAAATTGCAGTTCCCTGTGATAGCAGCTATACTTGGTGATCTGCATGACCTTGTTTTGTAGTGATATTCCATGATGTGGAGCAAATACAAAATCCTGCTCTGTGTGGAATGCTCTGCTTTTCAGTATAATGTTTGTACATGCTCCATTTAACCCAAGGATGCATGCAGAGGGCCTGCTATGAACAAAACTAGATGTGCTGTGAACAGAATCTTTCCTCTGGCCGTCTAAGTAGGGGAGACTGCCTCTAGTCTCCAGCCATGCTGAAATGAGATACAGATCCTATTTGAGTGTTGCAAACTGTAGCTCCATTTAGGAGCAGGTCAAGTGACCTTCCTCTTTTTCTAAGGGTGCCCTAACAGGATATGAAATAACTCTTAGTTTGCACTAGGCCAATCCTAAGAATATACCAAAATTTGATTTTCACTTTATAGTGCTAAACCCTCCCAGAAAGAACTAGTATGATATGGCTTAAATTTTGTTCCCTGTTCTATTGATGTTCTGATGTTAGTATTAAACATTGAAATCCAAGAAGTGATCTCTTACCAGCCAGGGTCCTAGTTCTGCAAACACTTATCTGGCTGCTCACTCTTGCTACACATAAATTAAATCCTTCTTGAAGTCAATAGGACTATTTGAATATAAAGTTAAACCCCATGCATAAATGTAAGAACACAGCACTGGAGCTTAACTTCCTCCTCATTGCATCTCCAATCCAATCTTCATATATGGTCTGCTTCCAATATTCTACATAGACCACTGCTTCTGGTGTTGGTGTTGCCAGATCTTGTGGGGTGCATATGGTGGTGATATGGTCAGTAATATGGTAGAAGACAAAGCTATATCTCAATGAAAGATGATGGTGCACTAGTTGATGTTCATGTAACAGGTGATGGTCGTCCGACTCTTGTACCTGCCACTCAATACCACCTGCTACTTTTCTCTTGATGTAAGGGGGCACTATGCCAGATGGTGCATACAGGCAGGTAACAAGGGTGGGTTTTAGGCAGCCTGTTATAATTCTGCTTGTATTACTTAGGACAGTATCACTATGTTTCCCGTGACTTGAGCATCCCCAGGTGGTACAGGCATATTCAGCCACAGAGAAACACTGCTAAAGTAGTAGTGCACAGGGTAGATGGATGTGCTTCCCACTTGGAATTGGCGGGCTTATGCAGAATGTTGTTTTATGTGTCAGTCTTGGCTTTGGCACTCAATATGTGGGGGTTTTTTTAAGTTAAGTATGGTCCAGTGTTACCCCGAAGTAGTTTGGGTGTTTCTGATGTTCGAGACTCATCACCACAAGTGACCTTTTAAGTGTCATTCCACATCCCAGTTTCTCAGATAGAAAGCACAGATTTGGGTTTTGCTGCACTTGGGTTTGAGATTTAATTATTTAGATAATAATCTGACATCAGTGCCCTGTCCAGGATCTTCCCTGTGTCCTTAATTCTCCTGCTATGTGGTAATGCAGAGATCGGTGGCATGGATGTAGCGGTGACTTTCGGCAGGAAGTGGATGATCATTAATGTAGATGATACTGAATAGAAGTGGGGCAAATGCACTGCCTTGTGATTAAATTGTTCTTTTTGGGAGCTCCATCTACTTTTTCTGGCCACATAGTTCCAGAGTTTTTTAGTTCCATGTAAAAGTGCCTGTTCTCCAAGAGGCTACGAATGGTCCGACTTTTAGATCTAAAAGTCGGACATCGTGAGGTACAGTTTGTGCATCATGATGTGGTGTTGGACAGTACTATATGCAGCAGATAGGTCAACAAATGCTGGAGCCTAACTTAAATATATAAACATCTACCAGCATAACTTTGTATGCGTCTGGCTCGTCTCCTTGAAAGACCATCTGTTTTCTCAGATGTGCTAAAATCAAATGGTGTTTTGTTTCAGGATCTCCTTCATACGGTCTTCAAGAATGGAAAGGTTACAAAGTCTTACTCGTTCGATGAAGTAAGACAAAATGCCAGACTGAATAACAGTGAACTACAAGGGACACCTCATTAAGTTTCATTCCACGTCTGTGTGTGGTGTGTAACGAGTATGTACTGCATAGCTAATGAGTTTATTGTACAGATCTGTGTGTTTGTGTTTTACGATACATTGCAGCCAAATTATTTGTTGGTTTATGGACATACTGCCCTATTTTTTTTTGCCAGTCCTTAGAAAAGATGCAATCAGGAAATGGTACTTATGTTGTCAAACATTCAGTGCTGAAGTGTGCTTTTTCTTAGGGCCCTTTGCCAGTAGTGGTTCAATCTGGTATTGATCTTTTCACAAATGAGATGGAGCTGAGAAACTTTTTTATATATAACAGAATACCACAAAATGGATTTACATAAAATTCTCATGATTGCTTTATGTTTATATTTAACTTGTATTTTTGTACAAACAAGATTGTGTAAAATATATTTAAAATTTCAATAATTAAGTCTTTCCAACTTTTCATGATTTTTATGAGCACAGACTTTCAAGAAAATATTTGGGGGGAGGGGGAATCCATTGCCTCTTGTCCATTAATCAGCAAATAAAACATGGCCTTAAAAATTTGTTGTGACATTGTACCATTTGAAAGTTAAATCAGGACTTGTAGCTTCTTAAGACCCCATAGAACTGCTGACCTCACTGTTTCTTGTAGTTATCTGTATTAATCATTCTCCATTAAGGAAAATTTACTGTTCTTACTAGAAGGTTTAGGTACTACAACCTATAGGCCTTGCCAGCAAGGCAAGGTATATAAAGGGAATGCCAAATTTGAAAGAATTCTCTTCTGCAACTTACCTTGCCAAGTGTAACCCACTTGGCTTATGCACCTCAATATTTTAAGAGTAATGTTTTTAAGAGCTCTCCTCTTCTACTATAAAATATACAGATAAATGTGGAAGTGGTGTATTTTAAAATAATTACACGTCTGGGTTTATTTTTCATAGACTGTAAGTGACACGACTTTAAAATTAAATACTAGACTGGGTAGTGCACTCTTTTACTTCTTGTATTTCTTCATTCATTTGCCTTTTTGTCAGACTGGATGGGTATATTGTACAAATGTTTAACTAGTTTTATTCAAGCTGTTTAACAAAAAATTACATGAGCCAAAACTTCTACATGATACCAGACACAACCCTTTGTGAGGGTTACGATGCAGAGGGTGACTGATAACTAAAGGTATGAAAGGTACATTTTGGATGACTGCATTTGATAGTGTTCACTCTCTGCAGAAACTAGGTTGCCTACAGGAGAACAAGATTGTCTAATTTTGTATGATGAACTATAGTGTGTGCATATGTTTTGACAGTATCACAAGGTAGCTTTTATGAGGAAGAAAAATGGTTGGTTTTCCTTATGTTAATGAGTGACTATAAATCACTGATTGTTGTACAGATGTTGCATTTTTTTCTAACACAGTAGCAGATAATCTCACAAGGCAGGATGTCAGAAATATTCTAAACCCTAACCAAAATCAACAAAAAGGTATTGCAAAACACTTGTTTCTGTAAAAGATGCTTGAAAAGCCATACTTCATTTTTCTCACCAAAAAGGGCCACAGAATACTTGTAACAAGTAACATTGTGTTTCCAGGGGGTTTGTAGTAAGACATTTGTGCCCAGTCTTAATTGTTTTGCTTACTAAAAATGATTTTTCCACTCTTACTGTATGTGATCATACGTTTAAGTGATGTATCTAGAAACACTGGCCTTTCACATCAAGGAACTGCCTTCCTGTTGCTGTTTAAACATATTTGTTCTTGGTGAAGAAGGATGTATCAAATCCAGAGATATCATTAATAAGTTAAATAGAACAGACTGTTTCACTCATTCGTTTCATATGTATTAGGAATTTTATGATGTATGGTTTAAAGAAATAAAGTAAAATGCTGCTTTCATTCTGTACCAATAAAGATTTTGATAACTATTGACTACCCATAATTGATATTTTTGTATTTAGGAACTGGGGATAAGCTGTGGAAGCACTGTGTGTTCTTATGTACTGCAAGATACATGAGTGATTTGTTTGGTATTATGTCTAGCATAAGTTATTTGGAAACTCGCACCTAAATTGTGTATGTCACAATCAGAAACTTGTCATTCTTTTTTTTTTAAACATGTTAGTATTTTAAAGCCACCTGGTGCTAGTCAATCCTGAACTCATGCCTCCCAAGTGTTTAGTGTTTGGCAATTAAAACCTAGGCATCAAGGGGTCGATATTGATGTCAAATATAACTTAATGCAGTGCTTGAATCTTACAATATCCTAATTCTTCCATACAGAAGCAAACAGCATGTTTGGGTTTGCTTTAAATAATTAGATTTTTAGCCATCAATATATTTTAATTATCCTCCATTTCATAATATAGGACAGTATTTGTATTTAAAAATAGGAGTTCGGAGTTTTGTGTTAATACTCTAAATAATTTATTTGTAACCAGTATCTAGCATAAGAAATGGATTTTATATGCCTATTTTTTCCTGAGATGTGTGGTTATGAAACTGATGCTAAATCTTTTTATAAGAAGATTCATCTTGAAAGATCTGAGGAGAAAATAGAAAAATATTTATTGTTCTGTTTTGCCAAAATTCAAAAAAGTTTTAAATGGTTTTTCTATAGTTTTACATTCCTCCTTAATCTGTTGAGTGGAGAGTTAAACACTCTTCACTGAAATATTATGTTAAAATAATCTAATGTACTTGGCATCAAATACAAATGTGTAATAAACATGGAAATAAAGTTTTAGTTCTGGTAGTGAAACTTCAATATCCATTTGACTTTGTTTTAAAGCTTAGATATTGACCTCACATACACACCACTACCTGCAATATACCAAGGTGCAAGTGAGGTGCTACCATAACCCACTCTAGGATAACTGAACCAACCCACTGAACAGTGCATTTACATATTGAACTTGTATTTGAGCACCTTTCTAGGGAAAGAGAAGGGAGTTGCATACATCACACATTTGTTAATGGGACTTGAGCAAATCTTTTATAGCATGTCATCCACTGTAGTTGTTTGTATAGGCTAAAATGAAGTGCTTCCAGGCAAGCTTGATATATAGCCACTAGAAGACTTGGAACAAAGACTAATGTTGTCCTTTTATTTATATTTTATACCATTCAAAATTATACAGAAATTCTCTTTAAAATATTAATGCTTCTAAAAAAGCTTTTGTTGGAAGTAAATTTTAACCTGGCAGTTTCAACTTTTCAAAGGCTAACCCACCCCACTTTGAAATCTGAACTCTGCTAAGGAACTGAATAGCTAGGTATGCCTCTCACTTTGCTATGAGCACTGATTCTTCCCCCCCACCTCTGCCCCACACCATAACTGAAAAATTGCTTTGGAGTCATATGCCTGTAAATGGCAAGCCACTGAATGGGTAGGGACAGTGGAACCAGCCAGCCCTAATCATAGTGCCTTTTGGCCATAGTGTAATCCAAATGACTGACTTTGGCCTGGCCTGTAGAAGAATAAACACTAATGTGTTATTGTAACTAGGCATGAAGTTCCAGCTATCTTGGTAAATGTATGGCATAATTAGCATAAATGTCCAGGTATCTGATTCTGTCAGAGAACTTTTGTGGTTTAAGTCCTTATCTGAAAAGACACTGGGGTCAGGTGATTTTATGTTGAGCATCTTATACATTAGTTTGTAATTACAGCATGAGGAAAACTCTAAACTGCAATAAGTCTGTATTCAGTTCTAAGATGACTTCAAATTTAATATGACCCCCGATAATTTGATTCTAGACATGAAAAATTAAAAGTTTGCTTCAATTTTGTGTCTAGAATCTAATTATAGGGGGTCAGCCTAAGTTTTGTCAGCCCCCACCCCTCAACCACCACCCTGCTGTTATGGCAGGGAAACCACCAAAGGAATAAGAAAAGCAGAAGCAAAGAGGCTGGTGGGAGGGAAAAACAAAGGTGGGGATAAGAAGGCGGGGTGAGGAGTAGGAGGTGAGGAAAGCAGACTTCTCTTGCCCCCTGGTCACAACCACCCCAACATTTACCTCTTCTTGCTGCGTTCCCTGCTGATCTGGGCTCAGGTGGAGCCCTAGAAGTCATCTTGCTGCACACTAAAGGAAGCGGCTGTGCTTGGGAGCTCATCTCAGCACTCTGAAGATTTTTCCTTCCCTGCCCTAGTAAAGAGGGATTATCTTTGGCTAGCTATTGCAGATCAAGAGATCATGAGAAATGTTTCTCTTGACTTGTTCAAGAGAAATTTAAGGCTAATGAGAAGGAGGCTTGGAAAGTGAGAAACAACTTGCACAACTTCTCTGCTGCAGACTCCCACCTGTGCCTCTGGCAAAAATGATCCTCAAGCCTGTGAGTACTTTGGGGAAACATCTGGCCAGTGACCAGCCCAGGTGCAAGGAAAAAGAGAATGTGAGAACTGGCCTGGTTTCTTTGTTTTTCAGAAGTGCATAGCTGGCTGTCCCTACCAGGGAATGATAAGGAGACCATGCGTGAACATGGCGGGGAAAAAGCTTGACTGCAGGTCCGTAGCCTTTATCGCAGTGAGGTAAGAATTTCTTGAAAAATCTTCTCTTCCAGTTTCACATCCTCTCACTAAACTAACTTGCATAGTATATGTGGTTATTATTTACAGGACTGACATGCTTTCTGCCTCCTCAGGACTACCTAGACAGTAATCCTTGCTAACATTAGTATTGAGGCTCACTTTCTCTTTAGTTCCATCAGTGTTCATGGGTCTTTATCTAATCTAACTTATCAGATGACAGATTTAACATTTAAGAATCCAATCACCTAAAATGTACATAAAGACAGATATCTATCTTCTATAAACAGTGCTACCATAACCCAAATCAAATGTCCACAAATCTTGTGTCCTTTTCTTCTTTTTCAGTCTGCCAGTTCCTTTGTTTCTGTCTATGTTAAGCTTTTGTGTTTTGTCATCTCAGTATAATAATTTATCCTCTGCTTTCCCTGGAACGCTGCATAATATGAATTTCATTATCTACTTATCTGCTTTCTTTTCTTTTCTTTTAAAATGACACACATTTTATACATTGAGTCCTTCATACTCCTTTAATACAGTATTCTGGTTACTGTAAATGAATCGGTTTCTTTGTGAGGTTACCTGTCCTCAGGATATGGTGTCCTCCCTGCTAGAACTGTCGTGCTTTTTTCATTTCCCCAGTGAAGTCTTTTACACCCAGCCCTCCTAGAGCCTGGAGGTGGGCTTATGAAAGAGGACACCCTTTACAAAGAGAGTGGCATCTCTACAGTGAGGCTTTGCATCTGGGAAGCATAGCAAAGAGTTCTAAGTGACAGCAGTGACCAGTAACTAAAACCCTTTTTAAGGAAGTAACAAAACCGGAGATGTTGCATGATTCAAGTTTACTGTAATTGTAGGGAAGTTTGAAAAAACATGATTTTTTTTTCCTCTTCTTGCCATCAGACCAATTAACCTCTTTCTCAGTGACCTTTTAGCATGAGTAGCGCAATTGCTGGACGTTGTCTGTTCTCTTTATTTCATAGGAATGAAGAAGAGTATTTATCTGTGGCAGAGCATCTATCTTTATTGCAGCCCTATTTCTTCATAGGGTACAGCGTCAAACTGCAACTCTGCAGAGGTTTAAAGAGTAAAAACAAAAGTGTAAGTAGCTGTAGGAAGTATGACTGGGCAGGGGAGAAGTTCTATGCTATCAAGAGGGATTTTCTGCTCTCCCATAATCCTGGCATTTACCCTCTGTGCTTTTGCAGGGATGGGGTGTTAAGGGGGAAAAAAAAAAAAAAGACTTCTAAAAAATATTTTTAAACATACTACATTTACAGTCTTTCTAGCACATACAATTTACCTGGAAAGCTCAACCTTCTCAGTCTTACACATCTAAAACTGTTTGTTTGTTTTACTTCCATAGTTAAAAAACGTCTGTCTTGCGCACAGCTGAACAACCACCTTCTTCAGTAACTGGATTTGGACCTAACCCCATAAGTTTTATGCAGGCACAAAATCTTTTAGGCAGAAGGACTGCTTGTGTGAGTAAATGCCACTAAACCACTGCAGGGCTAGACCCAGAAGGCTTGCCAAAGCAGACCAGTCAGAACTGTTAGCTGACCTGGAGTCTTCTGCTACAGCTGGGACTAAATGGGTAGGTGGTGCTCCAGTAGCCAATCAGGAAACCAGCCAGTTAATTAACTGATGAGGCCATGCCTGGAGTACGGTGTCCAGTTTTGGGCTCCCTGCTACAGAAAAGATGTGGACAAATTGGAGCGAGTGCAGCAGAAGTCAACAAAAATAGTTAGAAGGCTGAGGCGTGTGACTGCTTAGGAAAAGCTGTGGGAACTGGGCGTATTTAGTTTGGAGAAGAAAAGACTGAGAGGGGATTTAATAGCAGCCTTCAACTACCTGAAAGTGGTTCCAAAGAGGATGGAGCTGGACTGTTTAGGGGTGGCGGATTACTGAACAAGGAGCAATGGTCTCAAGTTGTGGCAAGGAAAGCTAGATATTAGGAAATAGGCAGACAAGGTTCTTTGAGTGAATCTGATATCTTTTATTAGACCAACTTTAAATAGTTGGAAAACAATTATACTAATTATTAGACCAATACTAATTATTAATAATTAGTAATAATACTAATTATTAGACCAACTTAAATAGTTGGAAAACAATTAGTATAATTAGTAATTAGTATAATTGTTTTCCAACTATTTAAGTTGGTCTAATAAAAGATATCAGATTCACTCAAAGAACCTTGTCTTCCTAGGTCCTTAGACCAACATGGCTACAACCTACACCCCTGTAGATATTAGGAAAAACTTTGTTGCAGAAAAGATAGTAAAGCACTGGAATGGGTTACTCAGAGAAGTGGTGGAATCTCCATCCTTAGAGGTTTTTAAGACCCAGCTTGATAAAGTATTGACTAAGATGATATAGTTGGTAGTCCTGCTTTAAGCTGCGGGTTAGACTAAATCAGTGTTTCCCAACCAGTGTGCTGCAGCACAAAAGTGCGTTGTCAGAAATGAACAGGTGTACCGTGGAACTTTGCCATGACAATGAGCTATACTAAGTATGAGGATGGGGAATGCCTTAACAGGTGTGCCGCGGCAAATTTTTATTAATGTAAGTAATGGGTTGGAAAAGGTTGGGAAACACTGGACTAGATGACTTCCTGAGGTCCCTTCCACCCTAATTTCCTATGATTCTGTATGATTCTACCATGCCTTGAGCCATCCTTTTCATGTCTTTTTCAAAAATCTTGGAACTATGTTTTGTCTGAAGTTTTCTCCAGTTTTTCAAGATTTGTCAATAACTAGCAGTAGTTAATTTGTTCCTCTGCAGTTCTGAGATAAGCAGGTATCCTGGTTTTCTGTGTTAAAAATAGCAAATTCTCTGATTTAAAACCCCCCAAATCCATGATTAAAATGAAACACTGCTATATATAGGTAGCAATTGAATACCAATGTTTTGTTGATATATTTATAATGTTAAAGCAGTTCAGAAGCCTACCAGTGCCTCAATCACTTTAATAAATTCTAAATACCTATAAATGTTGGTATTTGATTTTTGGATTTTTTATCATGGAAAATCAGAGCTCCCCTGCTCACCAGGACACAGGTCCAGGCCCCTCACTGTCCACTCGCAGCTCCCCGCCCCTCAGCCCTGCTGGAGAAGGCCCCCAGATGCCAGGACTACTGGGCCATGGGCCCAAGTCTGCAGCCTCCCGTTCAACATTTCTGTCTTATCTTACATTGCATCTAGCAATGTACCTATTTGCAACATAAGGTATTTTTGTTCCCAGTATGTTTTTAAAAATTAGCTCGGGTTTTTGACTCATTGCCCATTGGCACCTTTTAGCTTTCATTATCAATCGCCTATGTATTTCACTTCCAATTTTTATTCATTGCTATTTATTTCCATTTTTCATCCTCTATATGTTCTTCCTTTCAGTATAAGTTTTATCACCACTTCCACATCTTTTAATCTGGGATGCTTCTTGCCCAGTGTAAGTTTGTTGCAGTGGGGAGGGGGGTGTATGTATATGGTTGTGCAGAGTTGTCTTTTGGGACATTCAGTGGGGTTTCTTAAACAATTTCTATTTTTTCTAATGCTGTTCATTTATTGTTCCAATCAGCCATGCCAACAATTGCTTTAAGATTTGGAACTTTCTTTTTTTAAAGTTCTGGATATGTACTAGGATATGAATATCTTTTAAAAATATTTGTTTAACCTCTAATTCTATCAGTTAAATGGTTGATGGATAACAGCAGCTGGGGGACAGCTCCTGCTGGGAGGCCTTTGACTGGGGGAGGAGGCAACCTCAGCCAAACACTACAGCTCACCTGAAGCCCTGGCTGGGAGGGAGGGAGCACCTGTGAACAAGCAGCTAATCGATTTAATTGATGAATCATTTGGTTGCTTGCTGTTTTCCTTATACCTATGGGTACTAGTCCATCCCCACCCACCTTCCTTTCCTCCTTGCTTCTCCTGCCTGCCCTGCTGCCTTCTGATCCCTGCTGGGGCACCACATGTCTTCCCTTTCCCTCCCTTCCCTGCCAGACTGAGCCTCCCTGGAGCTAAGGAATAACCAGTAAGCTAACCAGTTATCAATGCACTTGTCAGTTAAATGATTAATCGTTTAACCTTTCACATCCCTAATATGTATGTTACTGATTAGTGCCATACTCTGCTGTTTGGGTAAAGTACATTTAACCAAGTCATTATCAGATGTACCTAGCAACTGCAATTTTTAAGTCAATGATTAGCTCTTCTTTCTCTATCAGAATTAAGTCCAGTATTGGCATTGGGCTTTCTATGTGAAGACATTTTAATCTTTTTCAAAAAAAAAAAAAAAAAAAAAAGTCTGAGGAAATTGTTACCAGTCACAGGAGCTGTCTAGCAAATGTCTCCTAGATTTGAAGCGATTCATAGTATCATAGTAGTTAGAGTCGGAAGGGACCTGGGCAGATCATCTAGTCCGACCCCCTGCCTTGGCAGGAAAGAGCACCGGGGTCAGATGACC
>JAGPOW010001296.1:118447372-118473451 GCA_030014935.1 Caiman crocodilus
ATATCTAATCTAAACCTACTCTCTGCCAGCTTGTGACCGTTATCCCTGGTCACTCCTGGCAGCGCACGGGGGAATAGGGACTCCCCCAACACCTGCTGAATTATGAATTGCTAGTCTTGGATACACGGGGAGAAGAAAAGAGCAGGGTACTTATTTCTTGGAGGTGGGTTTGAGTTTAACCTGGAGATGATATGAACATGGAATTAGTTATCTGCTCCAATGTTAAATTGAATTTTAGTCTCTTATTTTCATTTGTTTCCAAAGACTGTATTTTTCTTTTATTTCTTTGCAGAACCCTCTGTAGATTTTCAACTCTTTCAAAATGTGAAGATCAAACTACACATAATATTTTGCTCATGGCTTCATCACCCCCTCCCCCCCCCACTTGTCAAAATTTCCCTGTCAGACTAGGACTACAATTAGCTCTTCCCCACGTCAGCACGCTGGAAGCATGTGCTGTTAAATTTGCTGGAGTATAACGGTCCCAGCATGTGTCCTGCCAGTCCCACAACCCCCCTGAGCCCTTCACTGTTTTTCAGAATGCAGTTCCACTCTGAAAACTAACTGTATCAAAGTTTAGGGACAAGGAACAGGTTTTCTTTTGAATTGACTTCTGTATCTGAATTAAAGTAAATCATCTGAGATTTGTGAATGTGTACTAGTGCCCCATAATTTTAATACCAAGGAGCTGAACTTCCTATTTCCTTAAAGGTCAACATGCTTCAAAAGATTAAGTTCAATAAAATATAGCAACGTGCTCATTGACCCTCCAGCAAGTCATGTAACATAAACCTCAGAAGGGCCTTGAGCTGCTGTACAAGGTTAAAAACAAATGGATCTAGTTTTCTCATTTCTTGGGAACCTATATTTTCAGAGCATTGTTTTTACCAGTGCACCATTGTGAGCCAGTCGGTTACAGAATTTGTTAAGCTGATTAATTGCCATTTGTGCAATGCTTTGAAGGCACAAAGTGCTAAATAGTATTACTGTTACACAGGGAAAAGGGGTTATCAGGTTTTCTTAGTGGTAGGAGGAAAGACTTTCCCCCTAAAGAAAACGGACAGAAAATTCTGAATGTTATGAAAGAAGTTGAAAAATAAGAGGGGCAGCAAACAGAACTTGTTGGGATTTTTCCAGTATCTTTTTCTCTGGAAAATGCCAGTTTATCAAAATCAGAACTGTTCATGCTAAAGACCTGATTTCAGTGACTCTCCAGACTCCAAAAAAATTAGAGGTGGGGTAGAAGGGAGGTTCAGTATGTTTTAAGCAACCCATTTGGACTTTTTTCTAATGACTTTTCAAAATGTTAGTTACTATATATCCAGACAGATGGAGTTAAAAAAAAAAAAAAAAAAAAGAAAGAAAATGAAACATTTTGAGATTTTTCTAAATAAAACGTTTAAATTGGCCCAATCCAGGGAAAAAGAAAAGCCAATCTGGATGATCAGTTCTTGAAAATTTTTGAGATTTTACATTTTTGTCTCCATTTGGCACAAAAGAGGATTTCCTGTTGCATAGGACAGAAAGTTTCCTGCTTGGCTGTAACGGTGACTATCACAATTGGCTGATAAGTAATGATTGTACCCTTTTACCTCCATGCTTTAAAATAAATTGATATTTTTGTTTCTTAATAGTTTTATTTCCTTCAGATTTCTCCAGCAGAGGCCTGTTTTAAGTATCTGATGTCAATGGTTGTGTTTTGTTGTTGTTGTTTTTTTAAATTATGATCATGACCTTGGTTAGTCATTGTGAATGACATGAATCTCAACTCTCTTGATGAAGCACTACCTGCATTAAAGCCTTCCCTAAAGAAATGTATATAAATGAATTATGATTACTAAATACAATCACCAGAAATAGGGGCATATAATTGCAAAAGTAGTCCAATTTCCAGTTCATTTCAACTTCATACCCATTACAATAGCATAAAATAGTAATACAGAAATTATATGTTTCTGGGTCATCTTGGAACCTAACTGCAGCGTGGAGGTTTTGGTTGGCTTTCAGATTTCCTATCTCTTCTCTTGCCATGGAGACTTTTCCAGCTATCTCCTGCTTCACTGCATTTGAATTTCACTTTCTAATTAGATTTGTTACAAAACCTTAAATCAGCCTCAATGATGTTTCTATTTCCATTTGTTTTCTAATAAAAAGTGAGAATTTAAAGTGGCAGGTCAAGCACTACTGAGAACCCTGCTCATGCCAGAAAAGGATGGAGGATCCAAGAAACCTGAAGAATGGGAGAATAAATATTAAGATAACTGTGAGTGAATGAGCTGGCTCTTTCTAGGTAGGCTCTGAGCCCACATAAATTCTGTTGTTAATTTCATTCTAGGAAGAAGAAATTTTAGGCTGAAATTAGTAACAGACTCTGTTGTCTTCTGCTCAACAGAGATCCTGGCTGCCCTCTTCATAACGGCCCTGTGAAAGGAAACTGGGGCAGGAGGGGAGGGGAATCATTACCATAGTTTACCTCACTTTTTTCTTACTACTTTTCCCTGCCTTCCACAGCACAGAGAGGTCCAAGAAATGCACAGGAGCAATTACATTAGAACTAATTTTGATAAATGTCCCTCTTTAAATAAGAATTGTAATAAGCCTTTCTAGTGCCTGCATTAAGGAACTAATGGACTTCTCAGCTGTTGAAATTACTCAACTGTTGGCCTTGTGCCTCACCAAGCATCCAAAGCATGAACCATTGGCTCATTAAGACACCCTTTATTGAGTCCTGTGGCCACACCAATGATGATAATGACCTACATTTGTATGGCACCTTTCAGCCGGTATTGGAGATTACAGTTGAGCAGATTGGATGCAGCTGTGCCCTTCTTATTCAAATTCTTAAGTAACAAGTTAATGTGCTATTTCTTAGCTGTTGGAGAAGACATGAAATGGCCCATTTTTCCTTTATTACTTGATTTGACCCCCTGCAGTGATGGCTACTGAGCATGCTGATGATCATTTTTATTCTCTAGGGTTTTAAATTACATTTTTAAAACTAGCCAGTGTATAATCACCAAAAACATGCCTTTGATTAGGTCCCTGGATGGATCAAGAGACTAATTTTATTTGAGATCCCTTCCCCTGCTTCCTGCTCTTTGTCCATCACTCTGATTTCTGAACTAGTCTTGCGGAGAGCTCTGCATACAGCATTCTCACTGGAACTTACAACTTCTCTTCAGAAATAATTGGGTGCGTTTTCCCCCTTCTAACCTCAAAAATATACTGAGCTAGGTCCTCTGCTTATATTACTGCTGCTGCCTTCATAGAACTGCTGATTTATACTATGATGATGAATACAACCTCTACAAAAGCTATTAAGTGAAGGCAGGCTCGGTGTCTGAAATGCATCCTTTGAATGTCATAATAATAAAAAATGTGAATTTGGGGATCTTAAGCAGCAGCTAATTTAGAAAATAATAACCATGCAGGCATCAGACCCTGCTGAAATCCAGGTCTGCCCCAATTTTAATGTTTGTTTTCAAAATTCACAGTCCCAGGGCATTCAAGGGCAGCAACATCCAAACTGTATTTTTGATTTCATGAATAGCATATGACAACCATGAGGCCCAAAAGAAACCTGGGCCTAAACAATCCAGATCTCAATTTATCTCTCCACCCCCCACTTTCCTTTGTCTGTGTAATAAATTACTCCCATAAATGCACGTATTCCTCTCAGACTAGCAGTACAGCAGAAGACTGTAATGGCTTTCATTGGAGCTAGTTTTGATTTATCCTAGAATGAGAGGAAAGTCTGGCTCACACATGCATGTGCTTAGCTTTATGCCCACAGGATTCAGTGTCCATTAGAGCCAAATGGAGTCTTTCTCTTGACTTCTGTGGCCTTTAGATTCAAATCAAGAGTATCCTCATTAAAATTATTTTAACTCAAATGCATAGAAGTGGTTGTAAGATGAAGACTTTACATTTGCTTTTGAGGGGTTCATAAGTGCCATGAACATTTCTGCCCTGAAGAAACAATAACAATGAAATAAAATAACATCGCCACCTGTTCAGGGCTTGCTCTGTTTTTGCCGGTGGTCTATGTGAAGGCTGGACCCTATCTAGCCACATTCCACCTGTGACCATCTCCTCCTTCCTCGCATGCTCATTTGAGTTAAAAGTGCTATCAAACAGTCTTAGGGGCCTCTGCCTACCCATGTCTAATTCAGAATAGAATAGATTGCAATTAGCTCAACTTTTGCAGTGTAACCAAGGTCATGACTCAGCTAGGGGATTCCAATAAGTAACTGCCAAATGTTAAGAATTCCCAAGTCCTTCTCTTTGTAAGGTGCAGCCACTATTTATTTGTGCGCTCTCATAATACAGTAAACTGATACCCATTTCACTCAGATTTAGTCAAGAAATTCTACTGACACCCCAGATTGAACCAATCAGACCTGAAGCTGATTTGTTTTGTTAGTAGGCTTAAAAAGAGAACTCATTTGGAACCTGTCATCTTATACTATGCACCTGTGTGTGTTAGATCAGCCATAAGAGCTTCGAATACAGACCTTCTTGTCTGGTAGGATGGCAGCTAAGAAGACTGTCTTAAAAGTGAGGGTGTCGGGAACACTCTACAAGCAGTTTCCAAGTCAGAGGTGAGATTCACGGTAAGAAATGCTTTTTCAGTGGGCAGATAGGTATGCAGTCAGACTTTAGTAATTGAGTTATCATAGACTGTTGAAAAAATTGAGCTAGATTGGATATGCTGAAATTTCTGTAAGATGAACTTTGGAACTGAATGCGATCCTATATTGTTTTAAAACAGGACATAATCTAGGACAGAGGTGGCTAACCTGCAGCACATCATCACAAGTGGCATGAACATCTTGTTTGTGTGGTGTGTGATAGATTGGGGAGATGGTAGGCAATAGTGTCAGGGAGCAGAAAACAGAGCAACAGATGAGGGAAGACAGGTTCTTACTCTGCTTTTCCAAGCTACTGCATATGATTTAGATGCAAGCTTACTGATAATGGATGGTATACCAGCTTAAGCATGTCTTATTTGTAACTCGTGCTTTTGCTAGGTTGGTAGTCTGAACTAGTCAGTGTGTACTGTCAGTCACTGACCACCTCTGATGCTGGTGAGAAACCATGTTGACTCTAGGCACAGACAGAAGTGACAATTTTTGCCTGATCTAACCCCTGAAAGCACTTTACAGCCATGACCAAACACAAGTGCGTGGCTGTACAGCACTTTAAAAGAGCCTAGTTTCATGAAAATCAGAACCCTCAAACCCTCATTATATGAGGGTTAAGATGAAGGCGCTTTAAAATAGAGCACTCTCAGTAACTTTTGTCTGCACTTGACAGAAGCAGGGCTTGGCTGATGCAGCCCAGCCCTGCTCCTGGTGCTGTTTTCAGAATGGGAGGGGGGAAGGGAGCAGAGAGAGCTCGTTCTGGGGGTTGCCCAGCTGATGCTGGAGGGCAGGATGGGTGGATTGGAGCCCCCTGAGGTGGGGGGAACTCTAGTCCACCCACCCCTCCACTCCAGCATGGCTGGGAAAACCCAAGAGTGGACCTCGTTCCCCTGCCTTTGCCTCTGCCCATCCTAAGATGGAACCGGAGCTGGGAGAAAGGGGTGCAGGTAGGGGGAGAGGCTGCAGAGATTCAGCCTCTTTCCCTGGATCAGCTCCAAATTGGAACTCAATTCCCCCATCCTCCTGACCCAACAGCTAACATCTCTTGGGTCAGGAGGATCAGTCTAACTCATAGAGCTTGCTGTGAAGCACCATTAATTAGACCCAGGAGCTGTACTTCTGTCTCTACTTTCTGAGGATTATGGGTGTATACAGAAGTGCTCCATGCATGTTTTACAGCACTGTAATTTAGACAAATTTCATAGCACTATAAAGTTACAGTGCTCTTAAACAAAACAGAAGTGCAGCATTTATTGGGAGGGGGTGGGAGGCAGTGTCTATCCTCTATTGTATATATTGATAGTCTCAGTACCAGTTGCTGGTACCATGAATGATGCTAGAGTCTTCAGCATAGTCATTTTTTCAAGGCTGACTTTTCTTTTTCTTAGTGCCAGATCTCATTGTAGAGTACCTGTTGTTGGGGCCTGTCAGCATATGCGGCGGAAGTAGGGGGGCTAATGGGGCTAAGCTCCTGCAAACACGCGGCAGAGGTTGGGCCACAAGGCAGCCTGGCTACAGGCTTCCAGTAGCTGCACAAGGGGTGGAGAGGAGTGTGCACACAGTGGTGAGGGAGATAGTGGGCCTGGGGCTGGGGTGAGACATGGGACTGAGTCACAAGTGGCTTATCCGGTGGGGTGGGGGGCACAATTTCTGCTGCTATGTGAACCCCGGGAGTCATAGAGGGCATGTGCCCCTGGATCTGCGCGAGGTGGGGCAGGCTGCATCAGTGGGCTGGGGCCAGGGAAATGCTGGGCTCTTCCTGAGGGGGTGGGGGGGCTTGGCCACACTGTGCTTGAGGCAGGCAGCAGCAGTGCTGGGAGGGGGACTATGGGGGGTGCTGCAGTACCCCAAAATCCACTGAAGCCACCCCTCTCAGCACTGCCGGTGCCTACCCTGAGCGCAGCGCAGCCCAACCCCCCCAACCAAGAAAAGCCCAGTGTAGACCCAGCCCCAGCACACAGCAACAACCCACTCTTGCCCCACACAGATCCTGGGCATGTGCCCCCCCCATGCCTCCCAGCATGCATGCAGCAGTAGGAACTGCCACCCCCTCCCTGTGCCAAGCATCCCCTGGACAAGCTGCTTGTGGCTCTGTCCCATGCCCTGCCCCAGCTTGTCCTGGACCTGCCCCTTCCCCTCCCACTACCCCTTTCCCCCGCAGACTTACCTGCTGGAGGCTGCATGCATGTATGCACACACACACTCAGCCCCCCCACCCCAATAATTTTTTCTCCCTTTACCTATGTCTGTCAGTCAGAGGTGTAGTGAGCTCCTTCAGTTTATAAGGAAGGAGTGGGGGAGGGGATTATGCAGATTGCTGGATAGCATGGGGCTAGGCAACAGGGATGCTGTCTGCACTCAAGCAGCAGGTGCTGCTGCTGCTGTGGCAGCGTAGGCTTGCACTGCTGCCATTAGGGGACAGGCTTGCTGCATGCCAGCTGCAACAGATTCATTGTGTGGGATCCCCAGGAGATGGCCCTGGTGCCCCATTCACTTCTTCCCCTCCCACACAGATGTACTACTTGGCTCACTCCCCTGTCTCCCAGATATGTTACTGGGCACATCTACGTGAGAAGTTTACTGCAAGTAGACCAATTAGCTCCATAGTAAACATTTCACATCTACACATGCAGCCCTATTACTCCACAGGAAACTAATTAACTCTGCTGCAGATTAGTACTTTGTAAACACAGCAGGAGAGTACTTGTTGAGTTTTTTACTCTGCAGCAGCACATATATAGACACTGGTGCAGCTGGCTGTGACATGAGGGAGCTTCAGTGTGGGCTGCCTGCTGGCTAGCCCTGTGCTGGAGGACTCCTGTGGCCCAGTCAGCCTCTCTGCACATTGAGCCAGGAGGAGTAGCCCTGGGCTGATGGGCTAGTGCCACACTGAAGCACCCTCATGCCCCAGCCAGCCCTTCCACAGCATATGGAGCCTGGTTGAGGTAGCCCTGTGCTAGCAAGGTGAACCTCTGTGCCCCTGCCAGCTAGGGCCGCTGCAACTCAGCTCAATGTGCTGCAATCCAGGCCCACACACAAACTGTACTCCTGGGAAGTTCCCAGGAGCAATAAACTGCGGAGCCATAAGCTCCACAGTTTATTGCGGTGCATTAATGGCACATATAGATGCCCCCGCTGATCTCTCTCCTCCTATAACCAATAAGGAACTGCAGACTGGTTGTGGATGCTCAGCCTTTATGCTTGTGGAACAGTGGCATGGGCATATGTTCCTCCTGGCACAGCCCTGGCAGACATGGCCATTAAATGCATTCTGAGGTACATGCACATCAGGAGCAGGATCACCATGGATGCATACGCGAAGGAAAATCTCCAGCTTCTGGAGCCCTGTTAATTGAAGAGAAGCTCAGCTTTCACTGGGATGAAAGCAACTTCATAACCCTCTTAGCTGCAGAGAGAAGCTTGAAAATGTGACCTTGGTTACTCCTACAGGTATATGTTTAAATCTCATGATTTTTAAGTCGCGCTCAATTTTTTGCAGGCTTTGCTTGTGCTTTAGGAACACTTGGTGTTGGTGATGCTTGTTAGTATGGTGAACAGTCTATAAAGAAAAAAAGAAGTCTTAGACCTCTCTCTCACCTCACTTAGATTGGCATAAATCTGGAGCGAATCCATTGACGTTAATGGAAACACGTCACTAAGTGGGAGGAAAGAATCTGGCACTTTATATGACTTTTTTCTCCGTCTGTCTTAATAGTTCAAAAACCATTAATTAACTTTTTGGTACCAATATGTTAACTTTCTGGGTTTGAAAAAATAAACAAACTCAACCATTACAATTGGAAGTGTTGCTACAGCAAGATTTAGCATCTGTTATATCCACTGTAGGATGTAGATAAAGACTACAGAGCTGTTTTGGTGGGAAACATTAATTTTTTATTTTTTTTTTTTCTTCCAATCAATTGATGCAAGACACTTAGCAACTATTCCCTGCCTTGATTTTGTTCAAGGTTAAAATTTACTTGAATTATTGGTAATCAATCTGATTAAACATTAGGCCTTTTTTCTTAGAAATGTAATAAGAGGAAATGGAAATGGAAAAAAAAGAAGCAAACACATGCATCCCTGCCAGGAGGACAGCTTTTAGACGTCCTTTGATCTTATGCCCAGGATGCCTTAAAGGGCTACAACATCTTTCTCCGCAGAAAGCTCCAAGTTTTGAAAAACTTCCGGAACAAAGCAGCCTCTTTGACCAGCAACGCGTCTTTCTCTGACTTCCCAGAAGGCAGCACAGGGGTTAAGAACCCAAGCAGCTGCTGTCAAGTGACAGAACTGTAAATCTGTCTCAAGGGCACTGGGAATGAAACTGCTGAAGTATTACTGGAAAATCCTTACTTGCTACTTACCTTGTTGAATTGGAACAGACTTAAAAGGCT
This sequence comes from Caiman crocodilus, assembly GCA_030014935.1. Taxonomy (NCBI): domain Eukaryota; kingdom Metazoa; phylum Chordata; order Crocodylia; family Alligatoridae; genus Caiman; species Caiman crocodilus. Next base: position 118,456,410 of record JAGPOW010001296.1, read on the forward strand.
AAATTTTCTATCCAAAGCTGTGTGTTTTGTAGATAAAGGAAGTTAGACACTTAGGGATTGTTTCCCCCCCACCACTGCTTGGTACTGTGTTCAGCCCTTGGCACTTGTGGAAAGTGAGTGTTAAAGAATATTTGTCAGCATGGGAGGGAGGCTTGTTCCTGCAGAATCAGTCCCTAACTATTTTCACTGAAGTTGCTTTTTTTTTTTTGCCAACCAAGGAAGCCTGCAATGTCAACATTACTGTCATAGCAGAAGCATAAGGAAATAAGTGATTTCCCGTTAGGATGTATTTGCATGCCCTGCATTTTATTTCTGTGCTTCACCACAGCCATGTACTGAACTCCACCCTTTGCAATAATTGTTTGCCTGGTTTTGTCCTGCCAAAAGAAAAAGAGGAAAGTTCCACAAGATGACACTTAAGAAGTTCCTTCCCTGGAAAAGCAGTGTTTACTCCAGGCCCCTGGACTTGCAGAACATCCTTCTTGAGATCCAAGACAAGGAAGCACAGTGCTGAGAAGCTCTGGGTGTGAGACCCAGGTACAGGGAGTGGTTTCCTGTGCCAGCAAACCTAGTGGACACTACATGATGTTAAGCACACAGCCAACATTTCCTGACTGCAGTCCAGAATCCCATGTTACAACTTCCCTGGAACTCCTACAGAAAACCAGTTCCAGCATCAGCTTACAAGGAAGAGAACCAGTCATCTGTTCCTCAACTTGCCCAAATTACTATCCTTTGAAAGTGCTGTGCTGGTCATCACAGCGTAGTTATATTACAAGCCCAGTAACATATGAATGGTATATCACCAGCTAGTGTTTTAATTTGCCTGCATGAGGTAGCATCTGAAAGGATGGTGGTAATTTGGGTTCATGAAAGCTTGTGCCCCGGATATTTATCTTTAGTTAACCTATAAAGGAGCAAATTTACCCGGCCTTCTGAACCCACTCTGCCATTCTCAGAACAGCTACAGGAACTGGGTTTGCAGCTGCACTGTTCTGGCCATGTTTATGCTGTAAACGTCCAGTGCTTTTCAACATCTTTATCAATGATTTGGATGTAGAGGTAAAGAGCTCACTGGCCAGGTTTGCAGACAGAACCAAGTTATGAGGGAGTGTAGTCATACTTGAAGATTGCCTGTGTCTGCAGCCTGACTTAGATAGCCTGGCAAGTTGGGTGGATTGGAACCAGATGAAGTTCAACATTGAGAGGTGTAAAGTGCTCCATCTGAGGATGAACAGTAAGACTGTGCGAAGCTTTGGGTGCTAATTTGATTCAAAGGAGGTTTGACCTGATTCGGTGACCAAATCTCCAAATCCGAATCAAATCAGGGGACCAATAAAAAGGTCTGAATTGATTTCTGAAGATTCAGAGAGCTTTGATTCGGCAGGGAGCTGTAGCCAGACTCGGAGCTGGTAAGTAGGGGTGGGGAAGGGGACCGTGGGGGGATCCCTGCCAGGTCCCATCCCCTGCCTGTGCCCCCGCCCCCATGACTGCCATGCCCGCCCCAGCTTCTCATGACTCGCTGGGTGCTGCCAGGTGCAGGGGTGATCCCCACTGCCCCATGCTCCATGGGGGGCTCTGCACAAGCGCCTTGGCCGCCTCCAGCCCCCCATGGCTGCCCTGCCTGCCCCAGCTCCAGCCCTTTAAGAAAAAAAACCTGAGGAAAAACCCTGAGACTCTCCTCTCCTGCAGCAGCCTTGGGGCTTTGCAGAGCTCATAGAAGAGGTCCCCATGTGATGTGGGGCAGCAGGGATCTCCCCCCCCTGCTGGGCAAGAACAGCGAGTGCAGGGGGTCTTCTCTTTCTTTTTGTTTCCTTTCTTAAAGGGCCAGCTGTGGTGGGCAGGGCAGCCATTGTGGGGGAGGGGCTGGAATAGCAGAGGGGGAGGTTGTGGGGCTCGCGCAGAGCCCCTCACACAGCAGGGAGCAGCTGGGATTCACCCCTATGCTCAGCAGCATCTGGTGAGCCCGGGTTTTTTTTCTCCCAAGTGCTGGGGCTGGTGGGGCAGCCACTGCTGGGCTGGCAGAGCAGGCAGGGGCGGGCCTGCTTGATTCAGAGATTTGGCAGCAGCTGAATCTCCAAATAAGATTCAGCTGAATCAATTTGGGACAGTGATTTGAATTGCCATATCGAATCGCTGTCCCCCAAATTGGCCAAATCTGAATCCAAAGTGAATACTAGCGCTTTGCACAGGCCTAACGAACAACCCCCAACATACTTGCAGGCTCGGTGGTGCCAAACTGACTAGCACCACGAATGAAAAGGACCTGAGGGTAATGATAAACCAGAGAACATGAGCTGTCGGTACGATGCTGTTGCCAGCAGCACAAACAATACTCTGGTGTGCATCAAGTGATGCATCTCAAGCAAAACCAAGGAAGTGATTCTTCCACTTTACTCAGCATTGGTGAGACCACAGCTGGAGTACTGCATCCAGTTCTGGGTGCTGCACTTCGACAAGGACATGGAAAAGCTTGAGAGAGTACAGAGAAGAGCCACCCATATGATCAGAGACTTGCAAGACAAGCCATAAGAGGGACCTGGGACTCTTCAGCCTGAAAAAGAGAAGGCTGAGAGGGGAATTTGGCAACACCTTACCATGACATCCGGGGAGTACATCAAGGGATCAATGAACAACTGATCACCAGGGAATCCTTGGAGAAAACCAGGAGTAATGGCCACAAATTCCTGAAAGACCATTTCGGGCTTAACTCTAGGAAAAACTTTTTCATAGTCAGGGTGTCCAGACTGTGGAATAAACTCCCTCCAGAGATGGTGCAGTCACCTACTCTGGAGATCTTCACAAGGAGACTGGACGGTCACCTCACTGGGGTACCTGACACCAGTTGTCTGTCCTGCCTAGTGCAGGGGGGCTGGACCTGATCTTGTGAAGTCCCTTCCAGCCCCTTACAATCTATGAATCCGTGTTTTTAAGCATAAAGTGTTCTTCCTCAGGTCACTTGTCTAACATCTCTCCAAACTATAGATGGTCCAATGAAAAATGCCACCAAAAGCTCTTGCTATTCCAGTTTGGAAGGCAGCCTACCCTGAGCAGTTAGGATGCTGCACTAGCACACACTTGGTTTACCACATAAAGCTAACTTCTGACTTTCTACTGAGGGGAATATCTTCTAGTTTAACCACCATTCATTTTTGGGTTCCATCAACTCCTGCCACATTCTTGTATATTTTTCTATTCTGTTAAGATGGAGCATCCTGTGAGTCCAGCAATACAATTTCCTGCACCATCTTCATTCCATGCCTGCAGGTAAGGAAAACAAGCAACTCTAATGGCTACTTAACTGTTGTGCCAGCACTGGGGAGAGCTCATGGAGTGGCTTCCCCTTTGCATCTCCTTTCTGGGGTCTTACAATATGGTAAATGGACTATATCATGTCCTTAAACTACAATTTGCAGGTATGCCATGGCTTCTATGTGGCCTTGACATGTACATTGATCATTTTTAAATTATCACAAGAATGGAAAACAGGATACCCAGTGCATGCAAAACTTGCACTTACCAACTGCTTCTTCACAGCCTGCCACCTTTTGCAAGAGCTGTAGATAAGAAGCATTATGCCCTTGCACCAGCTCAAACAGGAAACATGAGCTGGGAGGAATTTGACCTTCTATATGCTGAAACAACTCTTGCAGAAACAAGTCACTAATGGCTTTGCAGCACCAAAGGGCAACTGTAGCAGCTACTCTGTATCCAAATCTCGCTTTCACAGAGGTTCCTGAAAAATGCTGTTTTTTGTCAGCCCCAGGTCTGAAGAACCTGTGACAAGAGCTGCCCAAATACATGAGATTTTTCCTTCTTGGCCAAACCTGAAAAATTGGGAGAAGAAAACAAATCTGGCTTGACCCAACATGAAACATTGTCTTGATTTGTGTGGGGTTCTTTTAACCCTTTGCCTTTACTAAAAAGGATACATTTCTGTTAGAAATGAGAAACACAAACACTTCATTTCAAAGGCATCAACATAGATAACATTTTGACTTTATTTTAGGGATGTGGCTTTTGCAAAATGTGGCTCTAATGAGTTAATAGGTTTGTTCAACTCACAACTATACTTTATGGTGATTTGAATTATTTATTTGAAAAATGTAGTCCAGCTCTGCCTGTAACTTTCTGTGATTTTACTTCCATAGCCATGGCTATAGCAGCCGGTGGATCTAAATTCACTGTGGGTGAAATTCAGTGCTTTATATAGCATCCCACAGCATCTTCTGCATCACCTCAGCGTATAGGTCTTTGCAGGCTAGTGCTAGCCCACTGCACGAACTTGATTTTGCTCCTTTAAGTAATCCTCCCTTTTACATTACATTATCTCTGGGTCATTAATCACTAGAGGACTGTGCTTTTGTAGGCAATCACTAAAGCGCTGCCAACTCTTGGCTAATGAGCCATGTATTTGGTGATCTCAAAGCTCCAGCTCCTGGAGTCCTGCAATTATCTGAGAATCTGGGCGTTCCTTAAAATAAACCCTTCTGAATACAGAGAAAATATAGACTCTAAGGCAAAACTACAAGAAAAAAATCATAAGAATTTAAATGTATTTAAAATCACATGATTTTTAAGCTAATATTACAATTTGAGGGAAGGCCTGACTCCTGATTTTAAAGCCCCGACTTAATAGTAATGCTATAAGAGGGTGATTGAATAGTGAGAGAAGAAGGTGCCTTTGTCTCATTCCCTCCTTCATTCCTGCCTTTCTCTTTTCCTCTTTATCTCTGGTTTCTTTTTCATTTCTCTACATGCTTTTAAATTCAGGGATGTGGCTGGAGTAGTGTGTTGTTCATCAGTCACATAGGATTGGCATACTGGGGATTTTCCAGCATTACAAAACGTTTTCCTTGTATTTGCCAAAACTAATAACAGCCACTGAACATGTGCCACTGGAAAATCACAGATAGGACTACTGCCAAGTATTCAGAGCTCTTCTGAGAGGGGAGTGTCAGGGTCTTAGTGCGAAAGGACATAACATAGTCAGTGCCAGCAAGACAGACTTTGGGCAGGTCTCTAGCATGTGATGCAGTAGATGATTAGATTTCCATCCAGAGGCCTGGGCACAAGCCAAAATCACTCGGTCTCTAGTGCAAGCAGCTGGACTTCACATTTAAATGAGCATTGTGCATTCTCTGCCCGCTTGTCATCAGAAGAGCAAGTTTATTTTTACTTGGACAGCTTAAGTGGAAATAGAGTGGGCAGCCAGTAAAAACAAAACAAAACAAAACAAAACAAAAACAACAAACAATCCCAGTTCATAGTTTGCTGATATTCAGTCAGATTTCAATGGTGAGAGAACCCAGGTGGAGAGCTGTTTGCACCTTTCAAATCCCGAGGCCCAATGTACAAAGCCATTAAACACTCCTTACACTGAGGAGATGGGATCTCCCCAGTAAAGGCGTAAAGAGAACTGTGGACAAGAGGCAGCTTGCAGGGAGTCTGCCAGGGAGGGGGTCATTGTTGTGATATTGGACACTGGACCTTTTGCAGGGGCATAACTAGCAAATTTGGTGCCCTAGGCAGAGATGCTGTTGAGAACCAGAGATCAGGGGAGGAGACCAACCCCTGGAGAGAAGAGAAAGGGAGCGGAGCCACAGGAAATGGAGGCTATAGATAGAGCTGTGCTGAGAGTCTGCTATTTCCCCTGCCCTTTGAGAGGGAATGGGGGAGCAGAGCTGCAGGTTGCCCAGCCCCTGTTGCACCCCGGGTTGGAAAGTATGCTATGGCAGGGAGCCACAATGATTTTGAAGTGCTCCTGCCAGGGGGGCATGACACATGCTGCAGGTCTGTCTGGTGGCTGAAACACTGGGGGGGTTTTTTAATGTTTTTCGAATTCTTACATTTGGAAATATCTCAAATGTTACGTCTGTTCACACTCTAAGGTGCAGATACTTGTACAGATTGGCACTGAAAGACATTGACAGACTAATAACCAGGAATGTTTCAATTCCAGTCACATATGAAGTGGGTCAAGACTTCTGTTATAAGCACTGGTTTCTACTCCCCCTTTTTAAATGGAACCATTGATTTGTATCTGATTTATATTACCCATAAATGATTCATGAAACAGTTGGCATTTTCCATGCCTAATTGGAAACACCCAAAGTTGTATTTTGGGACTTTATAAAAGTTCTGGCTTAGAAGTTTTCTTTTGCTACTTAGTCTGAAATTACACATCTCAGATTCCCACTCACATGGTTTGTAGGTTTCTATCGCTGATAGATTTTTCAGAACCTTGGGAGTCCCATTCAGGAGGGTCAAAAAATGGTCTCTGAATGGAGGATTTTCCTTCTAGCCTACAATCATAAAGTAGCAAGGGGACAGATCAGTCAGGCTACTTTAATAATCTGGGGAAGCATCTGCCTGCTTCTTTCTATTAGCTAGTTCTCACAAACTAAAAAAGTCCTCTAGCTGCATTAAGTGAGAGCATGTTTTTCTGTAGAGAAAGGAGGTGCTGATAGAAAAAGGTGAGGCCAGATGAGGGATAGCCAGCACTGTTAGGACTGACATTTTTAGTAAGGCTCATTGGATGGATGAGGAGCCCTATAAAAATGGTCTGTTTTAGTAAAATTAGATGGTCCAAAGAATCAATGCCTTGCATTCAAAAGCTTGTTTAACCTTATCCCAAACATGCATTTGGTCCAGTAAAAGATATCACCCAAAAATCCTTGCTTCTTGAGGAATCAAGGTCTTTTCCTTTTTCTTCTTCTTGTGTCATGGTGCTAGCCCCGTCCCACACCTTTATTAGTAAAGGGTTCTTTCCCCACTCTCTCACTTCACCCTGCTCTTCCTTAGGATCCATGAAAGGGCCTCAGGGAGTATACCATTTTTTTAACTTCAAAAATCTAAGGAGACTCCCAGACAAAGCTGGAGTGTGGAATTCAAAAAAACCTTCCAAAATGTAATTAACCTAAACATTTGAAGATCTGCACCTGCACAGGAGCAGTGCAGGAGATGTCCTTTTCCAGTTCTATGGCAATGTTGCCACTTACAGAATAATTTAGAGATGATACCACATCTTTCCAACTAAGGCAGTCAGCTGGCTTTATTTTTGTTAACATTCTTCATCATCTTCCACAATGTGGAATAAGGATGCAATGGATACGAGTGTCGGTAAGTGACTTCTGTTTCCTGATTGGTCCAGGATACAGAATTTTTATCCTGTCACACATCAGGGGTCAATTTGCATTTAGCTAGGTGCTGTTATATATCAGGTGATGAAACAATCCTGAAAAAAGTCATTAAGTACATATCTGCTGAGAAAGGGAATCAAAAGTACAGTTTACCTTTTCCATATCAGCTAGGATCTGCCAAACCCCTGGCTTGCATCCCAAACTGAAAATGATCTTGCATTTGGAAGGATTGATAAGATCTCCCGAACAGTTTTTATTGGGTGGCACTCGTGTTTAACAGCTTTATATAGATCATTTAGATCTAAAAATGCTTTTTTCCCTGTAGTGGCTAAATCTTTAACTCAATCAGATGATATCTGGATTCACTCAGTTGCACAAAATATTTAATTTTACTACTCTGTCTACTTCAGCATTTTATTTTTTTGTTGTGAGTTTTATTGGTTCATTTATTCCTGCAAGCTGGGATCTATAGGAAGCTGATATATTTGGTCTTCAGTGTATCCTATTCCTTTAAACTTCTCAATGGATTCCTGAAGAAAACCTATTGCATTCTGTCCTGTAGGAAAAGTATACATCCAAATGAGCCTTTGCATTTGTGGACAGCAATATGACACAAGCATATACAGGTAACCCCCAATTAATGTTTGCAGTGCAAACCCCAAAAATGCTGTTTCGTCATAACGCTTATTTTAAATCAATACCTGATTCCACTTAGTGCTCAATGAATTTCATTATAATGCTCGCAGTCGCCATCTTGGGCCATTAAAAACACTTGCGGTCACCATCTTGGGTCATCAAATACTTTCAGTTTCATTTAACGCTTGTTTTGCTTTGCTTGGTTTTTCAGGAACCAATTAAAAGTTCTAAGCAGGGGTTGCCTGTAAAACTTCATTCCCTGCTATTTTGAACTGTAAGAGGTATGTGTGCTGTTAAAGAGATTAATCTTCATTTCTTGATCACAGCTTCACAGTGTAGGTTAGGTTTATATAGGTCACTTAGCAGTGCTCATTATTCACTGGTTTCAGGTGCTATTGTTACAAGAATAGTTAATAATAATCACTATGATAAATAACAAAGTGACTTACACAGTTAATGGTCATTGTCCTTAGATGCATATATAACTCAATCTACCTAAAAACCTTCTAGGGTATGTGTGTGTTTGTACTCAGTAATTAAAAGTGCCTCGGCACAGTGGAATTTCTTAGCACAACGTGATTCCTCGGTGCAACAAATCCCTCAGTACAGCGGGAAAAAATCTTGGTGCAGTGAACAGTCCCCGCCAAGCTTAACAATCACATTGTTTGAATGCATGCTACCTATTGGCTTGTTGTAAATTATTCCTACCTGGTGACTAGCAATTGGCTTGCTAGCCGTATAAAAGCTAGGGCAGTTTTTCTGTCCAAGTCGGAGAACTCCGCGTATACTTCAGAAGAAAGTTTCGCATGCGTTTCGGAGCAAACTTGGAGGCCTGATCACCCACCAACAACTCCCCGTCACCGACCTTCCCGACGTACTCTGCATGCTCGGAAAACATCAGTACGTTGTTTAGAGCTCTACCCGGATTGCAACTTTTATGGAAGGTGCCTACACTGTGTACATTGACAGTGCGAGTCTGTGTACTTCAGCAGTGTAAGTAAAGTTATTTCAATTCAACCATTACGTGTCTGACCAATGGAGTAGAATTAGGCACAAAGTGCCTACAGCCCCACTGGCTATACTCGGCCCCCACAGTGTGTTTTAATCAGAAATATCTCCTTTTGAACTCCAGATACCTCTATACACTTATTTTGCAAAGTGTTAGAGAAAGGTAATCAGGGAGCATAAAGATTAGGTTTAGCATATGCCAGCTAGCTGTATAAAGATTATAATAATAAAATATTAAGTTTATCAGAAATGGAAAATCTGTTTATACCCTCAAGGTTTGGTTTTGGGGTTTTGTTTGGTTTTTTTTAATCAATATAACAATTTGTGGTTAGATATTGTTTCAAGATAAATCCTCTTGAGCATGTTTATTTTTTTTAATTCCTGTAATGTTTTCAGAGTATTTCCAGCTGGGAGAATAGTTTTGTTTATTCTGGAATGCCCTGGTTTATTTGATGTCTTTGTGTTACATACTGCATTAAAATCATGCAAAACAGGTACTATTCTTTCAAGACAATAAAATGACTATGAATAGAACAAAGCCATAAAAAAACATCACTTCATATTGAAGCCATTAACATGCCCCTTGTCAACAGCAGGGAAATCTACAATCCTAGAAAAGGCAAATTAATGAATTCAATTTAGTCATATAATGAAATTGTAAATAAACTGCTGATGAGTTTGGTTTGAAATACAGAAAATGTTTGCAGTGATATTGGTCTATTATGCAGCCGATATGGCATTTATTCAACCTCCTAACTTGTTTAAAATACATCCACTTATTAGCTTTTGGGCTTAAAAAAGCTTGAGTTTCACAACAGAATCTTTGAGGCTTAAAATGTGTATATTTGTGAATAAAATATAAGATGCTAACTTTGAAGCTCCTTAGGAGAGAGGTTGTTTTGTTTTTGTTATGTGTTCATATAGCACCAAATTCAATGGGCTCCCAGAAATGGATTGTGCTTGTAGGTGCAGCTGGAATACTCATAATTGTAATACATAAAAATACTTGGTACCCAGGGTCAAATGAAGATATGTAGCATGTGTTACAAGTAATGCATTTTAGAAATGGGGGCATAGATCTTACAGTTCCTTACTATCAAATGGTAGGAACAAACTTCCATTGGACTCCCTACTTGCAGTCATACCTTTCAGGCTGTGAAGCGGTAAAATATTGAGCAGTAAGCCTTCCTAACCAGAACAGCCTGGTACAGGGCTGCTCTGACCCTCCTCTAGCCCTCTGTAGCAGCTAGGGGAAGCTCCAGGCTCCACTGGGGTCCTGGCCCAGGGGCTAGAAGGGAGCATGGCACCAGCCTTCATGCATAAGGGGCCAGGAGAGCTCTGCCAGCTGCAGTATCAGCTGTCTCCTTGCCCTGTACACACCAGGAGGGGTCCTGATATGCAGGGGGCTAAGAGACAGCTGCAGAGCTTTCCCAGCTCTGCAGAGCTCTTTGGGGCTGGCTGGGAGTTGTCCCACTTCTGGGTCAGCTCCCAGCCAGCTCTGGGCTGGGTAAGGATTTCTGTAACAAACTGTGCAGGGCAGCAGAGAGCTCCCTCCCTAGTCCAGGCACTGCTAGACTCCCTGCTCTGGGTGTGTGTGTTGGGAGTGGGGGGAGCCAGGAGTTGAGCAGCATCAGTATTGGGGGATTGCCTCATCCTTTGTGGCCCCTAGTGTTGGGGCTAACCAGGAGCAAATTTGCTCCCAGCCAGCATCTGTACATGCATTGCTGCACAGTGTCTACTATGTCGTTAGTTTTACTACCTGTATTTACAGGTAATAGCTAACTCTGCAGTAGATTAATTTTACTGTGTAGTAAATGGTGTGCACATATAGATGGTGAGAGTTTACGGCACAGTATAATATTTTGTGTAGACATGCACAGTAAAATAATACGCAGTACAATACAAAACAGGGTTACTTAAGTAGAATTTCTTTACTATTATTTACACATAACAGCAAATTCTAGACTTGAGCCATGACCTATTTATATGAAGAAGCCAGAGATTGCCAGGCTAAATCCATCTTCCTTTGCTCTAAAATATAGCCTGGGCCCTCTCTGCCTACTTTCCTGTGGGTTGCACTGCTCTCTGCTAAACATACCATAGCATTCACCTTACTTTTGCAGCTCTGAGACATTTGCCTGGCTTCTCCCTAGCCCAGGTATTTTTGTGGTTTGCGCTGCAGTATTCTAAATATATTACAACATTCCCTTTCCCTAGGTCTGCAGCACTGAGGCTTTCATGTGGCTTCCCCTCACCACAGAAATCTCATAATCAGTTCCTCAAAACTGGGTTTACTACATAAGCAATAATAGAAATTTGTATCCCTTCTTTAACTGTACCTGGAAAATCAACACTTCCAGCTCTGCGTTATCCTGCTATGCCACTAGATGGCACAACAGGACTCTCTAGTCAATGATTTTTGCAGTTAAGTTCTCACGAGCTCTTGCTTTTCAGTAGGTGACTAAATTAATTCTGACTGGAAAGTTTCAAGATTACAATACAATTTAAAAGCTGTAATGTAATTATATACATTAATACTTTGTCTTTAATAGTAAAACACTGTATTCTACTACTCAACCTGTCTTCAATTATTGCACTTGGATACTTTCTTTTTTAAAAAGGCATTTCACAGTTCAAAGTACTGTACAAACTTTAACTCATTAATCCTTGCAACAGTCCTGTGATGGAAATAAGTATCACCTCTGTGTTAAAACATGGAAAGTTGAGGTGTAGAGAAATGTAATTAATATGCACAAAATCAGTGGGAGACCAACCATAGGACCCAGGAGTCTCCAGCCTACATCACACTGCCTTTTCAGGCAAGGTTGCCTCCCCCTACACTTTCCCAGACCACCTTCCTGTAGCTCTCATATAGGAGCAAGATGTAGCAATCAGTCTGCACAGGTTTTGTTCAGTCACAGCTGGACCCAGCATTCCCAAAACTCATAACGTTTGCCTGAGCACTCTAAAAACAATGTGATTTGGTTCAGAATGGCCCAGGTACTTTGGACGCTGGTGATCATGGTAGCTGCTGCTTTATTTCTTCCCTCTTGTTGAAATGAGGACTTTACTGGAAATGAATGTGGAAAGAAAACTGACCAAGAGTGCACAGTCAGACTTGTATGAAAAACTAAGGAAAAGCAGAATTAGTTAATACTTATCAGTGAGTGAAGGAAGAGGAGAACTTTTGTGAATACAATGATGGAAATTAACAATAGAGAAATCAGGCTTACTAACAAGATAATGATCTAAAATAGTTGAGGTGAAGAGTAAGGCTGTGCAAAGCTTCAGTTGATGATTCAATTTGGAGATCTGGCCAGATTCAATATCCAAATTGAATTGGGAGACTAATAAAAAGGTCTGAATCAATTTGAAGTCTCTGATTCAGAGATTCGGACAGTCCCTAAGTGCAAAGGCTCAGACAATGCAAAAGCTCAGCTGAATGTATACTTTTTCTACAGAACAGAAAAAGTCTGTGAACTCGCTACTGCAGGGAGCTGGACCCGGGTTCTGTGTCAGTAATTTGGCGGGGGGAGGCTGAAGGAGGGAGAAAGGAACCATGGAGGTATCCTCAACAGACCTCATCCCCCTGCATGCTCCCCCAGCCTCCCTGAGTGCCCCTTGACCCCCACCCACTCTCCCAGCCCTATCAATGGTTGCCCTGCCCAGCCCCACCATCCTGGCACTAAAAGAAAAAAAAAAAGTCCCACACTCAGTGGTTGCTGCAGCAGCTGTCAGGGCTTCTGGGGGCTCATGGTAGAGCCCTCCATGCAGCACAGGGCAGTGGGAGGCAGCAGAGATTGCTCCCTACCTCCCTCAAGCAGGACCTGGCAAGTGTAGGGCTTTAAATGCCAGGATGCTGGGGCAAGGTAGGGCAGCCATTGACAGGGCTGGGAGAGCAGGAGAGGATGGGGCCTGTTTGATTCAGCAGCAGCCAAATTCCCAAATCAGATTTGGCCAAATCAATTTGGGACAGTGATTCAAATCACTGAATTGAATCATTGTCCCCTGAATCAGCCAAATCCAAATCTGAAGCAAATACTAGCCACGTCTCACAGGCCTAGTAAAGAGTTGCTTTTAGTAGGTGAAGAAAAGGCAGTAGGTGTAAAATTCTTGGAGTTTATTAAAATACTTGAAACCATGTTTCCCAAAATATTACTCAAATTAAGTGAAATTGGCTTGGCTTTGACAGAGCAATGTTACATGAACTGAAAATGGCTCAAAGGCAGCAAAGGACAATGTTTAATAGCAATCTTTGGAGTCCAGGAGTGATGGTGAGAAATCTGACAATAGACAACCATCACTATTTCCAGCTTTCTACATTGATGTTGAACAACTTCATATCATTTTTGCACATGTTGTGGTACCATCATGGAGGGTGACCCTACTTTCTAGAGTCATCTCAAATCTCACTGTACAAAATATTCTTGGGGATACAGTCTCCTCCCATTCTCCTGAAATAGCTGAGCCACTACAGCCTCCTCTTCTTTACATAATGATTTCTAAGTATATCAGCCCTGAGTGCTCCAGAACCTGTATTTGACATTTTGTTTTCCCACTTTATTTTCCAGATCTTGCATGGGCATCTCATGTGAAAGCTGTTCAGTCTATGTGCCTAGCACATGTAGTCCATGTTTTTGAAGCATAAAGCAGGGATGATAGTATGCAAGTCTCATAGATTTGCATCTTCACCTTAGTTTGTTGTTATTCCATGTGCATTTCTGTAATGGCCCCAAATCCTTAGCTGCTTTTCTGATCCTGTTAGTCATTTCAGTCTGAAGGTCAAGATTCCTGCTGACTGTAAAACCCCGGCAGCAAAAGGAGGCTAGGGTGTGTGCCCAGGATTTTTGGCTGAAACTCTGTGGTGATATTTATAAAGCAGGTGACACAGGTGATAGCTGTGGAATGTACAAAGGCATCGACTGAGCAATTGGTCTAGTCAAAAAGAAGACTGCTCCACTGAAAGACATAAATGGAAATGTCATCACTGATAAACAAAAACAATGTCAATGTTGGATTGAACACTGGAATACTATACTCCAGTGAGACTGAAATCAAATATGAAAGGCATGAAGGATTACCACAGTTTGAAGCTATGATGGATTTGGACAGTGAGCCTGCATTAGGAGATTTGCAGAAAAGCCATTCAATAGATTCATGGAAACAAAGCATCTGGCAATGACTGCCTGCCTACTGAAATCTACTGCTGTGCCAAGGACAAATTATTTAGAAAGCTCCATGAAGTTATATTGCTCTGTTGGAAAGAGAAAGCAGTACCACAGGATTTCAAAGATGCTTGGCATAACGGTCCTCCTCAGGGGTGGCTATAAAGCCCCAGGAGCTCCCTGAGCTCTTGTTACCTCTGCTTTCTTTGGGGCCATGTCCTCTTCAAGTCACCTGCCAAGCCTTGCTGTAATTATACTTTTTGAAAAGGGAGGCTGCCCCAGGGCTCCCCAAGCCAGATCTTATGCTCATGAGTACAGGTATCCCTACTCATCGTCTTAAGAGCTAATTACATGGCCTCCTCATCTCCCCTTCTAGCCATACCCAAGCTTCACAGATGTTACTGATCCCTAACCAGCTCAGGCTGTGGGTCCCTGCCCCTCTCAGTCTCCAGCTGTGGCCCTCCTCACCCTTTGACCACTCTGCTTGGACCCTGGCCTTACTCGTAGGCCAATTAAGATCTCCAGGCTCCTTGGCCCTGGGACTCTCCAGCTGTGACCACTGCTCAACATTTGGCCCCTGCTCCTGGGCCCTGCCCCTGCTCCTGAGCCAGTTGAAACCTGAGCTATAGGCTCCTGGCCCAGCTTGTTCTCGACTCTCCTGATCTATGGGTCCATGACCCTGCCTGATCTCACCCCTCGACTGTGGCCTTGCTTCACAGCCACAGTCCTGGCTTTGGCCCCTTATCCCTCGGCCCATGGCCCCATTTTTGGGTCAGTTGAGACCACCACCCCCTACAGTCTCAATCCATAAACACTGGTCTTGTTTAACCCAGCTTGGGCATTAATTGGCCCTGCTGCTCAGGAGCTCTTCTCTCCATGGCTCCCCAGGACTGGACTGCCTGCTTAGCTCAAGCCCTGTGCTTATATCTTGATTACCCAGCCCCTTTAGGTCACATGGCTCCTAATTTCCTTCGCCACACCTACAGGCTGCTTCTCATGCAACCTGCCTTCTCTTAAAGCAGCAGATGCACCAAGCTTCTTGCTGCACTCAGTTTGTACAATTATATAAAAACAAGGGGGATAGAAGTAACTGTGACCTTAAATACAGCAGTATCGTCAGAAAAGTTGTCATGCACATTATGCACCCTTGGCTGCCAACTCTAGGTTTATTTCGTAGATTTCATAGACATTAGGGCTGGAAGGGACCTCGGAAGATCATCGAGTCCAACCCCCCTGTCCAAAGGGCAGGAAGTCAGCTGGGATCATAGGATCCCAGCAAGATAAGCATCCAATTTTCTCTTAAAGGTGTTCAATGTAGGTGCTTGAACAACCTCCAATGGCAGGCTATTACAGACCTTGGGGGCTCAGACAGTAAAGAAATTCTTTCTTATGTCCAGCCTGAAACAGTCTTCCAGTAGTTTATAACCATTCGACCTCATCATCCCTTGGGGCACTCTGGGGAACAAACGTTCACCCCGATAAACTTACAGGTGACCATCAGATCACCCCTGAGCCTACGCTTTTCCAGGCTAAAGCGCCCCAGGGCTATCAGCCTGTCACCATCAGGTCTGTTTTCCTGACCCCTGATCATGTGCATGACTCTTCTCTGGACTCTCTCAAGCTTCTCCGCATCCTTTTTGAATAGTGGGGCCCATAAATGGACACAGTACTCCAGCTGCGGCCTCACCAAGGCCGAATGCAAGGGAAGAATGACATCCCAGGATTTGCTTGAGAAGCATCTATGGATGCAAGCCAGCATTTTGGTCGCTTTACTAGCCGCAGCATCACATTGCAGCCTCGTGTTCATCCTGTGGTCAATCCTGACCCTCAAGTCTTTTTCTTCCATAGTGCTAGCCACAGTAGCACTGCCGAGCCTATAAGGATGCTGCAGGTTTTTCCTCCCAAGGTGGAGAACGTTGCATTTTTCAGTGTTAAACACCATCAGGTTCTTATCCACCCATTTGCTGAGCCTGTCCAGGTCAACCTGGATTGCTCTCCTTTCTTCAGGTGCAGATGCTTTGCCCCAAAGTTTAGTGTCATCAGCGAACTTTGCCAGTCTGCTTCTGACTCCAATGTCCACATCATTAATGAAGATGTTGAACAATGTGGGTCCAAGGACAGAGCCTTGAAGGGACCCCACTGGTCATAGGGCACCATGACAATTGACTTCTGTGAATTACCACCCTCTGGGTCCAACCATGGAGCCAATTTCCCAGACAGCAGATTGTGGTGTACCCAAGGCCACAACTGGCCAGTTTCGCCATGAGGTGATCATGGGATTCATAGATTTATAGATGTTAGGGTCAGAAGGGACCGCAATAGATCGTTGAGTCTGACCCCCTGCATAGGCAGGAAAGAGTGCTGGGTCTAGATGACCCCAACTAGATGCATCTCCATCTTCCTCTTGAGGACCCCCATGGTAGGGGATAGCACCACCTCCCTTGGTAGCCCGTTCCAGACCTTGGCCACTCTAACTGTGAAGAAGTTCTTCCGAATGTACAGTCTAAATCTGCTCTCTGCTAGCTTGTGACCATTATTTCTTGTGACCCCTAGGGGCACCTTGGTGAATAAAACCCCACCAATTCCCTTCTGCGCCTCCGTGATGAACTTACAGGCAGCCACAAGGTCGCCTCTCAACTTTCTCTTGCAGAGGCTAAAGAGGTCCAGGTGCCCCAGTCTTTCCTCATAGGGCTTGGTCTGCAAGCCCTTAACCATACAAGTGGCCCTTCTCTGGACCCTCTCCAGGTTATCCACAGCCCTCTTGAAGTGTGGTGCCCAGAATTGCACGCAGTATTTCAACTGCAGTTTAACTAGCACCCGATAGAGGGGAAGTATCACCTCTTTGGATCTATTCGTCATGTATCTGCTGATGCACGATAAAGTGCTATTGGCTTTTCTGATGGCTTTGTCACACTGCTGACTCATGTTCATCTTGGAGTCCACTAGGACTCCAAGATCCCTTTCCAATTCCGTGCCACCCAGCAGGTCATTTCCTAGGCAGTAAGTATGCTGGACATTTTTCCTCCCTAGGTGCAGCACTTTGCATTTCTCCTTGTTGAACTGCATTCTGTTGTTTTCTGCCCACTTGTCC
>JAGPOW010001296.1:118480283-118499860 GCA_030014935.1 Caiman crocodilus
CCATCTGACCGTGTGGGCATCGACACCACAGTCTCCCAGCTTTCTGATGAGAACAGGGTGAGAAACAGTGTCGAAAGCCTTCCGGAAGTCCAGAAAGATTTGGTACAGTCCTTTCAGTAACTACATCCCTTACCAGACTGTTGCTCCCATGAATATTAGTACTATTTCCTTCTGTTCTTTCTTATACTACCTAATGGTCTTTCATCCCAGTTTAACTGATTATCTTCTTCTTACATTTTAAAATCAAAAGAATCTCTCCCAGTCTTCTTCCTACTTTCTTAGTCTAAGCCTCTCCAGCCTTACCCTGAACCTCAATCCCAGCCTCAGCCACAATCCCGGAAGGCTAGTTTAGTTCCCCAGGTGGAGGCCAAAGAGAAGAGTTCTTTTTCTATAAATGTCACTCAGCTGAATGGCCCAAAACCCTTCTCGTAGCATCAAATCCTTGAGCATTTGTTGATCTTATCCTATCATTCCTCCTTCCTTCTCTTGACAGGAAGAATTCAGCAGCTACTACATCTTGAGTATCTTCCATAGCTTGCCACACTGTCATTGACCCATTGTAGTGGGAATTCCAGCATCATTTCTCTCAGCACGAGCAGCAAATAGATTTTTTTGTTCCTGTCAGTAATTTTTTCAGCCTTAGGTTCACCATTCCTAACCTGGCTCCTGGCAGACAGTAGTCTTCAGATTTCTGGATCTGCTTTGGTCACAGGCCCAACAATTCTTCTCAGTAGAGTCCTCAATCCTAT
Organism: Caiman crocodilus; assembly: GCA_030014935.1. Lineage (NCBI taxonomy): Eukaryota > Metazoa > Chordata > Crocodylia > Alligatoridae > Caiman > Caiman crocodilus. The sequence continues at coordinate 118,481,033 of JAGPOW010001296.1, forward strand.
AGACCAGAGGTCAGCAACCCCTGGCACACGTGCCATTAGTGGCACGTGGAGACATTTTTCCCAGCACTCCAGGAGGCATGCAAAGAAATTGTTTACATTTTTTTTCCAGTTGCTCCTCCAGGCTCTCCCATGCAGCCACAAATCCCAGCGCTGCGGCAGGTACCTGCCCCTGCCCCTTGCTCCCAGGCTGCACCCTCCAGCCTGGCTGATCCCTGGAGGGAGCTGCAGGCAGACAGGGCTGGGGCTGGGGCAGGCACTGCACAGGGTTGCTGCCCAGGAGGTTTCCAGTGGATGGCAGAGCCCTGGGCCCAGGCAGGCAGACAATGTCTGACCCACCCAAGACAGCACTGAGATATTGAGTGCGGGGTCCAGGCGGTCAGGACAGGGTCTGGGCTGCATGGGGAGAGGTGCTGCAGGCAAGCCAGCCTGGTCAGACCCTTAGGAAGGCAGGGGCTGGGCAGGAAGTGGGGGCGGCCCTGGGGCTCTACGGGCTCCAGCTGTGGTGGGCGGGCAGGCAGGGGTGCCTGGCAGCACCTGTGGTGGGGCATGGCCTGGCTCGTGCAGCTCCTCAGGGATGGGCTGCAGCCACCCTGTGCAGGTAGGGATGTTGCCTGGCTGGAGCAGGATGCCAGGCTCAGGGAGCTTCCCTCTCTCTGGGATCAGCCTCCCTGCATGCTGGGCACAGTGCAAGCAGGGCAGAGCCATCCCCAGTGCAAGGTCCTGGCCATGGGAACCCCCTGGATCCTGGGAACAGCCAATACCATTGCCTCAGCCTGCCTGGGTCCTCGCCTAGGCCACCTGCAGCTCCCCGCAAGGGACCACGGCTGGGCCAGGCACTTCACCTAGCCGCTGCACTGCAGGCTCCCGGCTGGCTTGGCCCTGAGCACCGGCTGTGGTGGCTGCTCCCAGAGCCCAGGGAACAGCCTGTGGCTGCAGGTCCCACTTGCACTGTACTCCGTACACACAGAAACCAAACGGAGTTTTCTGAGTCCTACCCCAGCCAGGCAGTGTCCTTTCATAGGCAGGGTGGTTGCACCCCATGCCTGTAGAGCTGCACGAGCCAGCTGCACCCCACCTCCGGTGCTGCTGGGCCCCCCACTGTAGCCCAAGTAGCGAAGCCCCAGCCCCCGCTCCCCACCTGATCCCAGCTCTCCTCTGGCTGCAGCCTTCCCAAAGGTCTGGCCAGGCCAGCCTGCCTGTAGTGACTCCTTCAGTGCCTGCTGTTCCCTGCTCCTCTCTCCCTCCACTCATCACAACATGCTTACCAAGAGAAAAAAAAATCACAAGTGCCAAGGCAGTATGTGAAGTTTTAGTTATTGTCATCAGGTTTTGAATTTTTAGAAAGCCTGGTATTTACTGTGGGGGAAAAAAAAATTTCAAAAGCAACATTAATGATTATTAACTGTATTAAATATGCAGTGTATCCTGCCACGTACCTCTCCACCCCAATAAGTACAGTACACCGTCCGAACCAGAACTGTGATTCGATACGGGATAAGGCCCAACCATGGCCAATGGACTTTATTTTAGCCTTGGTCAAGGACTACCATCATCTCTGGTTGGCTTAAGGCAGGGTGTAGGGGTGGCAAAGCCCCGAGACGGAGATCTAGGCAAGGAAGCCAAAAGAGGGAACCAGGAGAGGCAGGATTCAAGAACATCCTCCCAGGAATAATCTGTAGCAACAAAATGTGGCAGATGAGAACCCCTGAAGGGCCTTTCAAGGTATCTTACTGGAAGGCAAGCTCTCGACTTGAAAGGAGACAGCTGCATCTGAACGACCAGAAAAGGAGAAGTGTTCAAGTGAATGTCAGGGGAGGCTACACCTGCTAATCTCACTGTGCTCCACAGGTGTTAATGACCTACAGTCCTTTTTAATGGTCTTGATATTCTACTATTCAAACTACCCTTTCTTCTGCAATGTTGCTGTGTTAGCCATTCTTGGTAATGTCTCTCCTATTTCACAGTCCTGCAGACTATTTTTAGCTCTAGCTGAAAACCTTAACTCAGGTGTGGTAATATTGACTCATGTATGGAAATGACTGATAGTGAAGCACTGGAGGCTGTCATAACTAAATTAAGTGAATGTCCCTGACACAATAGACCGCCCCTCCAAATGACTGGCATTGTTCAAAATTTGGTGTGTTCCGCCTAATTAAGTATTCCTACTTGGCAGTTTGTAATTGGTTACTCTAAAGGTATAAAAGTTTGCGTTGTTTCCACCCAAGTTGGAGAGCTCTGAACATGGGGTAAGGTACAAAGGACCTCGCCACGCGGCAGAGAAAAGCTGGCGGTCTGATCACCCACCAACATCTCCCCACCTGTTCCCGACGTATTCCTTGTCCTGCATGCCCATTGCATCTACAGGTTCATCTTGTTAATTTGTTGCGTCATCTTCATTCTGTAACTACACAAGCAACTTTATCGCCTGCGTCGCAGCCACCAGCAGTGTAAGTAAAGCTTAAGTAAAAGTTATTTTTGCAATCAATACGTTGCATCCCGCCTCTCCATCCACCAGCCCACCTGACGTCTGCTTAATTAAACACTGTTCCCCTCAGTCGGCTCTGACCAGTCAGCTGGCCGAGGCGGAGGCACTGTCAAGATGCTCAAGAAGGCTAGATTTTGTTCTATGAATCTGAATAAGAGACATACATTTAAGTTTAATGACTACAGAACTAATGAAACACTAACTTTTGACTACTTTAACTATTTTTACCTAGTATTTTTTAAAACTTTATATATAATCTAGCAAATTAGTGTATATTCCAACAGATATATTTGTCTTTTTCTTTCATATTAAACTGAATAATATAGTGCTAGTCCCCCTGAGTATTAGTAAAGCTTCTAGTTTCTCTTTAACTGTAGAAATGTGTGTTGTGTTATACATGCATCACTATTTGCCCCTCATCTTTCAAAATCCCAGATCTGCCCATGGGTAGTGGTTAGGTAAGGCAAGGGAAGCCAGCTGGGAGGTGGAGGTGATGGCATGGGAAGAGAGACAGGAGGATAGGTGGAGGGGGTTGGGCAGCAGCTGCAGTTCCAACTCTGACCCCAACCCTGAGGCCAAGCCTGGGTTGGAGTCAGAGTCAAGGCACAGCAGCTTTCTGCCCCTTGCTGCCCCCACCTCCACCCCGACCTTGTACTTGAATCCAAGACAAGGAGCTTTCCCCTTGCTATTTAAGTGGAGGCGACCCTCATCTTGGATTTGAGTAAACATGATCATTCTTAGCTAAATAACAACTAGGAGGTGAGAGGGATAGAAGTCTCTAGAAATATTTGTGGGAAAAAGCATTGTTTATGAAGCTCCAACTATAAGTTTTGTGATAAAAAAATGAGTGAAGGAATATTTCCTAATAATAAGATTATATTAGAATGTGAACTAAGTTTCCCAGGACAGTGATGAAAGCCTTATTGTGGGACATTTAACTGAAACTAAGCTTTTGTATTCAGTGCATATTGGGACAGTTCTACACTGGTCAGGATAAGGGATGGAGAATGTCATCAGTAGATTTTTCAGCTCTGTTTTTGATAAGCAACTTTAATTATTAAGGTACCTTACTATAGCTTCAGAGCTATAAATTCAATCCTTGTTCCAGGTTCATGCCAACCCCATCCCCACTTATATATAGTTGCCTGATCATTTGGGCTGGTGCATCAAAGGCAGCCAGACGTGAGGCTAGCCATATCACGATGTTGGCTATATGAACACTGGCCCAATGGGACCTCCAGAGGTCCCTTCAAGTCCTACTTTGCCATGATTCTATCTAGACTCAGGCAGACTTTTGACTTAGTTTCACAGCTGATGGGCTTCCAGAAATTACCTGGACTCATATCGGCACATCTCCAGGAGTTTTGTTTGATTCCTGTTCTAGGTAGCCACTATGTGGCATAGATGATCTTCTTTACAGAAGTTAATTGGGCTTATCTACTCTTTATTTAACTGAAGTGTTGTTATATTGGACTGCAATAGCCTGGGTGTTAATTTAGAGGGCACCAACAGCATCCTGTAGTGCTCTACACGCCCTGTTCTTCAACACTTGGCATTCTTCCCTACCCTCTCCTGTCCATCTTGGCAGACCAGAGTAGCTAGTTTCACCTCTGTAGGACTGTGATACAGTCTCACATCAAACTGGGCATTTTCAGATTCAAGGAAGGAAAGAAGGATTTGTATCTTTCTCACAAATATACAGGCCAGAGCATGATTTTACAACATGGTCATGAGTGGCATGGTCCCATCTACACAGCTGAGATGAAATACAGCTTCCTTCCTATTGATATAGAAAGCAGTGGGAGTTTTGCCATTGACTCAAGTGGAATCAGGAGTAGACCCAATATATTTAAAATAGCAGTAGGCAGTCTGAAGTAGCACTCCTGCCACTGTGAAATTTTAAGGAAAATACTAGTGTACACTAATATACAACACCAGATAAAGAATGACTCCTATGCAGTTCTCCCTTCTTCCCTGCTTACAGAGATTCATAATGGGACTTTTCCCAAGAAAAAAGCAAGGGATTAAGTAATATATTCACCCCTTGGAATTGCACTGTAATTCTTAAAAATGTTTTCTCATGTTTTCTCTGCCATTTCCTGCAGCACTGCAAGCCCATTTTTAAGGATTGGTTTGTCATCACTATTCTCAGATTCTGCACCTCTTTCCATTCTTGGCCAGAAGCTAGCACTTTTTATTCAAGTATTATCACTCCCCAAGAAGCATTTCAACTTCCAATAAAGGTCACTGTTGTAACTTCTCTGTCCTAAGGTACTAGTAACCCCCAAAGTGCATCATGACTTAAAAACAAGTATTAAAGGCTCTAAGGGTGTTGTGGTAGGTCCTAATATCCTGTCTGACACATGAATGAAGTAACAGGGTATTGTAAAAGGGCTTGTGTCAAGAAAGGGAAAGGTAGTGAATGCCCATAAACAATGGCTATGATTAAAGCAAAACAATAGCTGTTCTTATTTGAGTCCTTAGGAGGAGTCCAACAGGTATGTAGAGCTCATCAGGTCCAGTGCCCAGGATGCCCTCTCCAGTCCAGTCTTCCATGAGAAAAAGACAGAAGCTTGCATACTTCTGAGCCAGGATCAGTTATTGGTGTGCCCAGCTCACATTCAGGAAGGAGATGATTGAAACTACAGAGATCAGAGTAGATGAACAATGGGAACAGTAGTTCTGTGTCTAACCAATTAATTCTGTAAGTTTTCTTTTGGGAGAGAGGGAAGGGAAAAAGTTGGTTATCCACATTAGTCTGAATTCAGGAAGAAGGTAGAGGAGGAGGACACCTTAGTGGTTCAGACAGGCATGAGCTTTTGTAGGCAACAACCTACTTTGTCAAATACTCTGAATGGACTAGAAAGAAGGGCTTTTATATAGTAGGGGGAAGGACATAAGACTTGTGAATAGTCTACATTTTAGGATTTTTGTAAGGATTAACCACCCATCTTTCTTTTCCTTAACTGAAAGTTTATTCTTCAGAAAAAAATAGACTTTTAAAATAATCTTATAACGATTATTGCTGTCTTTTCTCGTCAAAAGGATGGAGGCCACAGGCAGTTCTTAGTGAAGACAGCCACCATTTCTATTCACCAGCTCCTCAAGAAATTCATCCCTGTGTTCTGGCACCACAACGAATCAGTAATGTCCCTGAGAACAGCTTGATTTCACTTTCCTATGAAGCAGTGGCTGTCCTTAGAGAGATCTCAGTGGAAGGCAGCCTGGAGTCTAGTTCATACTGAAGAAAATGGGAAGTAATAATCACTATGGCAGAGCTTGATTAACCCATGAGTTTTCTGATGGCATTTTTAGTTCTCTATCTTCTGCTGAAAAATAAACTTTCAGTTTTGAAGCACAATCATAAGCACAGATGATAAAAAAATCCTAATATAATTGATGCACACACTTCCAATAACTTAATTATATAGATAGTTTAAAGGGTCTGCATCATTCTATCATCAAGATCATGCAAGGCCAAAATCAAACTATGCCACTGGGTTTGGATAAAGAATCCATTTTCATTTTAACTCCTAAATTAAGAGGTTCATTTGTAAAATCTCAGAAAATTCATTCAAAACTCAGTAAGAGCTAAAAATTTGGGAACAATAAGCTGTAATTATCATGCAGAAAAAAGAATCCCTGCTTTAAGTTCAAAATGTACCTTACTCATAACTATGGAGCTGCTGCTGAAATGCCCAGGAGGGGATTGTATCCTGTCTCTTTTTAGTCAGCATTCATGTAGATAATCCTCTCCTTTTCCCCTCATCCCCTCGAGTTGGATCCTCTGGGGAGGAGCAAGGGCTTGTTTCACTTAGTGCATGGCCCAACATACGTCTCATCTGATTACCTACTCAACTGTTTGCACTATTTCTTCTCATGTTATCATCAGAGAGATGATGGAAACTGCTCCCTTCAAGAGGAAGTAGAAGCAGAGGGTGGGATAAAACAAGGTTGAAAACTTATCAGGTCTGCACACAGCATCACTGCAAACTCACATCCCCACACAGACCTCCTGTCTACTTCTTTATTGACCCACTACCTACAAAATTGCTTGAAATTTCATGCAGTTATTTGGATATGGTGGTCACAGGATAATTTTCATCCATTTTACAGGACGGTACAAGGACAACTTCTGAGTTACAGGCCTAATGGGGCATTCACATCCAGAAGGTGGTCTGTAAGGGTGCTCTCACATCTCCAGGCAGCTCCCTAAGTCAGCTGTCCTAACTCAGCAGACTGCAACTCATAATGGTGCCATACAAGGTGCCAGCCTGCGCTGCCAGATATTCTCAGATCATTGGGGTGGATATGAGCAGAGGACCACCTGGGGAAAGATGCTGGATACCTGTTCTCCCTCCTGTAGATGTAGCTACGAAGGCTGCTGCCTTTATTATATATGCACCTCTACCACCCCCTGCAACTGGCTCTTTGCTTTACCCACACAAGGACAGGCTGTGAGACGGGGAAAGCAGAACTGTAACAAAGCTGCCTTCACCAGCCCTTGTAGCAGTACTCGAGAGCATTGCTCAAGGGAAAGAAGAGAGGACAGCAGACCCACCTTCCCACCCCAGCAGACCCAGGTCTCCTCGTCTCTCAGCAGCTCACCCAGCCCAGGTGCACCTCACCCCCATCATTGCACTCGCTCATCTCACCTTTAACCCCCATCTCACCTTTAACTCCCTCCCCACCTTTAACTGAGATTGCAGCTCATGAAACAGTTCAACACATTTCTTGTGAGCCTCTCTCTGCCTTCCTGTGGACCCAGAAGCGCTGCCCTGAGCCCCAGCTGAGCGCTCACACCATGAACATTTCCTTGTACTGTGCATGCACCCTTGCAGACACTGGTGCAAGGGCCCTACAATAAAGCAGGCTTGAGCCTGCTATGCTGCTAAAGGCCTCCAGAGCAGAGCAGGGCAGCCAAGCTGCTCAGGGGAGGAGCCCAGCAGCTGCCACGCCCCCAGCCCCATTGTGAGGTGACAGGTGGGGGCGGGGCAGGAGGAGCGTGAGTGAGGAGGGCTGTGACTGGATGCGGCAGGGCCGGGCAGGCCACATAGGGAGGTGCCCTGCAGAGCCCCTGCACTCGGGGTGGCAGGTTGTCAGGGGAGGATGTTGACCAGGGTAGGTGGGCCTGTCTGGGCCGCTTTCGTTCTCTAGCCCTTTTTGCTGCTGGCAGTGTCTCTTTCCAGTCCCCCCTTCTGCTGGATTGATTGCTGTCCTTTTTCTTCTCAGAAAATGCATGGTCTCCTGGTTGACGTCAGCCTGTTCACGGAGCCGCTTGGCTTCGTGAGGGTCCTTGAATGGGTGAGTTTTGATGGGCAGAGGGAAGACTAGAGGAGAGTTGTTTTCTCCTGTAGTAGCTGGTGGGTAAGAGAGGAAGGGAGAGTGGGGCTGAGTCTTTTCCTTGGGGCCCTTCTTGTCCAGGAAGGCTCCTGTTTCCATGTCCTGCCCCATGGCTGCCGGGCTTGGTTTACAGGGCTCCGTCTGATAAGAGCCAGTGCTTTCAGCTGGGTGGCGTCGGCTTGGGCCTGACTTATTTATGTGAATTGTGAAGGTGCTAGCTTGTTGCATCTAACCAATAAGTATGACCCATTGTCTGCTAACCACCATTTCCAAAAGATCTATGTACCCCCCTTCCCTTTTTAAAAAAAAAATAAGGAAAATAAGTGTAGACTTACTATTCTGCAGATGGGGTTGGTTGTGTAGTGGGTGTTTGGGTGGGTGAGTGTGTGTAGGGGCAGGTTTATTGAGTAAGAAAATTATAAGCTATTCAGAAAGCTGCATGTAAAAGCTGAGTTTCGTTGATGTGAAAGCTGTAGGTTTTTGGTAGCTTTTATAAGTGATGTTGTGAGCACCTGCTGCTTCCATTTCCCCTAATGGGAAGCTGTGTGTGCTGGCACTTCTGAAGGCAGGCTCTGTTTCTCTGGGCAAGTGTGATAAGGCTGATCTCAAAAATAGTTCTAAAATCAGACTTTTATCATTGTGTTGCAAGTACCCTGGGTCACTTAAATTGACCCTTTTATTATTTTTTTCCCCTCCCTGTTTATGCTACTCAGAAGTGGGGAGTGCAACAAGTGCTCACCACAAACAATCAGTTTGCTTTTTTTAAGCGGTGGTGGTATGTTGAAATCCAAACCATCTCAGCTGACATAAGAAGAAATGCACATTTCTTGTCAATCTGTTTAAACACTGAGTTTGTGCTGCCTGCAAAGGAAGAAATCTTGTAAGTATAATGATATGTATGTGTATCAGAGCTTGAGAAACAGGTTAACTGCTTATCAACAGCTTTGCAGACTAGTGTTTCAAAACTTGCCTAATAGAGCCCTGCTTTGGTGTATGACTTGCTTGGGGAAGTTGAATTTGATGAGCAAAAGCTTTGTCAATGATTTATCTTCTTCCTAGTGACTCCTTTGAGAGTGAAAACTGGTACTAACATGCATATCCATTTCTATAGATTTGTTCCATCTTTGCATTTGCCACATGTGGAGGCTATAAAGGTGCAACTACAATTTTAGTTTCCTGCCAAGGTGCTATAAACAAAACAGCTACAGCTGTTTTTGCCTATCCATTCAGGTAAGCTCATTCTTTTTGACTTGTTTCAATTACTGTTTCCCATACTGGTTAATGTTTCCCTAAAACTTGCATCTGGTTTGCTTTTCAGTAGTCATACAGATGTGACTACTGAAGATGCTTGCCTTCATCCTCTTCAGATTGTGTATCTTGATACCCGAATTAGATTTTTTTTTTTTATTTTTTTTTTTTTTTTTGTTCCTGGAGTCCCCTTCATTTTTGTCTCCTTATTGATCTTGTCTTTGAACTTAATACTAATGACTCCTCTTATGAAATATTATGTTTTGGGGGAGGGGAGTAAAACCTAATTACAGAAGTCTTCTGGGTTTTTTTCTGTGGATTAGATTTGGTTATACTGAAGGACCAAACTTAAACAAAATGCTTTCCCCATTACAGAAAAAAGTCTAAGGGCTGAATAGGAAAATATACATAGTATTTTCCATAGTTGGTGGATTCCAACTAGTATGAAAAGTTTAAGGTCGTAATTATTGTAACAAACTGCAGCAAGAACTGAACAATATTTTTGTAGAAATGGGAGAGGGAGACCAAAAACTAGTAAGCAGACCCCTTGGCAAAGATGAACAAGGAAGGCTAGAGAAATGAGGAAGAAAGTCAGGCCAAGGCTCCAGTCATTTAAGCATGATTTGGGACCTAGCATGAGCCTGAAGCTCTAGCTGGTGCCTGCTACTAACTAGTAAAGCCTGTAGGATTCACTGCTCCAGTGTGCAGGGTAAATCATCCTTTTGGTTGGGTGATGGGTGGGGAAGGATGGATTTGTTTAACTGGTCTGCTTATTGAGTAGTCTTGAGGGTTGTGTTCTATTTATCAACAGCTCTGCTGACTATTGAACTTGCCTTATGGCTGGTGAGTCCTGATCAGTATCTTGTACCTGGGACTAGTATGTTTAAATAAGTAGTTAAATTTGAAGTAGCTTAAATTTTAGATATAATTTTCCTTGGCCACTTGTTTTAAATGAACCTTGTAGCAATTTCTGTACTGAGGTTTCAATGCATAAAAATATTTTAAACCATGTGTAACTTCATTTGGTAGTCAAAAAAAACTCTCGGCTGTTCTGAGGAACAACTGGGATTACTTGAAAGCATTTCTTCACTTTAAGTTGGACCACGCTGAGGTTTCCAATTAGGCAACCAACACTAATGAGACCTGTCTTTTCCAGACTGAATACAGCTTTATTTAGTGCACCAAATCCCACACGATGCAACAGCACTTGGACTGATACTTACCTTGTGGGTGACTTCTCCTCGTCTGCACAGTTCTTCGTTGCTGTTGCAGTCTTGGCGTTCCTATACTGTATTGCTGCCCTTGTTCTCTATGTTGGGTACATGCATGTGTACCGGAGCAACAGCAAAATTCCACTAATTGTAAGTTTTATTTTAGTCACTTGTCTTTGATTATCTTTTGTGGTTTTCTGTTTTGGAACAAATATGCCTGAATACCAGTTTTGCATGGGGTAATTATTCATTAAGTGAGTGTGACTCTTTATTTGAGTGGATGGGGGAGACTTGTAATAGAGTCCTTGCTGAAATAATTCTATAATATGCCTTCTTTGGAAGTACTGAATGTAGGTTTAAATTTCCTTTTGTTAGAGCTGGGAATTGAACCCAGGTCTCTTTCACCCTGGATAAATGTGATAACTGTTAAGCTGCTGGATAAAGGAAGAGACTCTATACTGTCCAACCATAGTTAGTGTGCAGCCCATTCTGCTATATATGCTCTGAGGATATCTACTGGGCTCAACCTTGCAGGTGATGCAAGTAGAAGATTGTCTAGTTTGCAAATCTCACTTGATTAACTTTGGTGTGAGATGCCAAACTACCTAGCAGAGTCAAGACTGAGGCACTTTTGAGCAGGCTTAAAAGCAGAACTGCAAGCACCTGCTGGAAAGATTTCATGACAACCTGGGTTCTTCCAGATGATAACAGCTTTTGAGGGCTTAATTTCTGCATATAAATGCCTGCAGTAGCATTTAGGCTTAAATTTCTTTGTGACTCTAACCCTGAATGACAAAAAAACCCCAAAAAAACACCGAACAAGGCATAGATTCTGCAATAGCATCTGCACAGGTGGGCTAGTAATTGGTAGAAATATGTGAGCCAGGCCCCAAAGATCTGCACTTGCAGATCTGACAGTGGGGAGCGGGGATGGAGGCAAGTTAGTACTGCAATTATAAATATATGGTGTAATTGTAGATGCATTGAATGGATGTGTGAAGGTCACCTATTCTTCACCCCCCTATCTTTTTTTTTTTTTTTACTTTTGCTTTTTAAAATAAAAATTGGTTTAAAAAAAACTCTTGGTTTAAACCAATAGCTGACTGGAAATTGTATCTAAATATTTCACATGTGTATAAAGGTGGAGTGACTTCTCTCTTGCAGAAACACCCATCTCAGCTGGGAGGCTCTCTGTAGTTGGTCCTGCAGTTCTTTTGTATCTGTGTAAATAAACTGCAGACCCTCCTTTGGGGAGGGACAACAACCTTCAGGACAATGAATATTGCCTGTGCAAGTTGGGGGACCAGCTGGATAACATGACATGACTTCTAATTTGCAACTTTAAATGCAAGGACTTTTAGAACTAGAGCGCTTGTAAGACAAAAGTTAAATTTCTGTGGTATGGTAGGTGGCTTAAGAGACCTGTCTGTAAAATCAAGTTCTTGGCCACATGTTCATTTCTGCATTAGAAAGCTCTTGCAATCTTTGCTATACAAGTATGATTAAAGAACCAAGTCCCTATCTTGTAGATGGATATAACTATAATCATAGAAAAGTATTTATAACTTATTCCAGTTTTTGGAGGCAAAATAAGAGCAGTTTAAAAATTAATCACAGTGCTAGCAGCCATTATTGTTCAATGTGCAAATAATTGGTGGGTTTTATTGGGTTTTATTCAATTTACAATGAAACAACAAAATGGTCCTTGTCTAATGCACCACTCCAATCAAAAAAAAAAAAAGAGGCCTCTTCCTGTGGAGCCTGGGCAGCATACCAATTCCTAGAGGGCTGAGGGGGTAGGATCCTCACCTGCCCCAGCTCTCTGAAGTCTGGCAGCTGCTGCTGCTGTAGTACCATGGGCTTAGGCTGCTACAGCTGAGAAGCAGACTTATCTCCCACCAGTTGTAGCAGGGGGCACTGGCATGTCCCCTCCTCTCCTTCCTCCCCAGAGTCTTTGCTATGCTAGGTGCAGTTCTGGGCCATCCAGCCATTGAAGCTGCACAACTCTTCTCAGTAGATTGGGGTGGGGACTGAGCAGAATAGTGCCCTCCCTGCCCCCAGTTATTTAGGTGTTCTTTACCACAGTCAGTATGGCTCCTCCTCACTCAGTAACACATTTAGGGGGAAGGGGTGGTGAATAAAATGGGGAATTGTGCCACAGGGCTGCTGCAGCTGAGGGATAGGGTTGGCACATACTGGCCACAGCAGTCCTGTGGCATAGGGTCCCCAGGGCTGCCTCTGGTATGGTGTTCACTCCACCCCAATATGCTACTGAGTGCAGAACTGCACAAGATGCCTTTCCTCCCCACCCCCTTCCTAGTGTGTTGAGAAAATGATGAATCTTTCAGCGTGTCTTCTAATATGGCTTTGTTTCTCCCTGTCCCTCCCCTGCAGCAATTCAAAACGGTCCCTGTATACTCAAATATAATTACAATATAATACTAATGATTAAAGAAATGTAATACATTATTTTTTTTAAATGTGTATATATATTACATATATTTTAAAAGAGAGTGAGGGAGTGGTGCAGCATTTTGGATGGGAATAAATTAAGCTAAGAGCTGCCTGAAATGCTGCTCTTGATTTAAATAATTACTACTTTGAGAACAGGTACTCAGAAGTTCTTTCCTCCCATCTCAGTTGCTAGGTTGAATGCTTACAGCTTGAGCATACGAGAGATGTAAGGGGGCCTGATATATACCAATGTTGTTACCAAGGTTGCAAGAACATTAAATTGTCTGCTTTTTTTTCTTGTCAATCCCTTATTTTGATTTGATGATAAGCCTGATGCTTTCGCTGTTTCTCCTTCACATGAAGGTGGTTGAGTTTTGTATGTGTAGCTCTTGTTTTATTTTGTGTGTGTGGGGTTGGGTTTGTTTTTTTTTTTTTTGTAAACTAGTAACTGATTAGCAGTTGTCTTTTCTTTTTTTCTGTAGGACTTTGTTGTTACCGTTATTGGTGCCTTTCTATGGCTGGTCAGTACCTCAGCCTGGGCTAAGGCACTTACTGATATCAAAATATCCACCGGTCTCAGCATTGTTCGAGAAATTGCAGCTTGCCAATTGCCAGGATCAACCTGTTTGTTTGCTTCAGTCACCAGCATGGGAGGACTGAATGTGTCTGTGGTATGTATGTAAAGCCTTGCAATGCTGTCATTCTGCACTAATGCAAGCAAGACCTCTTATTCTGTCTACCTGTAGAGTTTCATCCAGTGAAGATTTATAGGTGTTGGTGACCTCTCAGGGCCTGACTGAAATTGTTTATGGGCTTTGTACTATTGCCTGCCTCCTCTTATGATTTGCCAAGAACTGTTTTATTCATGGAATAGCTTCCTGAGTTATTGAAAATACCTTCCCCTTTTAGCCTTTTACATTTTCTCTCTTCACAGCCTAGAAGTCTCTTTGGAGTAATCAGATTTGTCCAGTACCAGTGTTTGAGATCATTGCTTGTCCTAAGTAGAACTAAATTCTTGACTCGTTTTTATTCTTGGTATTGTGCCTGGTCTTTGTATTAATCACATTGACCAAGTTCTTTAAACCCCATAACAAAGATTCCTTTTCTGTGAGTTGGCACAGCAAAAGTTGCGCGATTATTTTCTGGTAATGGATAGACAGCTTCCCTCCCACCTCTTGCTGAAGCTTAAGGACTAGCACCCACAGCAGTACCTGCAATAGTGCACTGTAAGAAGTAGAGTTCAAATAAGCTGTTCACTAAACCAGTGGGGATTGGAACATAATATGTTGTTAGGAATACAGAGCGTTCATTCAGTGAATGAGGGAATTGTATAATGTTTTGCATCCAGGTAACAAGGATCTCTGCAGCATGGGTGCTCTCTAGCCATTCTGCTGTGATACTGCTAGCTGACCCTTACAGAAGATCATTAACTGGGCTATTAATAGTTGTAGAATGCTTCAATGCTGTAAACCAATTGCTGCTACTTGCATTATAAGGAGGTTCTTAATTTCCCACCCCTTCTTTTTTTCTTTTAACCCATAGGTTTTTGGATTACTTAACATGATTTTGTGGGGAGGAAATGCTTGGTTTGTGTACAAGGAGACCACTTTCCATAATCCACCAAACACAGCTTCCCAACATCCAGGAATCTATCCAACGCCATCAGGAATATAACAGATAGGTGAAGCACATCCATTTTTTGCATCCTGTTGCCAACAACTTGGAGCCACTGGGATTTATTTTTGTAATAATGAATGGTAGACAAACTCCTGCTTTGTCCTTAAAGCCCATGCTTTGCATAGAAACAAGGATGAAAACTTTGAAATGTTTATTTCATTGAACTATATACATGGTGCCTTTAAAATGAATGCAGTTTCTTCATTAAAACTTCTGAATAGCAAAATGTTCAAGTCTTCCTAGGTGCAAACTCTCTCCCCTTTTCAGCAAGGGGTTTTTGCTAAAGTTTTTGGGAAGAAGCTGCAACTTTTTATAGTTAATATAACATTGCTCTTTCTTTAAAAGGAGAGTGTGATAATTAAAACCTTGTTTAGGATGTTTGGAATTCCAGTGTTAAAGATAATCAGTCAGATGTTATGCATGAGCAATTTTTTTTAGAGAATGGAAAATAAAAAGCTTTTTTTAAACTTCTGCTTAGCTCTGGTTGCAAGTCTCTCTGGCATACTTTTGCAACCATCTTATTAGGCCTTCCAGTCCAAGGTAGTTTTTTTAACAATTGTGCCAAATTCATAAGAAATACTATGGAGGCCAAAACTCGCTCATTAGTAAATTTAGTGTATGTAACTATGTCCAGGCATAGTAATAGCTCATCTTTATAACACAGTGTGGTGCATCTGTTGAGGATGGACAACTCTTGATAAATTTTTTAGATGTACCATCTTCTTTTAAGTTATTACTCTAGGTTAGAGAGAAATAAATAACTTATGTCAAAGAGACATGTTTGTTTTGATTTAAATTATATGGAGAAAAAAAATTAATGTCAGTGTCATACTATTTTAAACAACAAATTTTCAAGAATCCCCACCCCCAAGTAAGTATACATATATTAGCATATTATAATGACATCTCAATCACTTGGTTCCTCAAGCTTTAAGATGTAGGAACTTGGCCTTAAAATAGGCTGCCACATTGATGGCTGTATGAATAAGAAATGAGTGCATGGATGATATAGCTTCTGGAATATAGCTATATATAAAGTTTCCTTGCCCTCCACTACTTATAACTGTTTGAATGCAGTGTCTCTGGGTTTGCCATTTTATACAACAATCCAAAAGACAATATGTAAAAATTCTGCTTATTGAAAGTTGTGCTAGCTCTGCCTATAAAGGCTCCCTGATGTTTATTGCAAGATAGCTATCAGTTACTTAAACATCCAGCTGTTTGACCAGATGAAATCTCCATTGTAGGTGTCTGGTGTTTATCTTCTACCATGCTATTGAATAAAACCAAATCCACCCCCCACTCCCCCTGAGCCTTTCTCTTTTGGAATAAGAGACCCCAGTGTTAAGGAGTCCTATTTCTATTTTGTCCCTCTTCTGACATTTACCCAAGTTATCTTGGGGGGGGGGGGAGGGGTGTTGCATGTTCCCTAGAATTGCAAGAGCAAGACTGTCATATGACTGTCTAGCATAAACTAAACTGGGCCTGAATCCACCTTCAATAGTCAAAGAAGCTCTTTTAAAAAAAAAACCCAGATTTCTTGCAAAAATTTAAGAAATGCTTACTAGATGAGGCAGAAATAGTAGAAAGAGAAACAATGGTCTCATGGCTGAAAGCTACCCTATGGAATGGGATTCTATCCCTGCCTCTGCTCCCAGATGCTTCAAATGACCTATGAAACAAGTCACTTAAACCAAACCTTTTCACAGGAGGCCACCAGTTGTGTTCTGCTTGTGAACATCAGGTTCAGGCACCCAGTTCTGTATTACAGAAATGCTGAGCACTCAATGACTGCAGCTGAAGCTGGTGGGAGCTGTGCTTTGAATGCAGAAAGTGTTGCATATAGCCAAGTCTTCTGAAAAATCAGACCCTAGGAGACACAGATTGGCTACCCCAAAACAGCAGACACTCCTAGTATCTCTGGCTCTCCATGCATATGGTCTTGAACCAGGTAAAGGTGATGGATCATTGTGTTTAATATTCACATTTATCTGAGTGCAGATGGCACAAATACATTGCCAATTACTAAGTGAAGGGAGATGTGATCAAGAGAAAAGGCTAGGTTGTAAATATGTTACAAATTATGTGACAAGTATATGTATAATGCAGTACACTCTTTTATGCGGGTAAGTAGAGCTTATAGTAGCTTTTAACATGATTAAAAGCCCTAAGCCAAATATTTTGTAATGTATATAATTGGACAATATTGATAAGTGCTCTAACAGCAACTGTTCAACTGTAGAGAACTGTGACTTCCAAAGCATCAGGCTTCTCTTTCCACTCCTTACCCGTCCTGTCAATTTCAGTTTCCATTTAATAGTTTTAAATTATGGAACCCTCAGCTCTCCCGGAGCCTCACTCCATTCCCCCTCATTAGGTGTTTCCAACTTCAAGGTTTGTAGGCTTTGGGTTTCACTATATGCATTAGCAGTGAATTTCAGGACAGGACTGAGTATCCCTTGCCTGTCTGTCTGCTGGCATGCCCTTTGCCCAAAGTTCTTCCATAAGACTGCTCTAGACCAGTCTCTGCTCCTAATCCCTTGGTCCCTGGTCGCTCTGAGAGAGCAAGCCAGGGATGAGCCCAGAGGAGCATCACAGATTAATTTTGCTTCTGGAGTGCATCAGTAGTCTCAGGTGGGATGTGTTTAATCCCATTCTCTGAGATCTTCTGCTGACATGGTATACATAAGCCAGTGATTCTTAACTTTTTTAGACTCAAGATACCTCTCCATAGACTCACTGAAGCATTCCTCAGAAAATGCCAGCTCTTATTTTATTTGTTTTTGGGTTACAGAAAAATAATAAACTAATTCCTTTATTGGAAAGAATTTGGACCACAACAGGTCAATGTTTTTAAAGCTATGGATTTTTATTTGAAACCTCTGGGTTTAACTTGTGAAACACGTTAGTACTGTTAGGTGTGCAAACATTGCATGGCACCCTGCAGCACCCCTGAAAGGATCCCAAACCACCCAGGGTGCTATAGCACCTTGGTTGAGAATCACCGGAACAAGCCCTGGACTATTTCACTCTTTTTATGTAGTAGAGCATAAAAGCTTTGTACAGTAGGTTAAGGAAGTCACTTTATCAAGCCATTTATGGGTCACAATCTCACAAAAACCTATTAAAGTTATTTTCCAATATAGAAATAGCCATTGGCCTTATAGAAACTTTTCTAAATTAAGTGGAATCAAGAGGAAGATTTCTACACCCCCATAATCTGGTAACCTAGCTCAAGGATTTGATTCTTTAGCAGTTATTCATGTTTGCACTGAACCTGTATACATTTATTTCTATTGCCACCCTTACTTGTATATCTGTTAAGTGTTTAAAGCTGAAACAAGATTTTAGCCTACAAAGCAAGAGATGTCCCTTTGTATTATTGTAGCATCAAAAATCCCCATTGTTTTTCCTTACATTCTACAAGTGGAACTAAGTTTATAAACAAACAGGGAACATTTGCCTCAAACAATGCAGTCCTTTGCCCATGAGCAAAAACCTGAAATAAAATTTATCTTTATTTTTTGCATAATCTGTGAAAAGTGCTAAAAATGTGAACAAAAGTGAATTCAACTACAGTCTTTGTGTTTTTGGATTTTTTTTTTAAGATTTTATTTGAAGTGTAGATGAATTGTTTTTCTTGCCTCTCTTTTTTTTTTTTTTTTTTTATGTGCCTAACGTAAATGTTTGTCAAGTAAATGTAGGTGTTTATCAAGCAAGGCCCCAATCTTAAACACTTACATGCTTAACTTTACCTCTTCATTTCAAAGGGACTACTCATTTTAATAATGTTAATCACTGGCACCTTTGCAGGATTGGGAACTAATAGACTAGGGACAAACATCCTAGTGGACACCAAGATGAACATGAGTCAGTGTGACAAAGCCATCAGAAAAGCTAATGGCACTTTATTGTGCATCAGCAGATGCATGATGAACAGAACCAAAGAGGTAATACTTCCCCCCCTCTTGGGTGCTGGTCAGACCGCAGTTGGAGTACTGTGTGCAGTTTTGGGAGCTGTACTTCAAGAAGGATGTGGGTAACCTGGAGAGGGTCCAGAGAAGGGCCACTTGTACCGTTAAGGGCTTGCAGACCAAGCCCTATGACGAGAGACTGGGGCACTTGGACCTCTTCAGCCTCCGCAAGAGAAGGTTGAGAGGTGACCTTCTGGCTGCCTATAAGTTCATCACGGGTACAGAAGGGAATTGGTGAGATTTTATTCACCAAGGTGCCCCAGGGGATACAAGAAATAATGGCCATAAGCTATCAGAGAGCTGATTTAGACTGGACATTAGGAAGAACTTCTTCACGGTTCGAGTGGCCAAGGTCTGGAATGGGCTCCCAAGGGAGGTGGTGCTCTCCCCTACCCTGGGGGTCTTCAAGAGGAGGTTAGATAGGCATCTAGCTGGG
>JAGPOW010001296.1:118499960-118526243 GCA_030014935.1 Caiman crocodilus
AAGGTCTGGAATGGGCTCCCAAGGGAGGTGGTGCTCTCCCCTACCCTGGGGGTCTTCAAGAGGAGGTTAGATAGGCATCTAGCTGGGGTCATCTAGACCTGCACTCTTTCCTGCCTATGCAGGGGGTTGGACTCGATCTATTGAGGACCCTTCTGACCTTAGCATCTATGAATTACACACAACCTCATTTAAGTGATCAGAAACTGGTTTAAACCTGTAACAACAGATGTTCAGTATGCATAAACCAGTTTGAGAGGATATCTGGTTGAATGTAGTATCAGACTTAACTGATTTGGGTCAAACTGGTTTATGCAATGTCTGTCCCAGACTCCTTCCTGATTTAAGTTAAACCAGACTCCCCCAGCATCCTGGCATGCTCTCTGGGTTGGGTGAGGCTCTCTGTTCCACAGTAGAGCTTCTCCCTTCTGCCAGACTGTAGGTGTCTGCCTGGCTCCCCCCATCCCTCATAACTCCCTGCTAAGCAGGGATTTTCCCTCCCCTCTGCCTTGCATAGGCACCTCTCAGCATTAGCTAGCAGACCACATGCTGACTGCAGTCGGTGCTGTGGGAGACAGGACTGTGTCCACTTACAGCTTTTTGGAACTAATCAACAGGGCAGCTGCTAATGTCCCTCCTTTTCTTCTTTGGAATAAGTTGTTTAAGAAGAGGTTGAACTAATGGGAAAGGCTTTGTTTTCTGACAGGATGATAAATGCTCTGTTACCAAGTAGAGGGGGAGTACCTCTCCCTAATCAGAGCGTCCTGCCAGGGTCTGGCCACACCCTGTCATCTTGGCATTGCAGAAGCAAAGGGAGGGCTGCTCTAGCAACCCCTGGCTTTTAGCCTGAGCCACTGCAGGCAAGTGCCTGCATTTCTGGGATGCCTGGACAGTTACAAACTGATTCAGCCTAGCCAGGTTAGACTAACCTGCAAAGATGAAATCAATTCAGACTCAGGCTTTTTTAATGTCTGTCCCTAGCCATAATGAGCAGAATGTGAATGCTTCATTAGCATTTAGGAGCTAACCCAGGGGTAGGCAAAATGCAGCCCACAGGCCAGATGTGGCCCACTGGGCTATTCTATCCAGCCCACAGGGCCCCTCAAAAATTTAGAAAATTAATATTTATCTGCCCCTAGGTGCCCATCATGTGGCCCTTGATGGCTTGGCACAACTCAGTAAGTGGCCTTCTGCCCACCCCTGAGCTAACCTGAAGGTGAAACTAAACCAAGTTTTTAATTGTTATGAGCTCATTTCTTTCACTGATATGAAATAGTAAACTTGATATCACTTTATTTAAAGATAAGAGTAGTGACTGTGCAAAAATTATGTGTTTGTCATTAGCACCTACCATTTACCAGACCCTTTTCAAAGAATAAAAGAAGGCATGACCAATGCACCAAGGAGCTTGCACTGTATTCTTCAGAGAGCATGGGAAGTGATGTGTACTTAATTAACAACACAGATGCATCATACTAAAAGACAAATAGACAAAGTACACAGGGAAAGGGCTTCCAGGAATTCTTTCTTTTTGGTAAAATACGGGGCTTGTTTCTATAGCTAGGTTAGGGACATTTAATCTGGGGGTTGTAATAAAGTGAAATAATCCATTTCTTCTGTCTAAACACTAGCTACTAAATACATATACCCAGAACTCTGTTACCAAACAGTTTTTCCATATGTTTTCTATTCTTTTTTTAAGCAAATCTATTCACTTATACTCTGTGTAAGTGAACACAGCAGGTTCTATGCCAGTAAGCCACAGCTCGTGGCTGTGAGCTGAGCCCTTCATAGTATGACATGCATTCCTTGGACAATAAAGCAAGGAAAAGGAGGCCTGAATCACCTCTTTGCTCACTAGGATAAGTACTTACTTATTCTGCCCTGGTTTCCCTTTGCCTTGCAGAGGGCAGTGGCTGATGCAGAACGCTGGTAGTCCTGTTATCTCTGACAGAGTCCTACAAGACTGAGGTGGAATTGAGGGCAGCAAGCTGCAGGAACAGGCAGCTGCTCTCACTTTGTGCTGGAAGCTCACCAGGTGGTGAGAAGCCTGTCCTTGTCAGCTTGCCTTTGAATTGACATCACCTTTGCTCTGTCAGCTGTGTGATGCTTTGTCTTATTTTCACACTTGCCAAAAAAAGACTGCGCTAGCTGATTTAACTGCTTTAGTCTGACTGCAGAAGAAGCACTGTACTGGAAAGGCAAAGACAGAATACCCGATTGTGCCATACCATAGGTAGATCGGTTTAGAAGCCGTGACTGGTGACAGGGGTGGCTGCATCCTCACTCCCAATTTTCCTCCCACCCCCACTGGCATAGGTGGATTGTGTTGTGGGAGCAATAGCTGGAGACTTTAAGTCCCTGATCAAGTAAGAACCGGACTCCCTCCTGCTCTCAGCACCCCTTCCCTACTCCTCTGTGCTTAGTAGTAAGCACATCCCTCCCCTTCTCCTGACTACCACTACTGCTGTTCACAGCTGACCTGGGGCAATGAAATTCCAGAGCTACTTCTGCTCTGCTCCAGCCAGGCCATGTGGGGAGCCTGGCTCAGCAGCAACCACATCTCTGTTCCCCCTCCTCATGCCTGCTCCCAGGTTGACAGAAAACACCCAAAGGACCAGTTCCCCATGCAGCCCAGCTGGACACAGGCAGGAGAAGCTCTGGCACGCCCTCTGGCCCTGTTTCAGCTGGGAACAGTGGTAGCAGTGGGTAAGGTAAGGGAGGGGAGGTGCTGCTGGAGCTGGAGGAGGAGGGGAAGGGAATTCTTACCTGTTTCAGAAACTTACAGAGATCTCCAGCTGTTGCTCCTATGGTGTGGTCCAAAAAAGGTGAGATGAGACCATACCACCACACCCACTTTAGATCTGCCCCTGCACCATAATGGTGGAACAGAGGGAGTCGAAAAATGTCAGGTTCTTCTATAGGAGAGTCTTTCAGTCTACAGTGTCCCCAGCTGGAAACGATCTCCCATCAGTGGAGGGGGCTCATTTGGTAAGTGTGGTCAAAATCATCTTGTACTCCTAAAGAAAAAAGACGTTACTAAGTACCTTTCAAAAGTGAAGCAGAACTGAGCATGTTGCAGCCACAGTGAAAACCTGGGGAAAGGCATTAGAGGTGGTGGCCAGGAAGGAAAAAGAATCTGAAGAGTCAGTGAAAGATATTAATAGGCTTAAACATCCTGGAGAGGTTGCATGGTTGTATAAGTAGTACTGCCTGTTTAGAGAACTGAGCTTTCTGTGATTTAGAGGTTTTAGTGTTCTGAAAATCGGTCCTGTCTCAAAATAATGAGGAAGGCATCAGTTGTACTAATTAATTCCCAGAAGACAGCCCCTGGATCATGCCTGTGGCAGGGCTATTAAACTGGGCCTGTAAATTGCTGGTTAAGGTCTTTGCCACTGTACAGCATAAGAAGTTGCAATATTTTAGTTAAGTGATATTTGGCAAGTTCATATTAGCAGCTAATAAAAAGTTACTGCAAGAAAATGAGAGGCATAGCACAGGCCCAAGAATCAGTCATATCTCGCGCTCTCCTAAATTAATGTGGGACAAAATCCTAAAATTGCATTTCAAAAAGAATTTAAATACTTTGTTTTATCGCATACAACATACCCCTGAGTTTAACACACAGCTTGTCTTGAAAGGCAGAATGAAGAACAAAAGATTTTTTCCAGCTTTGTAGAGCAGGGACAGAGCCTAATGCTCATCTGGCTCACCCTCCCTTTTCCGCTTAACTGAAACTCAAACCCCAGTTGCTGCTGAAAACTGATTTCTATGGATAGATCTATGATTCTGAGAAGAGTTAAAGAGTTTCCAGGACTTGAAGTAGGCAGAGAGACACCAGGAGCACAGCACACAGCAAAATTGATTTGATTTGTAGAACACCAAGACCATTGAAAAAGAGAAATGATTGTTAATACCTGCGGAGTGAAGAACAATGAGCCATTAAGTCAGCTATCTCCCTCAGTTTCAGCATTTTGGAACAGAAATCAAAGTAATATGTTTCTGTCCCACTCAGAAAATCAGCTTCCCTGCTTAATACACAGGCCTGGATTCAGGGAGGTAGGGGGTGCAAGAAAATATGGTACTTAAGTCTAAGTTTCATGTGATCCACATGACCCTAGCTAACTATAAGCACCTGAGTCTGAAGGTGCCCAGTTTTTGCAGTAAAATCATTTAGGGTCCTACAGCTCTGGTAATGTGCGTGTCAAGATGTGTTGCCATCTTGCCCTGACCTGAACTTCTTACTACCTAAACACATTTAGGATGCATAATCAAGACCTTTTTGTCTCTAAATTGCCCAGAGGAACCTAATCAGCAGGCAGACTGGATGTATGTTAACAGCCTGGTGCATCAGCAAAAAAGTACAGCAGCCACAGCTGCTTTCGTTTGGAAAGGCCAGTAGTCATACATAGGAGAGATCCCAGGAAGAACTAATGTAGATTAATGTGGAGATAGTGGGCAAGGCATTGTGTATATCTCCACTATGTCATCTCCTAGTTCCTGGATGTGCTGGAGCCTGTGCCTTTTATCACCTGGTTGGAGAAGCAGATATACAACCTCTTTTTCCCTTCCCCAAGATTTTCTCAGGATTCTGCCACAGAGAACTTTACCAGGCTGTGTATCACCACCCCGTGGGTGTGCAGTGACCTAAGACTGGGGCCCAAACCTAGCTGCAAAGTCTTCAAAAGCTGAGCAGAGAATATGCCCTGGGAATAAGTCTTAATACAGCCATTCTTTGCCTTCTGCAAGGAAATTTCCATCAAAGTTATCATCTGTTTCACTTTTGTGTCAGTATTTAGTGCAAGTTCATTTCAAACAGCTTTGCATGACACTGTTGCCTAAGACAAATTAGTTATTGCCAAGTATGATAATAGTTTTTGCTATTTTATCATCATTAGATAGTAATCTGAATAATTTAAATGATTTATGAGTGTTACATGGAAGGTAGCCTCTTTGCAGCGTAATGTTCTGCTGTAGAATCAAAATGTAGGGCCTGCACACTACCTACCTTTAAGGTTCAATATAAACCAAACAAAACACACACATTTAACAGCAGGTAGTCAAGCACATCATTAGGAACAACTTCCAAATGGGGAATAGATGGCTCCCTTCTCTTTTACTCCAGCAAATAATTCAAGTGTGTTTACCATTCCATTGGTAAATCATTGATGTGCAACAGGGCTGTGAGGCATATGGCCAGTGAAGGGTTAAACTGTGGCCCTGGGACTATTGCTCTGGCTGTTGTTGCAGTCAGAATCCCTAAGCTCCCTCTCTCAGCTTTAGTCTCCTACTTCAGGTCAGGAGGTGAGTCAATGCAGGCCACAGTGCCAAGGGAGCCTGTGGCACACTGCAGTGCGGGAGATGAGGTGAGGAGCATCCATGCGAGAAGTACAGGGGGCCCCAACCTTCGCTCATGCTGCAATGGCAGCAGGGTGGGTGGAGGGTAGCCTACTATCTTGCAATAGTGCAACCCCCAGGAAGTGCAGCCCTTACTGAAGTGCCCTGTGCAGTATGCAGCACCCCACCACTTCTTAAGTTGTACAGAATGGTCCAATGGGTGCAGAGCAGATCTCGATGGCAAAATATCTCAGGTCTGCTCTTGATTGGGCAGGTTTCTTTAAGTTCTTTTCACTATGTGGAGCTACCAGCACTCACCCACAGTCCTCTTCAAAAAGTGTCTTGATGCCCATCTTATTGGGGTCGTCTGACCACAGCAGTCTTTCCTACCCAAGGGGGGGTTGGACCCAATGAGCTGTAAGGTCCCTTCTAGCCCCTAAAAACTATGAAACTGTGAAATGCTAACCAAATATTTACTGTCTATCAGAAGCTTTGTTATAAACCACTCTAGAGCCAGGATATATTGTCTCAAAGCATATCTGTGCTCATCCAGGGACAGCAAGAGGCCTTTCACTCTTAATCTCTGAAAGAGAACAATGGCCCGCAAAATAGTTTCATGCTAAACTTGATTGATTGCATTTCCAGTTCCAATTCCAAACTCAAGTGGCACTTGGGCTGCAGCTCTGTTCTCTGCCTTCAAGCGCTGTTCTGATGTGTACCAAAACACACAGTCCGCTGCAGGAAAAGTACTGAAGATACCTGAATCACACAAGAACTTGCTCTCTATAGAGAGAGTACATCAAATGCATCCCCCCTCCCCCCAGAGAGAGGAGGCTTGCACAGAAATGGGCCAAGACAAGGTGTGAGTCATTGTCACTCATCACCTGATTCAGTCACTCAGACCAGATCAAAGTGGGGTGCAATCAATGTCAGCACTCATGAATGCTGCGTGCCCCTAGAGGCTGGGGCGGGGGGCACGGTGAGCTCCCACAGGCAGCCGCAGCACTGTCAGTGGCGGGGGGAAGGGGGGTGCTGACCTGCAGTTGGTGACCACCCACAGACACCGCCGACAGCGTCAGCAGCAGCCAGTGGCTGCCTACAGCTGCCACTGGTGGTGCCAGCAGCAAGGGAGGGGGTGGCAAGCAAGGAGTGTGCCGCCAATCTAAGGAGGTGCGCATGCGCCCCCTAGATATCACCAGTGTTAGCACTGCACCCTCCCTCTATGCTGCTCTAACAGAGTGCACAAGTGGTAGGGCAAACTGGACCCACAAAACTTACAGTCTGGCGTTTGGGTTACATTTGATGTGGTCTATGTATTTGTCAATGGAAATGGCTTCCTTGCTTTTACAGGGTTCATCTTGGAAGGCCTGCAGGAGGCAACATGGCCCATCTGAAACAGCCTGAACTATCTACTCCTGTTCACACATTCCAAACCCAGAAATACATCAGTGAAAATGCTCCAGGATTGTCCCCAGAAACCACTTTCAAACACACCAGAGACTGAGGTCTAGAGCACAGCCAGACATTCTGGAGTGTCTTTGCTTCTGTATTTTCAGATTTGGATTGTGCATGAGAGACCTGGTGGGTGCAGCATGTTCACGAACAGTTGGAGCAGGACGTGCAGCTGCTGCTAGGCTCCAAGTCTCCAAAACCTTTTGTTTCACTGCAGGAGCTTTCTGATATTGCCAGGGAAACAGGCACATACTAGGCCACAATTTAAAAACATGTTAATTTCCTTCCTTTGAAAATGTATGGAAAACTCTTACATTGTTGCTGTATTGGGTTTTTGTACCAGGTTGCAGGAGGATCCTTTTTTTCACTGCATATTGGTGACCAGATGCTTAGCTGGTGTCAACTGGAATAGTCTCTTAAAGTTGAGAAGTGTATGAACTAATACCCACTGCAGACCTGATGAGAAATACTGTAGTACACACAGGGCACATCTACACATGCAAATGGTGCTGGATGGGTTTACTCCAAGTAATTTACTCCAGAGTAAACCCACCCGGGTAGGCATCTAAATGTGTGCCCATTTGGGAACAGATTTGTTGCTCCTAGCAGCAGTCTGCTCCTGCCCCCTCTAGCCCTGCACCAGTCCCCTGTAGCAGCCAGGCGGAGCTCTAGGCTCCTCCTGGGTCGTAGGCCAGGGGCTAATAGGGAGCACGGGGTCAGAAGACAGCTGTCTCGTGGCAGGGGCTGAGAGATTGCTCTGTGCCCCTGGGAGCTGCCTGCTGCTGGGGCGGACTCCGACAGCAAAGCCCAGATGGGGACAAAGCCCTCCTGCCCTGGCAGCAGGGAACTCCTGGCCCCGGGGCAAGGGGCTTAGAAAGAGCTGTGGGGGAGGGGCAAGCATTGGGGCAGGGAGCTTCCTGCTGCTGGGGCAAGGGGACATTGACCCTACCCAGGCTCTGGTGGCAGAGTCCGCCCTGGTAGCAGGCAACTTTCAGGTGCAAAGAACAATCTCCTGCCCACTGCTGCCTGGCTGACCAGGAGCAAATTGGCTCCTGGTCAGCTGTCTACATGTGCCTTACTGCGCAGTTATTGCTCAGCAGTTAATTTGCTACTTACATGTGCAGGTAACAAATTAATTGCCGAATAAAGCAAATTACTGCACAGTAAGTATCTGCATTCATAGGTGGTGACACTTACTACACAGTAATTTGCTCTACCATGCAGTAAAGCATCTCATGTAGATGTGTCCACAGAGAGCAGTAGAGGGCACAGGCTATATTGTTTGATACTGTATTCTAGGGTGATCTGTAGAAAAAATATGCTACTGTGACTTCAAACTAAAATTATGCTGTTCTCGTATAAGTGTCCCTTGGAAAGTCATACAGTAGCACCCACACAGATCAAAAGGCCAAGCACTGTCATTGAGTAATGTACAGGCATTGAGCTGTCTATGCTGTTGCTGGAATAAGATATGTTTGCTTTATAACAATGCATTTTTCACATGAAGGCATGCTGCACTAACTAATGAGGAAGAGACCCCCAGAAAGAATAATATTGTGAAAAGAGAAAAAGAAGCAAGACAGTAATAAATGCAGAGCAGAACAAGAGAGAACTCAGTGAATGGTCTTATTTAACTGCATAAAGTATTGTGTCCAGTAGCACCTATAGTATGGCTATCAGCCACACCAAGGGGAATTCATTGCCAGAGAGCTAGAAGTGGTGTAGGGAGCCAGGATCATGAAGGTCTTGCCCTCCATTAGGTTTCCCTGTGATCCTGAACTCTGATCATTCTGCAGGGATAGAGCATGAGTGGTAAAGATACATCCCACAGGCTGGATCCATCCTGCAGAGCCCTAGTATCTGACCACAGGTCTCAGAGCATGTGAGGTATGCTAGATGGTTCTGTGCACTGCATGCAGCATCCACTCTGGCCTCTGCAGGACTTCACCGCAAATCGCTGCCATGCCAGATCCAGCAGTGCATGCCAGAGGGGCCAGCATATGCAGCATAAATGCAGCCCCAGAGCAGCTGTGTGCAGTATAGCCCCAGACTGCCAGAGTGGCCACTGCATGCAACACAGTCTCAGAGCCCCAGAGTGGCTGCTGCATGCAGCGTGGCCCCAGAACAGGGGTGACGCATAGGAGATGCACATGGGTGCATGTGCACTCCCTGAGAGTGGCAGTGCACCCACCTGGAAAAAGGCGCCGCCAACACTGCGGGTGGTGTCTGCAAGCAGTCCATGATCGCCACTGGCTGCCAACACCAGCAGTGCCTGCGGGTGGTCACTGACCCCTGGTTGGCACTCTCCACCCCCTGCCGCTGACAGTGCTAGCAGCGTCTGCAGGAGCTCCCAGCTTACCGCCACCGGGCTCCTGGCACCACCACTGCCAGCGCAGCTGTAACCCCCCAGCCACTGGGCCCATGCGCCATTCATGCCTCAGAGTGATCAAGTAGCTGCCATGTTCAGTACAGCCCCAGAGCAGCTGGAACAGGTCTTCACCACATGTCACATCCACTCCAGCTGCTCCAGGACACATGCTGGATCTGGCATGTGTTGGATCCTGTCAAGTCTTATCTGGCCAGTGAACCAGTGCTACACTACTCATCTAGCCTCATGGGCCAGATGAATTTGACACCCTCTCGAGAGAGCATGTGGAAGAAACCCCACCTCTCCTATGGATTGATCTGAGAATTCCAGAGGGAGGAACTCTAGCATAGGGGAAAGCGAGAGCTGCTGGTAATACCCAGCAACAAGTTACATCTTTCTAAAAATGGGTGTGCAAATAGGAACCAATATTATAGCTTTATACACTGGAGCTTGATTTTTAAAATCTACATATAACTTCACTGCAGCTGCCTGGCTTTGAGGATGTGGCTGCTTTAAAACTAAATACATCCTCTATTGTAGGTAGAGGCCTTGACAGCCTTGTGGCTTTTGCAGCCATTCTTGCTGGTATAAAGCAAATACAATGCTACCAAAATAGTGACATAGTTGACATCCACTTTGCAGACACTATCTGTGACTACTCAAGGTGGACACTGTACGGCTATTCAAGCCTTTTGTATGCAATAGAGATTAAACCATAATAATAAGATACCACTAAGAGTAGTAATAGTTATATAATCTGCAATGCAGCACCATAAAAGCCTGCAAGGGCTAAGTCCTTGCTGAAGGCCACTGCTTACATTTTCTTATTTTTGCTGAGAAACGTCCACTCTTTTAGTTCTGGTGAAAGAGAAGGCAGAATGTCACTTACTTTTCATGAACAGAGAAAAGTAGTGAGCCATGTTAGTTTGAAGTCAGAAAGAAGGCAGGGTAGGTTTGCACCTTATGGACTAAATAAATTAGACATGTGCTACATAAAAAAGCTTATGCACCTGATTTAATTAGCCTATAAACACATCTGATTTTAATTAGCCTGTAAACTGCAACTCTACCTTGCTTTTTGCCTGCCACTGTTTTTGTCACCTCTTTTGGTGTTTTTTAGCAGTTCGATGCTAGCGCATGTTCTGTCCATAAACAAGTGACATCACTGTATTACTATAGCTCTAGCTGTATGAGGAAATCTCCGAACAGTACACCTCAGCTCCTGCTTGTACATCAAAATTGCATCAGTAGCAGTGCCTCTTCAGAAAAGAAGTAACTTGAAAAGTTGAGTTGAATCATCTGTGTCTATTTGCCTCTATTCTCCAGACACGGCATAGCAGCAGTGGCTGACAAGTAGGGCTGTGCAAAAAGCTTTGGTCACTGATTTGATTCGGCAGAGATTCAGTCCGATTCAGTGCCAAATCTCCGAATCTGAATCAAATCAGGAGACCTTTTAATCTCTCCAAATTGAATCAGAACCCTTCAAATCAATTCGGAGAGACTTGGAGCGATTCAATGATTCAGACATAGGCACAGCTTTAAATGTTTTTTCTACCTCAAGGTACCAGGCGGCTTGTGAAAGCTGAGATGTTGGGGCAGATGGAGAGTCCCACGGGAGCACGGGAGTCCCCAGTGTGCTTGGCAGTCCACTTCTGGGTCTTCCGCAGAGAGAGTGGGGGATCCCCCCTCTTCCCCCTCCTGTCGGCAACTGGTGCCTCCTAGGCCTAGGGAGCACCCCTGGTCCCCCCACAGCCAATCATTGAGCCAGGAGGGGGTTGGGGGGGGTCTGCTACCAAGCATGTGAGGGATCCCCCTGCAGTCCTATGAGACACTCCATCTTCCCCACCATCTCAGAGTTCATGAGCCGTGCCTGGTACCTTGAGGTATGTACAAAAAACACTTAAAGCTGTGTCTATGGCCAAATCACTTATTCTCCAGATCAGCATCAAATCTTCAGATTCAGATTCAGCCTAATCGAATTGGGACAGTGATCCAAATCAACTAATTGATTCACTGTCCCCTGATTCGGGCCAAATCTGAATTGAATGCAGCCCACTTTGCACACCCCTACTAACAAGCATAAACCTGTGCTGCAGGGCCTTTAAAGACCTCATATGTGGAGCAGCAGCATCCGCCGCCCAGAGCTGCTTGAGAGTTTCATGTCAACCCAAATCTGGAAGGGCAAGGTGTCTTCTGCTGGCCTGTATTGGAGATCAAGGGGAATTAACCAAATGGGACTAGACCTCATTTATATGTCTGTCAGGAGATGGTTTACACTTTAGAGCAATGTTGTCAGGTACAGTTAAGCTCTCATGTTAGGGTAAAAAAAAATAATGTTTGATAATAGCTGAACAAGAGAACTGCACTCGCTGTGCTGGAAGTAGAAGGTCACCCTTACCTGTACAGCTTGTATTAACTCGGCAAAGAAGCTATTGTGAGAAGCAGAAAGTTTGGATTATATCTAGAGCTGTTTTCTTCTGTGGAAAAGGGGAGACATCAAGATTACAAAGATGCCCTAGTTCAGGAACTTTCCTGAGCAGGAGCTATGGGGGCATGTGTAAAGATGCCTGCGAAGCTAAATTGCTAAGAAAAAGATACTACAGGCTAGATTTGTATTGGTTTTTGGATTTGGGATTTAATTGGCTAGAGGTATTTAGTGTAATGTTACAAAACTTTAAAAACAAATTAAAAGGTCTTACCAGGGTTTTGGTTTATCACTGATTCCTGTCTGGAAACAAAATCAAGGTAGAAGTTATCTGAAGCTGAATAGTAAAATTAAAACAGTGTCAACTGAAGCAGAAAGCCAGGAGAGCAGGATGGTGGCAGTGGAAGAAGGCATCATGGCTAGGGACAGACATCACACATAAATGGGTTTAGGTGATCAGCAACTGGTTTAAACCTATAACAGAACAGATGTTCTGTACACATAAGCCAGTTTGAAAATGGCTGAAACCAGTTGGAGATAAATCTGGTTGAATATAGTTATCAGACTTAACTGATTTGGGTCAAACCAGTTTATGCAATGTCTGTCCCAGACCCCTTGCTGGTTTAAGATAAATCAGAGTCCCCCAGGATCCCAGCGTGCTCGCTGGGCTGGGCAGGGTGGGGCAGGGCGGGGCTCTCTGCTCCACATCAGGGCTGGCCCCTCCCCTCTGCTTCCTAGGCATAGCTCCAGAGACTGCGGGCTGCTCTCCCCCTCCCCTTCACCACTCCCTGCTAAACAGGAATTCTGTCCTCCCCTCTGCCTTGTGGAGAGGTGTCTATGTAGTAGCTAGCAGACTGCATGCTGGCTACAGTCCGGGCTAAATCGATAGGTAGCTGGTAATGTTCCCTTTGTTGTTTTCTTAATTGGGTGATAAACACTGAGTTAGGGGTGATAAACACTGTTATCAATTCCCTGCTGAGATAATCGGAGCCTTCTGCCAGGGCCTGGCCATGACCCCGCCTCAGCTCAGTGCTGTGGGAGGAAGGAAGGGCTGCTCAAGCTCTCCCACAAGCTCCTAGCCTGAGCCACTGCAGGGATGTGCCTGCATTTCTGAGATGTCTGAGCAGTTACGAAGTGACTTAGCTTAGCCAGGTTAGACTAATATGTAAAGATTGAATCAATTGAAGCTCAGGTTGATTGTCTGTCCCTAGCCCATGTGCTTGGGCTGAAACCTCCAAGAATATCAGCCTAGAGTCAGATGATGGACTGTGGTGAAAGCACCAAAACTGCAATTGCTTATGCAGTGTCGGCAGCAAAGCTCCTGAAACCTGCACAAACCTCAAGATGAAACTCCTTTGAGCCAAAACAATGAATGGTGAGTGGGGAATAACGTGGGGAAGGGGTCAGTGGTAGCTACCTCACCAGTGACTTGCAGGTATGTGGGGAGGACTGGCTACAGGATTATTCCCAAGGTTCTGTAGGGTGGAAGTCTCATTTATCATGACTTACTCTTCACAATTGTCAAGTTACTGGTTTCTGGTGTTTCTTTTCCCCTGAAGTACTGGGACTCACTGCTGGTTCGAGTTTCCTTCAATTTCCCAGGTTTCTGGATGAAGACTTGAGCCTGTTTTCTATAAGTTTTTGAGAGAACTGCAGTAACTGAACCCAGCCCTTTTTCCTGACAGGCATTGCTTAGCTGTAAGGAAAACACAACCAATTGTTGCTCTGGAGCCTATGGTTCTTCTGGACCTATACCTGGTTTAAAGCAGCGCTGAGGTTACACTAATTTGCACTGCTTGGCAATTATCCCAAAGAGTTGACCTATTAGCTACAGATAGCTGTTCTGTTCCCTTTCTCAGCTTGCCTTACTTTGACCCTTCAGTAGGTGAGGGCCCAGGGGCAGAAAGAGGGCAAATGAGGTGTATAATATGGCTAAATATATTCCAACTAATGCCAATTCATTGTACCCAGGTAGCCCTCCTCAAGGCAATTTCAACTGGTAGTCTTTCCTAGAGTGGTTTTCTACTGCTATTTATGTATTAATTTATTTATTTGGGGAGATTTCTAAAACATCTTTATATGTCCCCCCTAACTTGATATGGCACCCTTACACACATGGTCCATTTCAACAACTTGACAAAATGCTTTGGGTCCTGCTTGCATGCACACAAGGCTAACATCCAAGAATTAAAGCAGGATAACTTGTACTGTAATAAATTTACCTTTTTCAGGGAGAAACATGTTCAGTCATATTAAGTAACGTGTATTGCATTGCAAAGGGATTGCTCCAGAAAGATAATCCACCGATTGTGGGTCCTAACCCCAGGGCTGCATGGGAGTCTCTAACTGGTTCTGATGGGTCCCCAGACTGGGACCAAAACTCAGCTAATTTTCAAATCAGCCCTGAAATTGCACCAAAGCTGGTTCAAGAGTCTGGTGCAGTACTATGATCTATTTTTATATTGTAGTAAGTATTGATGTGTGAGTGCTCAGGATAAGTCATATTAATGCTTACTGACATCCAAATATAACATGTGGTAAGTGTAACAAAGCTCTTCTTCCTCACGCATTGATAGGTTTGCTTTAAAACACCCAGGATGGGCAAGATAAGCAAGGGAACATCTAGTCTGTGCTCTCCAGGCAGCTTAGATGTGAGAAGGGCATCCAGCCACTCAGCCTTGTCAGGATTGGGACAGTTTTGGATCTGTCCAGAGCTGGTAGCCAGGGATCTAGGGAACTTTACGGATGGGAACTTTGGTACCTTGGGACTTCAGGCACCTCCAGGATCAGTTGGTAGTTGATGAGGGGTTTTTGAGGATCTAAATTTTGGATATGGGTGCTGTCAATGGCATTTAGACTGCACTTTAGTGAGTCAGATTTTTTCTGTGGCTCCAGCCCCCATAAAAAATATAATATGGAAAATGTAAATCGCAGCAGAAACTAATCAACTACTATCAGTAAAATCAACTGTGTTGGCAATTTAACTCATTGAAAAAATGGGTAACTTGCAATGAGATCCATTGGAATTATGTATTGCCCTGGATGTACCTGTTATCTTTCTCCAGCAGCAAGTAAAAAATCAAATTGATGCGCTTTTGTGGTGTTTCATGTGAAGTTCAAAAGCAGCACAGTTTACTCCTGGTGAAGATACAGGAGGAGAATGGGCAGAGCCCCAAATTATTGCATGATATAAAAATATTTTGTCCTACAGAAACTCAATGACAGTCATTTGCAGAAGCTTGAGTTCCAGTAGTTGTATCCACTTGAACTTTTTTTCTGAAATCCTGCAGTGCTGTTGTTGGGGATTTATCCTGGGATTTCAGATGTGTTGGTTTTTTTTATATGCTATGCATCCTTCTGCCCACTAACTTTACTGCATGCAGCTGTAAATCTGCTATGGCTTTTCCTGTTAAGCTCAAGAGCATGTTACAATGATGGCATAGACCAGGGATGGTGGGTACAATCGAAAAAACACAGCTTTCTCCAGCCAAACCATAAGTACAGCAGTTGTGCTGCCTGGAAATGTAAATGTGGCAATGGGGCTGTGCCTCCAACCTGGTTATACATGTTCTTATATCTATATTAGTGTACTGAGACTTGCACTTAGTTTCATGCATCTCCCATCCATCACAATTATGTCTGTCACATTCAATGACATCTTATCTCTTAACAAAGATTTATGAAACTAATACAAACTGCTGCCAGGTGTCTTCTCCTCTAGACCAAAGTTGACAAGTCGTTAAACTTACCCAGCCTTTGCTGAAGATAAAGCTCTATTTCCATGGATTAATGTAGACACAAAATATTTTTTAAATGCCAAGTGCCTGCTTCACCTTGCACAGTAACTTACAATATTACAAACCAGAGTATAAAGCTCCATCAGTCTGATCTGGGAGTGTTTTGCCCTTACTCTGTTAATGACTATATAAGAACAAGGAGGGCCCTGAATCATGGACAGATGCCCAAAGCCCATTAAAGTTAATGGGAAGGCTCTTCTTATCTCTGATTATCACTGGATCATGCCCTAGATGCTTAGCAATTCTTATTTACCAGAGTTTGTTGATTAATTTTATGAATGATACTTGAGAAACAGAAGTCCCTTCAATTGAGTCATTACATCTTGTATTCTTTAGGGTCATAGTATTCCCTTGGAGTGCCACAATGGAAAACACAGGCCAAACTGTGGAAATAGGAATGGAAAGATTATTTTCCTTTCAATATTCAAAAGCAAGAGGGCAATATAGCATGCAAAAGGATGTACAGACGGGATGAAGGAGAAATGCCATGGTAAAGTTGGCAACTGCCTTGTGTGATGCTCAAGAAACATTTCAGACAACATTTCATTCTCCACCTTCTTCATCTTGCTTTATGCCTGGGCAAAGCACATGTACTGTAAAACATTTGCACGCTAGATTTTTAGAGCTTTATGCCTGGGACAACAGAAGAAGCTACCTTAGATAGTTATGGTAGCTCCTTCTTTGGACTGTTTCAAGAAAAGGTTGAATAAACATTTGTCTGGAATGATTTAGAAATAGCGTGTCCTGTATCCGTGCATGGAGTTGGACTTGACTAGGTGATCCCTGAGTTCTCATCAATCCCATAATATAACCTACCAGTACTTTGTAGAGACTTCATGAGTATTTGATGGAAGACAACAGAAAATCAGACTTACAGTCTATAGAGACATTAAAAAAGGATTAGTTAGATCTGCTGTAATGGAAAGCTCAATAGCAAATAGATATGTTAAATGTTTTTGTTTTTCTCTATCGTGTTGAAGATTAGCCTGGGTACCCCCAGAATAAAATAAATTGTACCAGGATCACCAGCTCACAGAAAGTGAAAGGAAAATCTGTTCTATCATGTGTCCTATCTTAGCAAGAGCCCTCTTCTTGCTAACCTTAACCCTAACCCTCCACAGACCCCCTCTCCCCACTCCTGGCTTTTCTTAACAAGTATGCTAAAGAGCTTCTGTTCAAGAGCCATGCCAAGCTTCCAGAAGCTATATGTTCTTTGCTTTTTCCTCCTCAACTTTCCTTCAGACACAGGTTAATGAAAACTCTGACCTCCTCTCTCTCCTGTTTGGTTATCTGTCAAGGTTTTCCTGGTGCACCTTTCATATGTAATTGTAAATCTACAGAGTCTTTTTTAAATCAGAAAAATAAGTCTGATGAATTTCTTTCCTCATTAATTTGATGAACCACTGGGGGTCACTGTTGTTCCAGAAAATATTAAAGCCTAGTACTGTATTTTGCTAGTCTGTTTTCCATCAACACCTCTCACATTTCTAGCTATTTCACTGACACCCTTGGGCTATGAATTGTTAATTCCTGAGAAAATCTTTGACTTGAACCATAGGGCTTGCTTTGCTTGAAAAAAACAAATTATTTTATCTCACACCTCTTATTTCAAAGCACAGCAAGCTCCGTAGAACAGAATGAGTTCAGCAATATCTTTGGACAAGATGAATTTACTGGTAATGTTAACTTGCTTTCCCCTTGCCCTGAGGTTGAGCACTTCTATTTGCTACTGCTTTAGATACTAGAGAATAAATGTGCTATTACATTGAAGTACATGAAGAGGAACATTAATTCCTTTCCAGCTCTCACCCAGCAGTTCTGTAACCATGAAGATGATAAATTCTGAAAGAGCAGCTCACAAGGTCCTCTTCTAGCTTTTTAAATAACAAGCCAGTTATTTACAACACTAGTGAATTTTCTATCAAGAATGACAGGGTGGGAGAGGGGGGGAGCTTGTGTTGACACCACCACCAAGGAGCAAGGCTGGGGAGGGAGAGGAGTGAGGCTAGCAGTGCTGGCCTGCCTCCCCCACAACTCTGTCCCCGTCACCCCTGCCATCATGGGAGCAGGACTGAGGCAGGATCGAGGCTAGCAGTGCTCTGTCCCCACCATCATGGCAGCGCTCCGCTGCACCTCTGCCTCCTGTCAGTAACCAGAGTGCTGTTACAGACAGGCAGACAGACGGACTAAGTCCTTTATTATATTAGATGCTCAGAGTGTCAACCTCCTGCAAACTTGGCTTGAGACATGAATCCTTAAAATGACAAGAAGAGAGCTAATTATAGGACATGGCGGAAGGGCCTGATACTAAATGCAGTTGAGACAAACTCCCACAGGCTGTAGAGGAAGCTGGGTGTATGCTTAGCACCTCCTAGGAGCAGGCAAAGGCTTAGTAAAGCTGCTACTCCAACAGCTGTGGGAAATCTTTACAGAACTGACCGGGGGGGTGTCACTCAGCACAGAGGAGTCTCTGATATGTGTCTTGGTGGGGAGGGAAATGGCATGAGCCACAAAAGGAAAAAGATTAAGGAATCTAAAGGGATGTAATCAAGGAAAGAAGAATTCCTATTTTGGGAAAGTAATTTCACCTCCCCTGCAAGCTAGCCATACTCTCAAATCTGAAGTGGAGCATGACAGCTGCACTGGCCCTGAGCTTGGTCCTATGTATGGGTTTAGGTCCTGCAGGGACTGACATCTAGA
The DNA here is from genome assembly GCA_030014935.1 of Caiman crocodilus. Lineage (NCBI taxonomy): Eukaryota > Metazoa > Chordata > Crocodylia > Alligatoridae > Caiman > Caiman crocodilus. Next base: position 118,518,037 of record JAGPOW010001296.1, read on the forward strand.
GGTTCCTGGCCAAAAGGCCTTGCCCCTCTGCTCAGAGTCTGTCCAATTGCTGAATTTTGGTGTCAGAAAGGAATTTTACCCCATGGAGAGACTAGTATGGACTTTTCTGCTACAGTACTCTGCCTCCCTCATTTAGCAAGGAACGCACACTTTTGCTGGCCATTCTCTTGTTGCTGACATACTTGTAGAAACCCTTCTGGTTACCTTTCATGTCCCTTGCTAGCTGCAACTCCAATTGTACTTTGGCCTTCCTGACCTCATCCCTGCATTCCTGAGCCCAAGCCTGAGCCAAGCCGTTTTTGAGTTTCTTATCTGTTTAGTTGCCATTCTTTTATGTCTCTGAATTAAAGTGAACAGGAGATGGAACCCTAGGGATCCAAGCCACAGAATAACACCATGGGGTGGTCCATGTGGCAAATACCTACAATGTCCCAACAAACAGCAATAACACCTAAGCAGAAAGAGGTGGGGTGTAGAGGAGGAGGAGCTCCACATTAGACATACCACTATAGTCACATCGGACCCTCAGAGAATCACTGGATCCCCTCTAGGTGAGTACAAGGTTATCTTGGAACATCAGTCATGGCAGGTGAGTGGGTCAGCTGTGATATGGCCCAGGGGCACAGGTCACACCCATGACATTGGGCAGCAGTGCCAGGCATGAGCCTGTCACAGGTGGGTAAGTTAAAATGCATTCCACACACTCTAGGATTGTTTTAATGATGGATTGTGGTGTGCTTTATTTGGTGGCTTTCCTATTCCATAGAAAATATTGGGTACATGCGGTGTTCCTTTTTAATTATGTTGTTAAGTCATTGGATAGAGAAGCCTAGCTTCTAGCTACATGAACAAGGTATTGTAAAGTGAAATTACAGTGCATGAGCTACACCACAATTACTGCCCATATGTATACTTTTACCTCAAGGTAAATGTGATATAGCTTGCTTTCAGTAAAAGTAAGTAAGCTACCTCACACTTATCACAAAGTCAGAGCAGGCACGTCAACAAGTACTGGAAAGCACTGAATCTACTGTAAATTCACACCCTAAATTCCTTCTTGGCAACTCATTTGTGTATTCATATCCCTAGTAACCATCTGATTATCTCATTATATTCTTTTGAAAGATACTGAAAACAAATGAAAGTCTTCAACTAGTATACAGCTTTGACCCACACGTGCCTCCAGTGAACAATCACTCTTGATTCCCATAATTTTATCGAGTTAGGCATCATTTTTAAAAAGCCTGTTCAATGGTCTGTTAATTTTGAAAGAAACATATAGTACTGGCTGATGTCTCAGATAACTTCATAGTAGGACCTTGTAAGTATAACAGATAAGATGTACTTTGTATTTCTATAACATTTTCTAGCCAAGGGACATGATTTAAAACCACCTGCCCTTTGAGAGCCTGTAGACAGTCACAGGAGGGGCAGGCAGGGGAGTCACCAGACCTCATTCCTACGGCTGAGGTCCCCACCCAGCTGCTCCCACAGAACGGGGGGGCAAGTACTTTCGGTCCACTCCCGAGTCTGCTAGGGAGTACTCTGGGGGACTCCCTGGTAGCCCCCCATCCAACAATGGCTGCAGAGGGACCCTGAGGGCTGCCCCCTGACCCAGGAGACACCAGTCACCGAGCTGGGGGGGCACTGGGGGCCCCCCCCAGCGTGCCCCCCACAGGACCAGGAAGTGGACTGGAAGTGCTTCTGGTTCATTTCTGGATCTGCTGCTGAGCATGCTGGGGAGCCCCCCCATACTGCTGTGGGACACTGCATCTGCCCCAGCACCACAGGGTTCAGAGCCCCTACTACCTAGAGGTAAGTAGAAGATCATTTAAAGCTGTCTCTATGGCCAAATCTATCCAAATCTCTCCAGATTAATTCAGAGGGTTCTGAATCAATTTGGAGAGATTAAAGGGTCCTCTGATTCAATTTGGATTCAGAGATTCAGCCACCAGAATCAAAGACCGAAGCTTCGCACAGGCCTCATGTGTACATGTTAAGTAATAGCATTTAAATTGCCTCATTTGGACTGCAGTAGTCTGCATTAGCTTTAATCCTCATTTTAATGAGGATTAGTTCATTTGGACTAGAGCCAATTTTAATTCAGATTAGAGAGCCACATGTATATAGTGAAGGCTGTAATCTGGATTAATCCAAGAAGAAAAGTAATGTCTATAAAGAACCCATTAGGCTTGAGGTCAAGGTCACAATGCTCTATCTTCTTGCTATGAAGTTGTATTTTTAGGAAGGCAGGCTAGACTGAACAAAAACTTTAGACATCTAAAGTAGGATTTGGTTGGAATTTAACTCCCTGATCGCAAATTTAGACCATAACGTCCCCTCCCCTGCCCCCTAACTCCAGAGCCACTGTCTTTTTAATATTAAACTTCTCTGGGCACCTAGAGTTATGTTTCTGGGAGTATCCAGAACTGTCCTAGTCTAAGCAGCTCAGTGCCTGGCTTGCATCTAAACCTGCTCACGAACCAGCAACCAAGTGTTCCTCAATCTACGTTCTGTGACAGACCTGATCCACTGGGAATTCTCAAAGTGCATCTGACATACCATCAGGCCAAGCTGCCTACAAAATGCAGTTGAGACTACTTTTCTTTTAATTTTTATCATGGTGCTGCCCTCAAACTTTGATATGGTAGCCTAATGGTTAGGACATTCGTCAAGAAAATGGGAGAGCCAGGTTTCGTAGACTCATAGAAAGGGAAGGTTGGAAGAGACCTGAGGTCATCTAATCCAACCCCTTGCTCAAGGCAAGATCATCCCTGATTTAAATCATATCAGTCGATTGGTTGTGTCTTCTGCTGTGGAAAACATCTGGAGATTCCAGAGCCTCTCTCGGTAGCCTGTTCCAATGCTTAACCAACCTCATAATGTGACATTTCTTCCTAATCTTCCATCCAAATTTCCCTCACTGCAATTTTAAGACTATTCCCTGTCTTGTCCCCTGCAGCCATAAAGAATATTCTATGTTCAGTCTCTAATGTCCTCCCACTTCCACCCCCCAGTCTTCTCTTCTCCAAACTAATCATTCTGGGTCTTACAGATTATCCACATAAGTCATGTTTTCCAAGCCTTTAATTGTTTTTTGTTACTCTCTGTTGAATCTTTCTTATTTTTTCCCATCTTTCTTGAAGTGAGAGATCCAAAACTGAACACAATACTGACTATATCTGGGGAATCAATTCCCTTGATTTGAAAGTGATGTTCCTATTTAATAGAGCATACTGTGCTGTTGCCCTTTTTTGTAATTCCTTATCAGTAATAAGAATGTCATGGGAGATGATGTTAAAAACCTTGTCAAAGTCAGGGTGTATCACATCCACTGTTCTTTCCTATCCACAGAGCCTGTCATCTTATTATAGAAGGAAATTAACTTGGTCAGGCATGACTTGCTTTTGATGAATCCATGCAAGTTGTTCCTGATCGCCTTATTCTCCTCCAGGTGCTTAGAAATAGACTCTTTGACCTGCTTCATATCCTTTCCTGGTATTGATGTTAGAATGGTTGGTTTGTGTTCCACCTTCTTCCCTTTCTTAAAGATGGGCACTATAGGCATTTATACACATGGTCTAGGAGTGGGGGGAAGGAGGATGTTTTTAATTAAAGCTGCTGCAAGAGTGGCTCTAATTAAAGTGCCTGGAGTGTCTCATGTATCAGCATCCCTTCCCTTGGTGGAGGGGAGGGACCCTTCTTAGCCCCACAAAAAACAGCAAGGTGCCAGCTGGCCCTTTTGAGCATGTGTGCAGTTTAAAAAGGGCCCAGCAAAGGCAGAAGCCTCATTGGTGTTCCAGCTCCGGTGCAAGATGCACAGATGTAAGCCCGCTTCGCCCCCATGAGCCTAGGGACCCCAGCAGAGACCCCAGGACCCCCAATGAGCCCCAGCTTGCCTGAAGGTAAGCAGGGGCCCATGGAGAGAGAGATCTAGTCAGCTGGGAGCGGGCGGAGTGGGTTGAGAAGGGTTATGCCCCCCGCCTCCCAGGTTCTACTTTGCCCAGCCCCCCCAGGGAGCCAGGCGTACAGGCCACACAAATAGGTGCTCTCCTGGGCCTGACACATGAGTTAGTATGGGAGTTTGCACAGGAGGGCACGCGAGAGGGCCTAAGGCCCTGCCTGTGAGCCCCCCAGAGTAAACAGTCCCAGCCATAGCCAGCCCACCAGTGGCATGACATGGATGGGCGCACACCGCACCCTGAGGGTCCTCTTAGGGTCTGTGGCCGCCCCCGCTGGTGGCTCAGAAGCCTGCATCAAGATGGAGCCCATGGTTCCAGGCTTCACACAGACAGAGCCTCTGGCTCTCGGCTGCAGGGGCTGCCTGTCACTTTTTCAGGCTCTGGGTCCTGGGAGCATGGCCACTTCCCCTTGCGAGGTCTGCTCCCTTTTGGGGTCTCTGGCATGCCAGCTGGAGGAGCTCCAGGCCGTAGTCCAGAGACTGTGTGCCATCAGAGACTATAAGGTCAATAAGGAAATTGACTCCTACTGCTAAGCCCTTCTGCCCCAGGAGATGGAGGGCAGGCCATAGTCTTCCCCCACAACAAGGGAGGACTCAGGGACCTCCCTTACTGTCCAGCCCAGGGGTTGGACCAAGGTGGTGTCACCTAGCACTAAGGTGCCCTGTGCCTGAAGAGGGGAAAAACTGCTAAAGAAGGAGCCCTAGTGGTGATTAGGGAGCAGGCTGTGGGTTGCCAGGGCAAATAATGAGAGTCAGCTGGCCGGAAGGGGCAGGGCCTGGCCCTTATAAAGCTCAGAAGCAGAGGCCTGAGGCAGTTCCCTACCAGCAGCTAGAGAGGCAGGAGCTCTTGAAGTAATGGTGCAGGTAGAAACCTAACAGCAGGTACTGCTTGACTGGAGTTGAGCAATGTTGTTATAGCCAGATGACTTGTATTTAAGTTGTAGCCAAGGGGCTGGAGTTTGTGGTTTTTTTGGTGTTATAAACACCGGTGAGGCTATTAGGGGTTGGAGGAGGCCACTTTGATAAGCCCAAGTTGGGCACAGTGAGCCCCAGGAAGAGGGCAACATTGAGAAGCTGAAGTGTGCGTGTGGAGAGCCCCAGAAAGGGGGCCATTTTATTCAGAAGCCCAAGTTTGGGCACTGGGAGCCCCTGATAGGGGACTGCATTTATTAGGAAGCCCAAGTTGGGCACAGTGAGCCCTAGGAAGGGGGCAACATTGAGAAGCCCAAGAGTGGGCACGGAGAGCCCCAGAGAAGGGGGGCAGCACTTTTAAGAAGCCCAAGTTGGGCACAGTGAGCCTAGGAGGGAGGTTGCATGACTGGGAAGCCCAAGCTGGGTACAGCAAGCCCCAGATAAGGGCTTTCAGAAGCCCAAGTTGGGCACGGTGAGCTCAAGAAAGGGGACCGTCTTAGCAAAAGACCCAAGTTGGGCGCAGTGAGCCCCAGAGAGGGGGCAGCAAAGGAAGGAAGGCCTGGGGAGAACAGTAACAGGCCGACTAGTGTCGAGACAACGGTGATTACATCGGCAAGGTGTGGTCTGCAGTACTGAGGAGGAAAGGAGCTGCAGATAGCACCCCCTAGTGGAGGGGGAAGTATAAGGGCAGCCTCCCACTAATTAATTAATAAGATCAAGATGTGGCAGGAGAGAAGGTAGACGGTTGCCCCAGAGACAGGTGTGCGGGCCATGTTGAGGGCAGCCCCAAGTGATGACCTGTCACAGTGGTCAAAGGGCCCAAGGCCTGCTGCATCAGGGCCTCTACCCCACTGGAGCTTTGCAATAGGTATGAACCTCTTGCAGCCCCAGCAGAGACTGCTCCCACAGGCAACACGGGCTCTGCTGTAGCTCTCGCCCCTGCTTTCCCCAAGAAAAAACGCAAGGTGTTTGTCATGGGAGACTCTATGCTGAGGGGGACTGAGAGGGCAATCTGCCACCCCAACCCCCTAGCCCGGGAAGTCTGCTGCTTCCCAGGAGCCAGAATCTGAGACCTTGTAGAGAAGATCCCCAAGCTCCTCCAGCCCACTGACCACTACTCTATGCTCCTCATCCATGTGGGCACCAATAACATGGCTTGGAGAGCTCCCAGCCAGGTCATGAGGTGCTACAGGGATTTGGGAGTGGGGCTAAAGGTTCTGGGGCACAGGTGTTGTTTTCTTTGATCTTGCCAGTCTTGGGCTATGGGCTGAGGAGGATCCAAGTAGTTAACCAAAGGCTGCAGCACTGGTGTCATCAGGAAGGCTTTGGCTTCCATGATCACAGCCTGCTTTTTGGTGAGAGAGGCAGCAAGCTGCTGGGAAGGGACAGCCTCCACCTCTCTCTGCTGGGGAGGAGGCTCTTCTCAGCCAGACTGGCTGACCTGATCTACCGGGCTTTAAACAAAGCCCACCGGGGAATTGGGGGACTACTGCCACTGCTGGTCCGCTGAGCAAACCTTGCAAAGCCAGCAGACCAAGGCACTCAAGGGAACCCGCCCCAGCCCTGGAACAATCTGCCAGCAAGGCAAGGGCCCCCAAGGGGACACTTGCATGCCTATATGCAAATGCCAGGAGCTTGAGGAATAAACAGGAAGAACTTGTCCTGCTAAATACAAATAGCTAGGATGTCATAGGGATAATAGAGACCTGGTGGGACTTCACCCATAACTGGGCCACAGGTATATACCACTGTACCCTGTACAGGAGGGATTGAGTGGACAAAAGGGATGGAGGCGTAGCTCTCTACGTCAAGGAAAGCTATACGTTCCTGCAAGCTGACACTGGCACCCATGGTGGACTTGAGACCCTCTGTATTAAAGTCCATGGAGAACACAGCACGGGATACTATGGTGGGAGTCTACTACAGACCCCCTACCCAGGGTCAAGCCCTTGACCAGGAGCTTGCCAGGGAACTGGCTGAGGCTGTGCACTCCTTTAACTACCCAGACATTTCATGGGAGGAGCACTTGGCCAAATCTGAGCAGTCACAAAGCTTTATCTCGTGCATGGATGACCTCTATCTGACACAGGAAGTCTATGGGTCAATGAGAGGTAAAACGCTGCTCGACCTAGTACTGACAACTGGGGACGACTTAATTAGCAACCTAATGATTGAAGGGAAGCTGGGTGACAGTGACCATGAGCTGATCACCTTCACCATCTGCTGTAAAGCTGGGAAGCCAGTCAGCAATACAGAAGTCCTCGACTTCAGGAAAGCTGACTTTGACAAGCTCAAGAGGCTTGTCAGTGAATCCCTAAAGGGCTACAACCCAAAGGGGTGGGGTGTTCAGGATGATTGATTGCTCCTCCAGGGAGCGATCCTGGATGTGCAAACAAAATCTATCTCATCTCAGAGGAAAAGCAGCAAAAGGGTACAGTAGCCCCCTTGGCTCTCCAAGGAACTAGCGGACCTCCTGCATCTTAAAAGTAAGACCTATGAAGGATGGCAGACTGGAACCACCACCAAGGAGGAGTACTCTGCTCTGGTCCAGACCGGCAGAGAGCAAACCAGGAAAGCCAAGACAGTGATGGAACTCCGGCTAGCTACAAATATCAAGGACAATAAAAAGTCCTTTTTTAGATATGTGGGGAGCGAGAAGTAAAACAAGGGCAACATTGAACCCCTGCTAAACCAGATGGGACAACTGACAACCGATGCTCAGGAAAAAATGTACTTGCTAAATGGGTACTTTGTGTCAGTTTTTCACCAGTCCCTTGGGACACTCCTGGCCACTGCGGGACAGGAAAGCCCAGGTGAGGGAGATTCCTTACCATCCATCAAAGCTGACCTTGTGAAGGAACACCTTGACAGTCTGGATACCTTCAAGTCAGCCAGGCCTGATGGTTTATGCCCAAGGGTACTCAAAGAGCTGGCAAGCATCATAGCTCAGCCCCTGGCATGGATCTTTGAGAACTCCTGGTGCTGTGGTGAAGTACCTGAAGATTGGAAGAAGGCCAGTGTGGTGCCTATCTTCAAAAAAGGGAGGAAAGTGGGTCTGGCAAATTACAGACCCATCAGCCTTACCTCTACCCTGGGGAAGGTCTTAGAAAAGATTATCAAAGAGGCCATCCTATACAGGCTAGATGACATCAATATCCTGAGGGATAGCCAGCACGGGTTTGTTGTCAGTAGGTCTTGCTTGACCAATGTTATTTCCTTTTACAACCAGGTGACCTGCCCACACAGTCAGATGGGTGGCCAACTGGTTAGAGGGCCGCACCCAGAGGGTGGTAGTGGATGGGTCCTTCTCGACCTGGAAGGACGTGGGCAGTGG
>JAGPOW010001296.1:118526343-118545147 GCA_030014935.1 Caiman crocodilus
TCTGACCCCGGTGCTCTTTCCTGCCAAGGCAGGGGGTCGGACTAGATGATCTGCCCAGGTCCCTTCCGACTCTAGATACTATGATACTATGATACTATTAGTGTTTTGTTTTGTTCTGTTTTGCTTTTTTTTTTTTTTTTTTTAGACCTAAAAGTAAATAGCACAAGCTTTGTGGTCCCTCTGTAGCAACTAAAATGGTTAGGCGTGTTTCAAACATACCATGAACAAATATAGTAAAATCACTTGGGCATTCCTTAATAAATATAATGGTACTAGGCCAGCAGCTAGCCGAGCCTTATGATGTTTGTATTATAAATAGTATTTGCAATAAACATGAAAGCAAAGGATTTCAAGGTTATAAACCCCCCCCACTTTTTTTTTTAAGAGGGGGGGAAAAAAAACAAAGATCTGCCAGTACGACCAGAAGCAAACTACATTGGGGAAATCAACCCCTCATTAGGAGATCTGACTTGCACTCTTCTAAATTAACTCTTGGAATGTACATAACACAAACGTCTCAAGGTACTTCAGAGCCATGAATTAAATCACATAATATCCTGATGAGCTGCTATGATGCTTAACATGGAGATTAGCAAGCAGAGATAGGCAATGACTTGGATTTTAAGCCCATGCCAGAATCTGCGGTGATGTCAGGAGAAGAATCTTTATATATTCACACAGCAAATGGTGAAGAGTCAGGAGCTCTGGCTCCACATTCCTCGCACTCTATTCATTTGCCCATGCTCCTCATTGTAAAATCTTGTAGCTTGCATTTCCAACCAAACAGTAATGTCTGTCATGAATAAGGGACACTTGAACCTTTTTTAAGCCAAACAGATTACTGCAAGTACTGAGGATGCAGATATAACATTTGAAACATTTCAAAAGGCTAGTCATGTGGGATAAAATGTTCCAAAACATGACAAAGGTACCTGAAAGAAGCAGGTACTATTTTCTACCATTTTGTTCCATTGTATGTGTGTGCAGTAGGTTGGTCCTCCAGGCATCCCATAATGTAGCCCTCTCCTCCCAGCTTCATGGTCTCCCTGTACCTTGGTCACTAGTGCCCACAACCAAGACTCCCCGTAGGACTGTGCAAAACCAGCACCATTCCGTTTGACTTGCATTTCAAGGTTTTGACAAACAGCATTTCACTTTGAATTTCATCTCAATTCAAAATCGATGTTTCATTTTGTTTTGTCAAAACAGTGATGCTGTTTCGACTCTGTTTCAATGTTTCACCCACAGGCTATAATGGGGAACCTCAAAACAGCCCCTCTCATCCGGCAGGCAGATCAGGGGCCTGCAACCCCAGGAGGGCTGTGGGGGCTGTGCCTGTCCTCCCGGGGTTGCAGCCCCTGATCTGCCTGCAAGATGAGGTGGGGAAGCTGAGTGCTGCTGCCTGGGACCAGGGAGCTAGGGAAAGGAACTGAGTGCGATTGCTCAGTTCCACTCCCCAGCCCTACAGTCAGGTGGGGAAGGCAATGTAGGCCAGCTGAGCTGAGTTCCCCTCCCCAGCCTAATCATAGCACTGGGGAGGGGAACTCAGCTCATCTGGCCTACGTTGCCTTCCCCAGCCCATCATAGCACTGGGGAGGGGAACTGAGCCCTTCCCCTGCGCTGTGATCGGCTTCCCACAGCCCGGCCATGGGAGGTAGGGAGAGCCGTGGCTGCTCTCCCTGCTGGGCTGAGCCACTGGAAGTGCAGCCCTCATTCTGTCCTGTCTCCCACCACCTGGCTGCTAGATGCTTTGAAACGCGAAACGTTTTGAATCTTTTGAAACATTTCAAGTAGCCTTGTTTTGTTTTAAGGCTGTTTCAAGGCCCTTTGTTTCATTTCAATTTCACTGTTTCAAGTTTAAAATGAGTTGAAACAGTGTCAAAACAAAGCAGGCAGCAATATTTTGCACAGCTGTAACTCCCAGGGCTCCCTATGCTCAGGGTGCTGCCAGATGCAGGAGAACCCATACCTCCTCACTGGAGCTGGGAGACTCTCAAACAGTGAGACCAGAATCTCTGTGCCTCACACTAGAGAACCAGGATGCTCCATTTTCAAATGTCTCAGATCCTGCTGTTCTTTGAAAGGTTTCAATATTATGTCTGTCTGCACCATGATAGATTAGTGAGCCACAAGGTGACCAGTCTGAGCTCTTGCATAGAACATGCCAGAGAATTTCTACAAGCTGGGTCAAGTCCACAACTATTGTTTGAGTTGCATTGCACTTAAAAGAAATGCCCAATCTTGATTTAAAGACTCCAATCAATGGAAAATCCTTTATGTGCTCAGCTAATTTTTCCAATCATTAGTTGCCCCCCTTATTCTTTAATAATTGTACCTTATTCTGTGGCTGAATTTAGGTAGAGTGAACTTTCAGCAACTAGTATCCTGATGTCTTCCAAATGGAGCATATGCAAAAATTAGTCCAGCTAGCATCTATCCTCCTCCACATATGGCTAGAAGCCCAAACATGTTCAGTGAATATGATATAACATATTCACTGAACATGTCTGGGCTTCTAGCCATACGTAGAGGAGGAGGATGGATCCTAGTTGGACTTTATATAGAAATAGATATAGATAGATGCACACATCTAAGGAGGTTCATTCAGTCTTTTCAGCCTCCGTTCTTTTTGCTGTGGAAAAGATATGCTAAAGAAATGGATTTTTTTTTGTTTTTTACTATGTTCAGAAACAGAGGGACCTGCAGTGAGCCTCAGCTCCGCCGGAAGGAAGGTTGTTCTGCAGCAATAGGGCAGCACCTACTTGTCCCACTTGCACAAGGCTGACACTTTCCTAGTTAAGGTTGCTACAGGATATGGCTCCTGAGCAAGAGTCATTTTTAGCTTGGCCTAGACCATGAAAGACTTAAAGCTGAGAACATGGAGCTAATGCAAGGTGCACGCATTCAGGGCAGGACTGCACACATTCAGCAGCCAGTGTCACTAAGGAAGCAAGCTGCTATGTGTGAGATCAGCCAGACATTTAAGGTAGCTCCACTTGTTCCCAAAGATCATAACTTGCATGAATCTTACCAAGCCATGACTTATACTGCCTGAATCAATGCTTAGCATTAATGAGGTATAACCTCCCAACCGCCACAAACTGAAGATGATGTTTGGGGCATGGTTAGTGCTGGGCTTCCAGAAAAGGTGGATCCCTGCCACTTAACTGCCTGAGGGCTCTAAAAAGCAGTTGTGTTGGGGGCAAACTCTTCAGAACATATACAACAGTGATTCTCAGCAGGGGTGTTGCAAAATCCTTTTAGGGGTGCTGTACAATATTGGCGCAATTAGGTGTACAAACACATGTATGATTCACATGATAAACCAAGTCATTTCAAATAAGAATAAGTTTTGTCAAAAGCATTCTGACTTCTTGTGGTCTGAGTTCTTTGCCACAGAAGAGTTACTTCATTATTTTTCTATAGTCAAAAAACAAGTGAGAGCTAAGAACTGGTATTCTCCAAGGGGGGTGCCTTCCATATAACAAAGGGAGCTTTGAGTCGACGAAAGTAAAGAATCACTGATTTACACCTTTCTACCAAAGTAATTCTGCCTCTCTCAAGCCAAGTTTTAATCAGCTGTTTTTCATCCAGTTGTCAGTCCTGGCCAGGGACCAAGATACGTGGGTGACAGCACTATTGGCAGTGAAGGTATGGACATACAGACAACTTGACACTGGGCAAAAGGAGCAGAGTTTTACAGCCTGTCAGCTGCTCTGTAGTAATTATTTATGGATGTAGTCTTACCTTTTTGTAACTGGAAGCCAACCTATAGTAGTTCAATCCTGTTTCATTGAGGGCTAAAATATTATAGCTTAGTTTCTGCTTACTGGTGGATAAGAGCATGCACATGTGTAGTTACTGTTGAGCAGCTTATATGTGGTCCTCTTTAACCATACAGGAAATTGTATGTCCATGAAGAGCTGGGTCTCATCTGTGCTGAGACAGAAAGCACCATATCTTGCAATTTTCTGGTGAAAAGAAGGGAAGAAGAATCACTTGGTTCAGGCACAGTAGTAGGAGTTAGAAGAGCTGTTTTAGTCCCCACTCTTCCATAAGATTCCTCAGTGATGCTGGGCCCTACCTGTGCCTGTGTCCCAGTCTATAAAATGGAGCTAATTATTGCCTACTTGTGGTGGAGCACCTTTGGGGTGCTCGCCATGTGGCAGGGGCTGCAGTAGGCTGGAGCAGAGCCCAGTAGGGGAAGGCAGCCAGGTGAAACCCCCCAGATCTCATTCAAAGTGAGTAAGTGTGTGGTGGAGCACCTTTGAGGTGCTCGCCACTTTAGGGCTCTCTCTCTGAGGGGAGCCTGCTTGGAGGAGCAGTAAGGGAAACATCCTCCATTACCATTTAAAGGGGGAAGGTATGTGGCAGGGCACTGTTGGTGCCTGCCACTTTAAGACTGGGGCAAAGTAGACAGCAGGTGCTTAATTGCGGCGGCCATTTTAGAGCTCTGGCCGCCCATATAAGGAGGGCAGTTTGCTGCTGGCAGCCAGGCAGCAACATTTTCTGGCTGTGAGGCTCCATACTATCCTGGAGGTAAGGGAGGAGCTGTAGGGGACAGCTGGGAGGCTTCTGGTCCTGGGCATGACCTAAAACTGCACCCCTCCGAGAGTGGGTGGCCTGGGGGTGCTCTGTGGTGTGGGAGCTCTTAGAAAACGCCAAGTCAGTTACCACCCCAGTGAAAGGCAGGTAGGGACACTTTAACACTAGCCCTCACCTTTGGGTGGGTTAAGTAACACCGGAGGTGATGGGAGCCAGGCATGGCTGAAGCCACTTGAGCCCTGCAAGGTGAGAGACCCTGAGAGACCCCGTGGAGGGAGAGTGTGGGTCAGGCATGGCTGAGGCCACCTGAGCCCTGTGGGGTGCAAGACCCTGAAAGACCTCCCAAGGAGGGAGAGTGGGGGCCAGGCACAGCTATGGCCACTTGCACCCTGTGGGGTGCAAGACCCTGAGGGGGGAGAGTGGGGGCCAGGAATGACTGCAGTCACCTTAGCCCATGGGGGAGGGAAGCCCTGTGGCCCCAAGTGAGGGGCTGGTGTGGAGCCCTGAGTGAAGGGAGTAGGCCAAGATATGGCTCTAGACGCCTGAGGCTGAAGTTTGGGCTAGAGACTGAGTAAAGGGGGCTCACCCCAAGAGAGAGGGGTGAGTCCTGACCCCAGTAAGTCCTCCACTGCTGGGAGGCTGAGTGTGGTTCAAAGACAAGATCTATAGCAAGCACAATGACCTGCTGCTCCAGAGCGGGAGTGAGAGTCCCTGTCAGACCCTGGAACACCAGTCATTGTGCGAGTCACCCAAGCTCCCACAACCAGGTCGGTCACCTGCTAGTAGGGCCAGAAGGCAGACCCCAGGAGTGAGAGTGGGGCTGGAGGCTCAGAGGCCTGATTGTAGAGTACCCTCAACTGGTCAATGCTGGGGTCAGGACCAGAATGGTCAAAAGGGCTAGGGACCCACCATGAGGGACGCCCAGAGCCGAGGGCCTGGGGTGCCGACTGGCCTTGGAGGTGAGACCAGGGCTTGTGTGGCCGAAGTTCCTGTGGGGACCACGCCTGAGAGAGGAAATGGCCTCAGGGAGCTAGGCAGCCCAAATGAAGGTGGGGTAGGCTGCCGGAATGGAGGGATCTTTGAGTGGAGAATTCTGAAGCCCCACCTGTGTGGGGCTGGTGAGATCAACAGCTGGACGCCATCTGCGAGGCATGGGCTGCAGTGTAAGGGAGGTACGGAGCCACAGATGGCACCCCCTGGCATCAGGGCATGAATGGGCATCCTCCCGCCTTAATTAACAACAATTAATTAATTAAGAATAAGGCATGGCAGACGAGCCAAGTGGGTGGCATGCCCAAAAGCAAGTGGGGAATCTAGCACTGTGGCTAAGTGGGAAGCCCACTTTGCCACACTACTTTACAAAAGTAATGTGAGGGGCTTTCGGGAACTGGTGGGCAACCATAGGGACGTGTACAAGCATAAACCAAAAAGCACGTCTTCCTGGAACAAATATACGTAACTCATTTCATTTGTGGATAGAAATTTATAAATGCAAGGTGTGCCTGCAGATAATTTTGAATGATGATGAAGAGATTAGAGTTACAATACCAAGACCAAATTCTGCAGCACCTCCCATTACACTGTAAGGCCAGTCATGGAAAAATGGAGGATGTCTTATTTACCAAAAACCAAAGCAAACAATAGCAGGTTGGAGCTCTGAATAGGTGACTAGCGATATGCTAAAGAATCAAGTGTCACTATAACAACCACCAGCACGGATGCATTATGTTGATAACATGTTCAGGCTCAAATGTGCAAATCACTCTTTTCAATCTCTAACGTTGTGTTCAGGTAAAGTGGGTTACTAAATTGTTCAGTGAAATGTCATGACTGAAGGACTTCTGTCTGCTTCCTCCTTTTCCAGTTGCAATTGATGTTAGTAAGGAAAATGGTTCCTGAGTGAAACCCTTCCCTATCCCTATTCCTATTGGAATCAGTATACAATGGCAATACTACAAGAAAGAGCCTGTCAGACCTCAGTGAATTTGCTGTGCATCTCCCCATTAAGTTCTACTGCTGGGAAATCAATTCAATTCTTGTACGTTTTTCCCTGAAATCCTAGAACATTAGACTGGCATTGCCAAATTTGAAACGGATATATGGTCACTGCCCATATAGTAAGCTAGAACCTGATATCCTAAAATTATAACTTAAGATCTTCACTAAAATTAAATCCAACCATTTTCTGTTGAGGTTGAGCTAATGAAGTAATTTCCTTGACACCAAACAAAAATGTACTCAAGAAAAGAATCAGAGGATGTTTGAAAATTAACATATAATTTGTAGATATTTTGTCTTTAAATCAAAGCTGTTTCCTGCAACTTTGCAATATGTTTTTCTTTTTTTAGTATTGTATAAGCAGGACTATATATGAAAATACTAACTTTGTAACCAGGATGCTATGAGATCCTTTTTTACAGGTGTCGTGGGGTGCTAACACCTACACATGATTCACAGGATAAACCCAGAGATTCTGAATAGGAATCCACAGGTTCAAAACCATTCTGACTTGCTGTGGTCTTTCGGAGTCCTTTGCAACAGAAGAATTGCTCCATTATTTTTCCACAGTCAAAAAAAGTGAAAGCAGTGGTATAATATGGGGGGGGAGAAAATAGGGGCAACCACCCTAAGCACTGACTGGGGAAGGGAGGCGGGGGTATTTAAAAAAAAAAAAAAAGTGGCTGCTGCTGGCAGCTGCATGATCGTGATCTGGGCAGCAACTGGAATTCAATGCTTCCTCTTTGCCTCAAGCACATGGCTTCATCTCTACACCACTGAGTGAAAGCTAAAAGCTGGCACTTTCTGAGGAGTTCCTTTTGTTTTGAGTCCTTGAGGGGTTTCTTAAGTCTAACAAGGATGCCTTGAGTCTAAAAAGGTTGAGAACCACTGGTATACAGCATACATTTCATACATGCTTACACTTGTACTTATTGCAACATATATAGTGAAATCAGTTTCTTTTGAGTATTTTTAGCTTTATTTTGCAAAACAGAAAAGGCCTAGAGAAACTACAGAAAGGAAACAAATTGGATAGTGATAATATTATGAAAACAAAGTAAATGGACAGAATGACCTATAGTGTCATAACAAACCAGGTTTTTTCCATTCAAACATTGCATCTGCTTTAATATAGACGTGATTATTTTTTTAAAGTAATCTTGATAAGAAGAACATATTCAAAGAAAGCATTCTTCACTGTTACCAAAAAACAGATGAGTTTACTGGATTTTTTTTTAAATCTAACTAGTCTTTGTGCTGTTAGTTTTCTTTTTGCCACTAGCTTGGTTCTTTCAGCTCCTTTTTCTCCTGTGCGTTAAGAAGAGCTTGAGGCTCTTGCATTTAGGCCTCTATCATGACAGAAGATTCAGATCAAGACGCATCTTGTTTCCACTATAATTTATAAAAACCTGTTCATATTTAAATTCTATTAATTCCTTCCCTTTACGGCTGTCGAAGAGTGCAGTTGCGCCTTTCAGGCAACGGTCCACGTTAAGAGCAAAGTAGAGACACCTCTGAATGTGGTGTAGTGTGTACTCCCTTCCGAGCTGTGGGTCTCACCTCCTCCCTCACCTCTCTTGAGGATGGGCAGTAACAAGCAGCACTAGTCAAGACCTGCCTTTAGCAGAAGGACTGCAGGTATGTTTGGGTCTGGAAACACATTACACCCTTCCATCCCCCTGCAGTTGCATGTACCTCCATAGGGCAGGTACAGTATGTTCCTATATCTTGGTCTAATTTACATAGTAACATCTCTTTAATGTCTCACAGTGTAAGAAATGAGTATAATAAATAACATGAGAATTAACCATGTAGTTGAGGGTAAAGGTTTTCTTAACTGGGATTCAGTTGGGAGACTCCAAAGAGTCTCACAGGTTATTGTTTAAGGCTGATTTTGGCGGCAATTGGGGGTATATTTTGGGAAAGAGGACTGGTGATCTTTGTAGGGGGACTGTCAAGAGTGACCCCCCTGCTTAAAGCTCTCTTTTGGCTCCTGTAGTTTCAGATTGCCCTGGCCAGAAGTGTCTGTCATCCCTTCTGTGGGCTTGGCTGCCATGTTTTCCACTTCTGGTGCCTTCTCATCAACCCCAGTCTCTTTTTTGCTTGGAGTCCCTGTTGCATCTTTCTCTTCCCCGCCTTTGGCTGTGGCACTTGAAATTACCTGTTCAACTGGATCTGTTATTTTTGTCTCAGTCAACACCTTTGTATCTTTCCATCTCCGGGCCCCAGATTTTGAATTGAATTCATATATTTTGCCAGTGACTGGTAGAAGGAAAAGAAGAACAGTTAAAGCATTCCTCCTTAGAGCAGAGTAAAGAATGAGGATTTCATCAGTGTGCAAAATTAACAAGGGGTAAATTTCACCAAAACACCAGGAAACTGGTTAATTTGGAAAGCCTAACTCCACCCCCTAAGGCACTGTCTAAAGGAGGAGGTTTTGCTATTTGATGTTGGCTTATTAAAGTGCCAAAATGACTCTGTTTTGGATCCAGAGCTACCAGCATAAAAATGATCTTCATGAAAAACTTTTCATGAAGAGGGATAAATGTGATCAGTGTAAAGTACTTTATAAAGTATACATTTATAAAGATGCAAGTTTGCAGATAACACCAAGTTGGAGTGAGTAGTACATATGTTGGAGGATAAGGCCTCAGCAAGAGACCTTGACAACTTGGAAGATTAGATCATAAGAAATCTCATAAGATTCAATAAGGATAAGTACAAAGTCCTACACTTAGGTACAGGTGAGGCACTGACTGGTGCTAAGCAGCAGCTCTTCAGAAAAGGATCTGAAGATTACAGTGGACAATAAGCTGAATATGAGTCAGTGTGCTCGTGTTGTGAAGAAGACCAAAAGCATACTGGGCTGCATTAGTAGGAGCTGGCATTAGTTGCCAGCAGACTGAGGGAAGTGATTTTTCTCCCCTCTATTTGTCACTGGTAAGACCACATCTGGAGTGCTGTGTTCAGTTTTGCAGCCTTCAACTACCTGGAGGGAGTTCCAGAGAGGATGGAGCCTGACTGTTCTTAGTGGTGGTAGATGACAGAACATGGAGCAATGGTCTCAAGATGCAGCAAGGGAAGTTTAGGTTAAATATTAGGAAGAACTTGCCCACTGGGAGGGTTGTAAATTATGGTACCATTCCCAGCAACAGCGTACTCACGCACACTGTGTGGCCTCTTGAAGCCTACCTCCTAAACTGGAAGCATGGTGGCTGCATACATACAGCATGTCAGAGGCGCTAATTTGCAATGCTGAGTGACAGTGCCACTCATCCTGCCTGCAACACCAAGTACACTACTTCCCATTTGCAAGGCAGCCCAGCTGGAGGAGTGCAGCATGCCTGTGGGTGTGATTGCCAGCCTTGGTAAGTTTGCCATGTATATACAGCCATAGTCATGTATATTGTACTCTCACATTCTTGGTCCATTAGCACCCAATCCTGGATTACTTTGTTAAAAAGTACTTGTACCCTCTAAGACTGTAATAGAAATGTTTAATTTACACATTGGAAATAGGTTATCTGCTACTTCAGCTCATTTACTACCCACAGATAAATTGGAATTTGCCTTGTTTCCAGTGTGATTACCTCAAGGTCTAAATTCTCCTTACTTGGTAAGTGAAAAGGAACCAGGAGACATAGGGGCACCTCCTATAATTAACCATTATTTTTACTGGATTCTGTGAGACAAAAAGGACTTTTAAAGAATGGAGGTAGAGAAAATAAAGGTTATACACTAAAGTTTATACCAGAATTAATGGATTCTGACACATTAATGTAATTTGGACAATTAAAGATAAAATTGAACCTCTTCTCACATTATTTTTATGGCTGCTTACAGATGAGGTACTTTAGAGTGTAAAGATAAAGGAATGTCTAATAGCCCCAAATGTACCCACCAGCACAAAAGGTTACTGCAAAGGGCACTAACTTCTGAATTTGGATCCTTATATACCCTATTGTGCAAGGTTTAAATAGTGCTCAAATGGAGTTTGGAGGATGCCTGTACCAGCTTCTTGTCTGCTGAACTGAACTTGCATGAATGCAGGTCTTGTAGACATGATATGATACTGTCACCATGTGTTGATGTCAGCTCAAGGAGCACATCTTCAGGGAGATCTACTTTATGCTAAATAGCAGAGTGTAGCCAACTGTCCTCTGCTCATGCTTGGAAGGTGATTCCCCACATCTCTTAGCCAGTTCTGCTCCATACACCCAACCCTCTTGATCCTCCAAAACTTTGGGGATTAATCAGCTAGGACACACCATGCTTTTCTGCAGATAGTGTTGTGTTGCAGCTTAACATCTGTCATGCATGACAAATGACACATCATGGCATGATTTGGATTGGGTTTCAGCTTACTGAGCTCCATGGCTATAGTCTGCTCCTCAACCCAAGCATCTTTGTGTTCCTAAGATTTGGTACTGGCAAGAGAGCTGAAGGAAAAGGTGTATACAGTGTCCAGACAAACATCATATAGCAGTACTCCAATAGTGCCCCCAGAAATTTCCACTGGTAAAAAAAAAAACAAACCAAAAAACAAAACAAAACTTAAGGCAACTACACTGAGGATGCAGATCTTGTATCTCAAGGCTTCAAGCTGTCCTTACGAGTAGCAGGAGGTTTTGAAAAAAATAACAAAATTAGCCTACATTTCTTAAGAAGTCTTGTGAATAAGCTAATTATACAGCTAGTGTCCATTTTCCATCTTTAGGATACATTTCAGACTCATGTTTTGTGACTGTCACCCTCTGCAGATGCCCTTCCATCCTTTCTGCCAGCAAACCTTTCTATGCTGTTACCTCTAGAGTTCTGTATTTGAATGCAAGTACTTCCAGGCTTTCTGAACATTAAGTCATAGATGCCATGATAGCCACTCTTTTTGGCAAAGAACCAAGCACTACAAATCTTGGTTCATTCTGTGGCTTGTAATTGTGCCCCCTCTTCCTGCTTGACCAATGTGTTTTGGAGAAGCAGCCTGCCTACGAGGTGCCTGCTTCCCAGTATTACATAGTAAGTAGCTGACACAACAGTGTAGAGGTGTGTGAAGAGGGCCATATTCGATTCAAATTCAGGGGACAATGATTCGATTAGCTGATTCAGATCACTGGCTCAATTCGATACTGATTTGGAGAATCAGTGATTCGGCCATAGACACAGCTTTATATGTTTTTACTATGCACCTCAAGGTACCAGGCACAGCTCGTGAACGCTGAGATGGGGCAGATGGAGCATCCCACAGGAGAGTGGGGGGAGATCCCCATGCGGTCAGTGAAGTGCAATAGAAGTACTTCCAGGCCCGCTGCTGAGCACACAGCGGACCAGCCCCCACATTCTCCTGGGACACTCCATCCAGCTCAGCATTTACAAGCCATGCCTAGTACCTTCAGGTATGTAGAAAAAATATATAAAGTTGTGTTCATGGCCAAATCATCGAAACGCTCTGAGTCAAATTGGAGCCTTCTGATTTGATTCAGAGAGATTAATGGGTTTCCTGATTTGATTTGGATTCAGAGATTCAGCAGCTGAATTGGGCCAAATCTCCTCCAAATTGAATCGGCGACCAAAGCTTTGCACAGCCCTAGTAAGTACTCAGAAGAATATTCTGTCCATTTTCTGCCAGGATTCTTAGGGCCCTGGGTGCAATGGTATCTGTGAATTTTCGAAGCAGGAAAGGAAGGCAGACTACAGGACAACTGTGCAGGAGGAAGCACCCATTGTGCTTTCAAAGGAAGGTTTTGAAGGTGAAGTGCTCTGTTGTAATATTAATTTATAAGCCATTTTCCAGCCTGTGTGATAGTTGTCCAGCAACTGCAAGGATTGCTTCGGACCTCACAGGATAGTGGAGCCTATGGCATGGAGCAGGCCAACTCCCCCCACACCCTGGAGAAAGGGTGTCCTTTCTACCCCAGTGCCTTGCATCCCTGTGCTCAATTAATGCATTCCAGCTTGCTCAGGAAACAGGACTTGCCTATCATGTATAAGCCAACTATTTATTAAGTGTCTTCAAGACTTTTAAATGTATTCTTTCATTTAAAATGTCTTGGCATTCATTATCTATGAAGCAAAACTCCTATTTTTCTTGGAAAAAAGCAATCTTTTAAATATAAAAAGCAAATGTCTCCCCATATTTTATCTCACTAACCCAGTTTATTTTGAGCCAGACACTAGTGCTACAGTTTAATTTTTCTCTTACCTGGGTCTCTCGCTTCTCCATCAAAGACAGTGTTTAACTTGGTCATTTCCTACAAAAGACAGACAAACATGAAATCCAGCCTATGAATTAGATAGGCAAGGAAAAGAAGCAGTGACTTGGAAATTCTGACCTATATGGACTGAAACAGATTGATGTGACCTACATGTTGTATTCTTGTAGGCTAATTTTAAACAGAACAGGCAACAAAAACCATCATGGTTACTGAAGAAAATGAAGAATTAATTGGGTTTGGAGTCATGCTGAATGACTCCAAATGCACAACTACTAGAAGGGTTATCTTCACTACAGAAATAGTTTGGGAATTCCTATCGAAAGTACTGAGGGAATGTGAGCAATATAGTGAAAGAGTTTTCACACACACCATTTTTATCACTGAGAAAAAAGAAGGTGCCTGTGTTTGGGAATAACAAATCGCTCACCAACGAAATTAATTGGGCCTTGCCAGAACCAAAAGATTTAGAGCCTTATTCTCCTCTGCATTACATTTGTGCTGGTCAGGGGCAAATTTTGCTTTTACTGAAATTTTGCTTTTACTGAAATCAAGGGAATTGCACTTAGTTTAAAAGAGAAAATGAGTCTTTTGTTATCCTCTTCATGCTTAGCCTTCAAATATTCTCCTTTCTGACCCTGAACTGATTCTCTTGGTGTAGAGAGATGGGAGGTGAGCCTAGATTTTAAAGGAGACAAGGGACACTCTGCAGTTAAATTATAGCTCCCATGAGACATTATGACAGCATTTATGACCAGTAAAAAAAAATCAGTTTGGGCCCCAGATTCTGGAGGGGTCAAGGTGTTCTTTTTTTTTAAATTTTTAATGAAAAGTTAAAATTCTTCCTGAAAGCAGATTTGGGGGTGGGGGGGAATATTTATTAAAAAATACTGTATTCCATCGAAGAACAACTTTCATGAAAAATGTTTGACCAGTCCTAACAACTGTATCTTGTCCATTATTCCTAATGTTTAGTCCATGCTTTCTCCGGCTCTAACATCACATGTTGAGCCACATTTATGAAAGACTTAAGAAGTCACACTGGGGTGAGTGTTTCAGCATTACTATGAAAGAACCCTGATTTACTTCATGTCAGTTCTTTCCCTTTCTTCTGCCAAACCTTCATCAAATCACAAGTTTCCCAGAATGACTTTTCCCTCCATCCTCTTTTCACATCAGTCATAACAAACTAGACCCGTGGTTTTTAGACTTGAGGCACAACTCAGAAAATGCCAGGACTTTGTTTTCATTCTTTTTTACTACACAAAAATAATAGAGCAGTTCTTCTGTTGCAAAAAGGCTCAGATCATAACAGGTCAGAATGATTTGAATACTACATGAAATCTCTGAGTTTATCTTGTGAATCAGTTTTGCACACCTAATAGTGCTAACATCATACAGCACCCTTGAGAGGATCTGAAGGTACCCTAGTTGAGAATCACTGAACTAAACAATAGAAAACCCCATGACGAACCATACAACTATCCAATCTTTTATATGTCACCATTCAGTGACACTGCCTTACACTCCATCTTGTTTCTTGTCACTAGGGATAGTAAATTCTTTCAGGCAAGGATGTGCATGAAATATTGGCCCTACTGAATTCAAAATAAGGTTTGCCTTTCACTTGGTGTTCATCCAGTTTCTATAAAATGCTTAGCATGCTGCTGGGATAAAACAGTTTGCCTAGCTCATTGAATAGAGCCTGGTTATAAGACCTGGGTTTGAGTCCTAGCTTTATCACTGACCTGTTGTTTGACCTTGATCAAGTCATTGGTCTCTGTGCTTTAGCTTCCCTTCTAGTTCTTTGACTGTCTCATCTATTTATATTAAAAGCTCTTTAGGGAAGAAGTTGTCTCATCATATGCATATCAGTACTGAGGACAATGGGACTTCAACCTCAGTCAGCAATTGAGTGTTCCTATTATATTAATAACAGCCCTACAGACTTGGTCAGACTAAGTTCTTATCACCTGACTAAGACTGATTAGGACCACATATGGATTATTTATTCACTAGCTACTAGTTTCTCTAATGATATGTGTGCATTATAAAAATAGAACCATTCAATATTTATGAAACATTGGATTTGCACAAAAAGTATGTCCAGCAGCAAGCTTGCTAAGAGCCCTTCCTTGAAACCTCTTGTATTAGCTTATAGAATCATAGGGTGCCTATACACAAGCAGCAACACTGCTCTGATGTGCTATAATTATGCACATCGGAGTAGACTCGATTAATCGAGTCTGCTGGAGTATGGTAATTACTGTGCTCCAGCAACTTCCAGTGTCATGTGTATCAGCATCCCCATGTTGAAAAATGGTGCCAGGGGTGCTTTAACTTAAACTCATTCAATGAGCTTTAGATGAAGAGCCCCACTGCCATTTTTCAGTGTGGGGACACTGATACAAAAGATGCTCTGGGCACTTTAATTAGAATGGCTCTAAGAGCTGCTCTAATTAAAGCACAGCTCCCCCCCACACACACACACACGCGCGCGCACTCCCAGAGCATGTATATAAACACCCATAGAATCATACAGAAGTAGGGCTGGAAGGGACCTCTGGAGGTCGTCTAATCCAACCCTATGCCTGGAGTAGGCTCATGGGTGGATCTAGGATTTAGAGAAAGTTGGGGTGCAGATGGCGTGGCACATCATTACATATAACACAATACATGTTTTTCTCCAGTTAAAGAGAAGGTAGAGATGCTGACCAACATGGGGGAAAAAATAACGCTTTACTGAAAGAGAAAACACATTAGTTTGACCCAGCTCCCCAGCATCTGTATAGATTGGGTACTTCAGCAGAGCTTTTCAGTGCCTTTACCTAAAGCTGATTCAATCAGCTTTTAGATAAAATTGCCAAAAAGCCCTACTGAAGCACACAATTTACATAGACATTGGGCAAGCCGGGTCAAACTAACTAACAGTTTTGGGTTTTTTACATCTGTAAGCGCCCTAGATCAGGGTGGGCAAAATGCGGCCCGTGGGCTGGACACAGGCCAGTGTATCTTGCCCGCCAGGCCCCTGAGCTGCCCTTGATGGGTTGCCAAAACTCAGTAAGCTTCCCTCTGCCCAAAATAATTGCCTGCCCCTGGCCTAGATGTTTTATTAATCTGCTATGGGGCTAGCACTATATTATTCAGTATAAGATCAAAGCAAAAACAAATATAACTCTTGGAATGTGTGTTGATTTGCTAGATTATATATAAAATTTAAAAAGCATAACAAAATAGGCAAAAGGTAGCCAAAATAGTGAAAAGATATTCTGTCAATAGTTCTGGAATCATCATAGTAAGATATACATCTCTTATTCAGATTCAGAAAACAAAATCTAGTCTTTTTGGAACATTTTGGCAGTGCCTCCAATACTTCACTATCAGTCATTGCTACACCTAAATTAATATTACCACACTTGAGTAAAGGTTTTTAGTTAGAGCTTAAAACACTTTGCAGGGCTTTGAAATAAAAGAGGGACATCACCAGGAATGGTTAACAGACACCAAAGCTGTAGAAGAAAGGATAGTATGAATATTGGAACATCAAGGCTATTTACAAGGATAGAGAGTCATTAACAGCTGTGGAGTGAAGAGAGACTAGAAGGAGTCAGGAAGGTGACAATGAGCCATTAAGTCAATTTACTCTCTCAGCACTGCCTGAATAGAAATGCTGCTGCTCTTCCCAGGCAATTGGTTTTAAAGTCTGGGTGGAGCAGGAATCAAAGAGGGGTGGAACAGTACCACTGCACCCAAAGTCCACCATAGGCAGGATCATCCATACCCAAATCATTCCAAGCGAATCCTTGACTAACCTACCACTAAAACAATGTGGGCAACCCTGTCAAACAGCCACAAGGCATAGCACCCTAACCTGCCACAGGTAAGGTGGAGGAGGGGCGGAAGGGGGAAGACAACAGTGACCAATGTCTTGCTTCTGCAAGGGTTATTTAAATATGCTCAAGAGATCCAAGGAAGAGGGCCATGCCCCATGCTACAGAAGGCAAAACTCCTACAGTTTGTAATAATCTAACCAAGGGGTAGAATTCCTTCCTGACTCCAAATACGGTGATCAGTCTGACCCTGAGTGGCCGGACAAGACACTGTAGCCAGGAACCTCCTGGTTTTAGTCCCAGCAGGACCACTGGTACATCCCAGTCAAAATTCCCAGGCTGGGCTCCAACCATCTCCTAATGCTTCTGAGGAAGGCAAAAAAAAATCCCCAGACACATGTAGCAACAGAAGGGGGAGAGGTTAGGGTTGGGGGGGGAAGAATTCCTTCCCACCCCCATGCAGCAACTAGGAAAGCCCAGAAGCATAGTATAGTATAGACATAGCTACATGTAGATCATTCCTGACCATATCAAATTTCCATAGGTCCCATCAGAACCATTCCTTGAGGGGAGGGGGGTGCAAAATGGGGTGACCGCCCTGGGGCCTGTGCTCTGGGGGGCCTCGCAGACAGTGCTGTACAGGCCCTGGCAAGGGCACCACCACTTTGCACTCCAGCCACTTGCCATCCTCCCCCGCTCCCCACCTCAACCCCCATGTCCCAGCTGTTCACCATCTTCCCCCCTACACCCCTGGAGTCGGCTCTGGTCCTATGACCACATTGTAAGCCTGATGCGGGCAAAAAGCTTTCTTTTATTTTTGTTAGCTACAGCACTTACCAATACAATTTCTTTCTTGGGATTCTTTTTTTCTGTAGGAAAGAAAATACAAATTCTAAGCAATCTGATTCTCAGCAATATTAAGACCCAGTTCTTCAAAAGGGATTATTGATTCTAGCTTCCCAACTCTAGAGACATTTTAAAGGGGTCTGATTTCCAAAGGACAGGCACTTAGCAATTTTGGGGGAAAAAACCCCTGTAAGATATTTCAGGTTAGGAACCACAAAGTTGCTAGTCACTCCTGCAAAGCTTCTCCTTGAAGAGACATAAATGAATAATTTGCAGCAAAGAATTTCCTCAACAAGTTTCCCTTTCCATAAACTGTAGGAGAGGGCTCACAAATTCAAATGTGTTCCTTATTCTGAATGTTTTGCACATTTCTTTTGTGCAAGATTCTTCACTTGTAGGTCATTTAAATGTGAAGTTTTACCATTAAATTTGCTGTGGGGAGTGAAATTTGCCTTTCTACAGACAGCAATTACTCAGGCTGTGCACTAATTAACTGCCACTCAAGCCATATTCTGAGCCAGGAGTTGCTCCATGGCCTTGTACTAGCCCTTTTGTCAGAAAGTGAATTTTACTCTGAAGGAATTTTCAAATGCCAAATGCAGCTTTGTCCAAACCTTTTACTTGTCAAGCTTGTGCATTTGAAGTTCATGGAAGACAAAATGGGAAAAGTGCTGCAAACCCTGTCAAAATTCATATCCAAGAGCAAAGCATATATTTGTAGATACGTTTTTCCTGTTATTCACTCAGGCCACATTGACATGTTTAATGCAGCAGTACCACAAACTGTGCTACAGCAACAATCTGGAGATGAAACCTCATCTGTTTCTTTAGTATCCTTTCATTCACACTCTGGGGGGCATATTTAATTCCCCTTTTTTGATAAAACAGCATCTCCAGCTATCAGTGGTCCTTGTTGTACATCATGTCGTGGCTTAAAATGTACTGTTGTTAGAGATAAGCATGAACCTGAGTGATTCCTTCTAAGGGTCTTCACAGCCTCAGTCTCAACCTGAGCCACTGTCTCAGGTTGAGACAGTGCCAAGCACCAACCTCTAGAAATCACTTAACTGTAAAATTCCTCAAGTTGGGTTCCCCAAATAACTAGTCAGTTCTGAAAATCCTGATCTTCCAAATTGTAATTTCTTGGTCATGTGGGGGCAGGACCTAAAAATTGGACCCGAATGAGTCAATGCAAACTATACGCACTGAAGAAAACTAACAAGATAAAAGATATGGAAAAGGCTGACTCGAAACATGTGAGGTGTTTTTTATGCACATGTGTGACCACTGTAGGTCCCTGGGTCGTGGGTAGTCCCCGAGACGTTCCTTTACCCCTCCTTCTCGCCCGCCACGACTTTGATGTTCCACAATATAAA
>JAGPOW010001296.1:118545247-118557451 GCA_030014935.1 Caiman crocodilus
CACCGTCTGGTCCTCCCGTCCCCGGTGAGTCTGCTGTCTCTTCCTTCGCCCCCTGGGGTCCCTCTCGGGTCCCCAGGGACGGCCCGGCGCCGTCACAACATGCTCTGGAAGTAGGGGGGAGAGGGGTACTTTAATCAGAGCAGCTCTGAGAGCCACTCTAATTAAAGCACCTGGGGCATCTCATACATCAGCAGCCCCACGCTTCAAAATGGCAGCAGGGGAACTTTATCTAAATCTCGTTTCATGAGCTTTAGATAAAGCACTCATGCGGACATTTTGAAGTGCGGGGATGCTGGTATGTGAGACATGGGAGGTTGCTGGAGCATGGTAATTGCCTCGATTAATCAAGTCTGCTCCGATGCACTGGAATTACAGCATGTCAGAGCAGCGTCCCTGCTCGTGTATAGGCAGCCATGCCAGAGTACTGTGGGATGCCAGGCCTGATTTTTTTCCAAGTGACTTGATAGAGTTTTAAGTTTAAAAAGAATTATTAGGTCATCTCATATGGTGTCCTATACAACACAAAACAGAGAAGTCCATCTGGGTACTCTTACATTGAGCTGAACATTACATGTCTGAAAATGGAATGCTAAATTTCACTCTGATGAATAAGGAGAAGTTGTTTTTAAGAAGTGGTAAATGTGAAGAAAACAGATGCATACCTGGGGTTTTACCTGGGGTCCTGAAATGAAAAATAGAAATTATCAACATTGTTTATTATTGCAACATCTTTTATATGTGCATAAAAAACCCATGTTGCAGTTCTAGGCCCAAGAATTCTGTTATTTTACACCTGGCATACAGAGAATATTTCCCTGTGTTTTGGTTAGTTTAGTTTTCCCAAGTTTGCTTTTACTGAGCCCCAACATTTTCTATTAAGGTTCCAGAAGCTGTGAAACAGTCCTAAATATTGTTCCTGTCCCCCACCCCCTGTGGCCATATTTTTGTAATCTTATATATGTATACCTTTATGTATACTTACAGTCTTTGATTTTAAGAACTGATTACTCCTCCAAAAGTTATTATGTTAAAAAGCTAGCCGCCTTTTTCTATTCTAGCCTTTAAGGCAGGTCAAGTTTTGGATTTCCTGCGCTGAAATAACACCTTTCCAAATACTGAGACAGTTTAAAATGTAGTTTCAAAACACCAAGATTTCTATTCAGTGTGAGAGCCTGACTCCCACTAAATTATTAGCACCTATTAATAAGTAACAACAATAATAATCTCTAGATCGTATGCCACATGGTCATTTGTCATTCCTACCACAAATTGTTAAATTCCTTGTAAAGACTTGTAGAATAATAGCTTATAGTCATAGTTATTGTCTCTCATTCTAAATGATCTCAGTATACTTTACAAATTTAGGCCCAGGTCCTGAAAACAATAATGCAAGTACTTAATTTTAAGCACAAAGCAGAGCTACTCTTAATTCAACATATGCATATGCTAAATAAAATATCAGTCTGTATAAACTAATGAGCCTGACTTAGGCATCCTAAACCAGAGATATCAAAGATCTGACTTGTGGAGCTCTGTCATCAGTTCCTAGTGCTGCCCCTGGGTCTGAGCTGACCCACACACCAGTGGACCAGCCTCATTTACAGGACCTGGAATGTGTGCTGCACACAATGCCAACTCCAGCCAGTCCAGGATCCACGCTACACGTGGCACCCATGCCAGCTGTTCTAGGACTGCACAATGCATGGTGCCTGCTCAGGAACCCATGCTGCATGCAGCACCCACCCTGGCCAGTCCAGGATGTGTACCCCACACAGCACAGTGCCCAATCCAACTGGCCTAGGACCTGATGTAGCACAGATCCTGGACTAACCAGAGCAAGCATCATAAGCACTGCAGGTCCTACAGCAGCTAAGCATGTGCTGGATCCAGCAAAGGGATAGGGAAGGGAGTGCTGGGGGGAGGGAGAAAGTGGTAGGGGGAGGTCTGTGGACCTGTTTCAACCCATGGACCAGCCCTGTGCCACTCTTACAAAGCTTTGCATTAATTTAATGGGCTGCATCCTGTACAAAGCTGCCATTAGACCCTATCACATTTTTTTCTGAGCCAGGAATTGAGGATCAGTGTCAATATTAATGAGGTTCTTTGAGATCCTCGATCTTGACTGGTGCCTTTGGGCCCTCCTGTCATTTAAGTCGGGTGTGTGAAATTCATCTCATGCCTCTGGTCAGATCCACACAACAAGGCTCCTTGCTGGCTAGATGCAGACTGGGGTATGTGGTGGTCCCAACCCGAGGCAAGTGGTGACAGTGGCAGCAGCTGGCACAAGAAATGTGGCAGCTGCTTCAGTACAAGGTGACAGCCCTGGAGGAGTTTGGGCAAGTGCTCAGGCCAAGCAGCCACAGGGTAACCAGGACTGTTTCACTCCTTTCTTGCCCTCCTGCTACTGATGGCCATGTCCATCATGGCCTGGGGCCCTCAAATTCTTCAGGACACTACGCTCCAACTTCCAGTAGCCCAACAAGCCAGAGTGGCTCCAGGGGCCAGATCCAGCCCATAGGCTGTATATTTGACACCCCAGATTTATGTTGAACAGAAATTAGGTTTGTTTTGGCCCATGGCTTATAAAGACTGATGGCTGCTGCATGAAACTGTATGTGACTCCAGGAAAAATTTCTATTTCATTTTCTTTTTATTTTTATCTCTTTAAAGCATCAAAATGCTATTGCAAGTGGCATCAGCAGTTATTCCTGCAAATGCCATATTGCTGTAAGATAGTCAAAGGCAGAAATTCCATTGCCTTTTCTGAGCTTCATGTTGTCTTTATCAGTAACAGGTATTTCTTAATAATTTAAAAAATTGACTCCATTTCCCAAGGAGTCTTATGATTGTATTAGCAGAGTATCATTGGATTACTTACAGCGTGCGTTTATCTGCCTTGGGTTTTGGTGGGCAGTGGGTACGGATATACTTTGCCAGAAGAAAGGTTAAGTACCCAAGAACGCCAAGGAGTAGCATGCTTCCAAGGCAAATGACAAAGGGTACATACCAGGCTGTTGCAGAAAAAGTGTTTTCTCTTCTGATCAGAAGCGTAAAACCAGGCTTTTAAAATGAGAAATAGATACACATATAAAAGGTTCTTAAATACTGCATACTTGGCATTTCACATTTCTGATTGTGACAAAGTGATGTTATATCAACACTTTTGTTTAAAATATTTAGATTGCCTTACACAACTGGAAGATACTACCTCAGCATATTAATAGAGGGAAAAATATTGGATACTACTACTACCAATCTAGAGCAAAATATGGAAGTTTTAAAGTACTACCCTTGCATGTAGTTCAATGTCAGTGTAAAAAAAGAAATTGCCTTTATTAAAGGTGTTGGATGTAGAAGAATTCAGTCATAAAAATAAGTCATTGCATAAAAATAAGTAAAACCTGATATTCTCAAATTTTTACTCTAGAAATGAGCTTGAATCATATCATTTAACAGCTGTTTCTGAGTTTCCCAAAAATTAATGTGCATTCAGAGTGAATTTTGATTTGGCCAACTACTAAAGAGTTAACAGCTCTTTAGTTAGGCTCGCATTTTTTAATCAGCTAAATATGGGGGGAAAATCTATGTTCTTTTCTCTACATATAGTGAAATTTCACACAGTGTTAGTTTTTATGGTCTTTAGATTTCCGATTTTATTTAATTTTGCATGATAATTTTTAATTGGTCTCTGTGCAATAATTTGGCAGGATTAATGGCTATCCAGCTCTGCTTGATATCTTAAAACAGTGATTCTTAACCCAGGTTCTGCAGCACTCTGGTATGCCATGAGATCCTTTCAAGGATACCACAGGGTATCACACAATGTTAGTACTGTTAGGTGTGCAAGTATGAGTCAAGATAAACCCCAAATAAGAATCCATAGTGTCAGAAACATTCTGATCTATTGTGCTCTTCCTGTGTTCTTTGCAATAGAAGAATCACTCTTTGTCCCTAGTCAAAAAATAAGTGAAAACTAAGAGCTAGCATTTTCTAAAGGGTGCCTGAACATCAGCCTTCCAGGATGTACTTCACCCAGTTC
The DNA here is from genome assembly GCA_030014935.1 of Caiman crocodilus. Classification (NCBI taxonomy): domain Eukaryota; kingdom Metazoa; phylum Chordata; order Crocodylia; family Alligatoridae; genus Caiman; species Caiman crocodilus. The sequence continues at coordinate 118,549,287 of JAGPOW010001296.1, forward strand.
CTATGCCAGGCATTTATGACTAAGAGTGTTGGAAGAGGGTAGTAAGCAAGTGATGTGTGAAAGGGGACTTGGAGGGGTGGTCTGGTGCTTGTAGGCTAGTATCCTTGAGGAGGCAAGAGAGAAGGTTGTGGCATGTAGTCTGGCCTGTATGGTCAGGATGGCAAAGTGTAGAGAAGGAGCACAGAGTACTGTTAGTCAGCTTAACTTCTCATTTCAGTGGTTTTGTGTCAGATCATGTGTGCGTGCATCTGGGGTTGTATAACCCTTTTGCTTCTGGGTGCTTTGTGTGCTTACGGAGATGGAAGTCAGTTGGGAAGTTTGGACCCAGGCACTTCTGGCATGTAACAAAGCTCTCAGAATTTCAGATGTGGTGTGGGTGGCATTCCAGGGTTCTAGTTTGGGCCTTTCTGTTTGCTTTACTTATGGGTTTACTAAAGGCTAAATTTGTTGTCCTTTGTCCCCATCTGCAATATCCCCACCTCTCTATTCTGATACGTGAGGAAGATAAAGTGTTGATACCACTAAGAAGGTGGGCAAAAAGTGGGAAGAACATGGGGCGCCCATCTCTCTCCAAGAAAGTGGTGTGGCATAGCAGGAGGGAAGCATCCAGTCAAACAATGGCATAAATGTCCTCTCTCTTAGAGTAAGGTTAGGGTACAGAAGAAATCATGACTACAAATCACATTTCTTAGTGTGGCTGAGCTGTGGACCATGCAAATATACCGCAATGAGCAAAGTTCCGTCCAGTGCTTAACATTTCTGGTACTTACACCTTTGTGTATTTAAAAAGTAATCTGGCATTGAGTGAAGGGCAGGTTAAGGGTTGTTGGAGGTGTTTAGAACAGCTTCAGTTCCTGCACACCCAGTCATTGGGTATAATATTTGGGTGACCCAAGTGACAGAGAACTGTCTTTCCTGGTTGGTGGATAGTAGGTTTTTAATCTCCAAACACATGAGTTGGTGCCCTGTCACTAGGATGTGCAAATCAGACAAAGAAATAGGTATCTGGGAATTAAAAAACAGTCTCTGCCAAAGGCACAAATTGGTATTAATGTCTCATGCAAAGTTTAATTCCTACTCTCTCCTTATTAATGTAGCTGCCAAGCCTTTAACTTTTCCATCATGTGTTCTGCATATGTGGCTGTGTAGCTCAGGCTTGAGTGGGTGTGGGGAGGAAATGGACTGTGGAGTTGAATGCAGATAGGGTATTGGTTTTTTGTTGGATTTATGGATTGATTTTTGTCAAAGGGTCAGGCTGCTCTGGGTGATTTTTTGCATTGGGGTGACCTTAATGGCAAGGTGCCCAGACCTTGCAATGAGTGAATGCCTTTGTGCTGAAAAAATTGAAAATAAAATATAAATATCATGCAACTGCATCTGGAACCCAAGCCTATAAGACACTGACTACCCACAGTTTCCAACTGAAGTTAGTATTTATCTTTGCCCAAGACCAGACCCCCAGTAATTCTTGTGCCCTTTTATGTGCATATATCCTCAGCTGATTTAATTTTATTTATTTATTTTTTAATTCCAAATACGCTTTCAGTAGAAGATTGAGGAGCTCAGTGTGCTTACTGTAGTAGGAAGGAGAGTAGTTGGGTTTGGGATAACTTTGATGCTTAATGTCACTGTTCCAGTTTCAACACGAACTGTTGCTCTGTCCCTACCGGACAGCAAATTGTCATCTGTTACATAGATGCGCAAGCTGTAGGCCCAGGTTGTATCCAAACCATTTTCATAGTCAAACCTGGATGCAAGGATCAACCGAGAGCTGTTGGAGCCAGCACTTGGTGAAAAAGTGAAATGGTTATTCACATTGCCTAGAAGTAAAAGAAAAAAATACTTGTGTAAAGACACATATTCAAAATATGGTAAAGAGAACCACTGATTCACTTGTTTTGTCATTTTCATTGGCAGTTTGTTACTAATTAATTACACAATGATTTTGCTTTATAGTACTGCATTCAGAAACTGCCGTTAGGGATGGAACGCTCTAGTAAGTTTAGCATTGGAGCATTTTATGGCATGGCTCCAATTACTAGAAGCTGATTGTGTGGACTATCATGGATAAAATATACTGTAGCTACAGAACTATAAATGAGGAACAAATGCCCCTACTGAGCATGCATCTGAGGCAGATGATTTTCAGCTGGAATGCTAGGGGCCATTGCAAGAGACTCTCACAGCAACAAAATGAGTTGGCGTTTGCAACTCTAGGTGAGCTCCTGAGGACCACTTCTAACAAAAACAGCACAGGGCTCCTAGCTCAGGGGAGAGGCCTTTAAGCCATCTTTATACCTCTCAGAGTCTGGATTGCTCTGAGCCCCTCTGTGTAATTTAAAGAAGAGGTGGGCAAAATATGGCCCACAGGCCACATCTGGTCCACCAGGCAAATCTGCCACCAATCTGCCGCCACCAGGCAAATTTGCCTACCAGGCAAATCTGGCCCACCAGAGCTCAGGTGGGCAGGGTGCGAGGCAGAGTGGGGGGGTTGTGGAGACCCCCCGACATATGCCCCTCATGGTGCACAGCCCTCACCACCAGCAGCAGCAGCAGCAGGCTGGCACTAGTGCCCAGTGCAGGTGCTGCTACCTGATGGCAAGCAGCTCTGGCCAGTGCTGCACATGGTAAGGAGTGCCGTCTGGCCAGCCCACCTCAATCACACAGGGCTCTCTGCAGTGCATGTGCAGCTCCGCGCCACCAGGGTAAGTCCCATATGATGGAGCTGGTTACCTTTGCCGCTCCCTGACTGCAGGTCCCGGGACTCCACCAGAAATGGAGGAGATCCCTGGCCCCCACTTCCTCACAGAGTCCCGAGACCTGCACAGCAGGGAGTGGTGAAGGCAGCTAGCTCTATTATTTTTCTGTAGTCAACAAACAAGTGAGTGCTAAGAGATGGCATTTTCCAAGGGCTGCCTTGAGTTTTAAAATATTTAGCACCACTGTTCTAGCCTAACACTGAAAGCAGAATTTGGCCTGGCCTCTATGAATGACAGGTGTAGCAATCCGGTTGGCTTAACTGAAACCAGTGTGAAATTTACCATTAATTTAAATGGAAGCAAAATATCCAGCTATGTTTTAATGATTTCTGAAGTGTTCAGCACTACAGAATTGAACTACAACCACTGTAAAGGTTAGAATGTTAAATATTACTTTTTTCCCCCACAAAATCAAAAGGGAATGTCAATGATTAAGAATTTTCCCAATGCACATGATAATGAAATTCAAGTATCAAACAAGTACAGTACCTGAGTTGATAAAATAACGGAAAGATCTGGGACTAGAATCAGGATCATGACACAATATACTGAAACCTTCAATATTGGTTCCAACAGCTAGGTCTACTGGAACTGCAAGTGAATAGGAATTGGGTGTACAAACTGGTTTTTCATCATTCACTTCAAGAACATTGACAGTTACCTGAAAGAAAAGAACAACTGCTGACCTGGAATTCTTCCATGGTGGTGTAACAATACTACCAATCCTACTAACTGTTGGCATTTGTTCTTTGACACACATTTGAGTGACAGTAGTTGAAGAAGACTAATGGATCCTCTCTGCCCATCTAGTTTCTATCTTGATATTGTTGGCCTTCATCTAATTTTTTTTTTTACTCATGTTCCTTTGAAAATATTGGAAGCAAAGGAAAGGTTTCTTAAGGTGAATTATGTGCTAAAACTACAGTTTCTTGTATCTGGTGTGTCTGAGTTTTTGAAATGTTTAAATTATGGCATAGTCAGAATGGAACATAATACTACTACTTTGCTCGTAATACATATAACCTGTCACACAAGGGCTTCAAAGCACTTCACAAGGACTAATGTGAAGTATTCATTCCCCACAATGGGGGCTCATACATCAGAGGTGATGGAAGAAGTGGGGTACTTGGATATGCTGGTCATTCAGAAGATAACTATAAGCGGTGTCCAAAAAAGGCTTATGTAATTCCACGGTATATTAGGTGATAGAAACAACAAGGAAGCCCTAGTGTCACTGTACAAGGCATTGGTAAGATTTCATTTAAAATATTCTATATAGTCCTGGTCTCCTATGTTAGAAAAAAATTAAATGGGAACAGGTACACAGACCAGCTATTATGATGATTAGGAGAACAGAGAACCTATCTTAAGAGGATAGATCAGAGAAGTTTTGCTTGTTTAGCTTACCAAAATGAAGGTTGAGAGAGGATTATGAAAACTTTTTATAAATACAGTCATAGGGTGAATATTAGGGAGGAAGAAGAGCTATTTAATAGAGCTGTGTGAAGCTTCCATCCCCAATTCGATTCAGTGGAGATGCAGCCAAATCTCTGAGTCCAATCAGAGGACCCTTTAATCGCTCCTAATCAAATCGGAGAGATTCTGAAGTGATTTGGACGTTGAGACAGCTTTAAATGTTTTTTCTACACACCTCTAGGTAGCAAGGACTTGAGTGCTGCAATGCTGGGGTGCATGGAGCATCCCACAGAAGTGCAGGGGGATCCCCAGCATGCTAGGCAGCAGACCCAGAAGTGGACCAGAAGTACTTCCAGTCCACTTCTGGGTCTGCCAGGGAGCACGCTGGGGGGCCACTCTGTGCTCCCCTGGCTCAGCGACTGGTGCCACCTGGGTGTGGGAGTGGCACCCAGGGTCCTCCCACAGCTAATTGCCGAGCCAGGAGGGTGTGGGGTAGCCCCCAGGCGTACTCCCCAGTGGACCCAGAAGTGGACCAGAAGTACTTCCGATCCACTTCTGGGTTTGCTGCTGAGCACGTGACAAGCTCCCCTGCACTCTTGTGGGACACTCCATGTGCCTCAGCATCACAGCAATCACAATCCGTACCTGGTACCAGGAGGTACATAGAAAAAATATTTAAAGTTGTGTCTGTGTCTGAATCGCTGATTCTCTGAATCAGCATCGAATCTTCAGCTTCAGATTCAGCTGAATTGAATCAGGGAGTGATCTGAATTAACAAATACAAATCTGAATTGAATAGTGCCCGCTTCACACACCTCTAGGATTTAATTTAAGGGCAAAGTAAGTTCAAGATTAATTGGTTACAAACTGGTCACAAACAAATTTATCCTGCAAATTAAAAGATCTTTAACCATTAGAAGAGTGAAATTTTGGAATGGTCTTCCAAAAACGTAATGGAGGCAAAGAGCCTGAATTATTCAAGCTGAAGCTTAATAAATTGGTGAAAGGAATAATGTCATAGAATAAAGTAGTAATTATAGCCTGTGACATGGGGTTTTCAGTATCAGGTGTCCCTTTCAAGTGATGAAGAGAAACTCAAATTTCTGTGTGGATGGCTTTCATATGTGGGTGGTGTCCTGTAACCCCATACTGCTGTCTTTCTGTAGAGCACCAGGAAATTCTCCCACTCTCCCTCCCTGAACGCATTATTTGGCTCCTGTGATATTTTTTTCGCTCCCTTTGAAGCACAGTACAGTGACCATGACTACAGGTGGGCAGCTTGGCTTGTAACAGTTCTTAGAAAGCTCTTGAATGTCTGGCTGGTGAGTCCTGCTCACTTACTTGAAGCCAAACAATCCCTAGATTTTCTGTTGGGAAATAATTTTTCTTTCTGTCAGATTGCCAAGGTCTGTGGGAAAGGGGTGAGGGAGTTGCCTTCCTTTGAAGTGCAGAGTCTGGTTCTCTTCCTAGGAAAAGAACTCCCTATAATTACAGTGATGAGATATTAGTGGCTAGGGACACATCCAGGCTGCGGGAAGGGTGGTTATATCCCCCTTCAATTACCATATTTTTGCGCATATATCCCATGGGGTATAAATGATTTTACAAAAAAAATGGATGGGTGCAGGCTATACGAGGGTGCGGCCTATCAAAGCACCCTTTTTTCCCCACTGGGCCCGGTCCCGGTCTGAGCCGCCACAGCCACAGGGGCCAGGGCGGGCTGGGCTGCACCACTGCTGCTGCTGCCACAGGGGCCAGGGCAGGCTGCACCGCCTCCCTGCTGGGCCTGGGAAGGTCGGGCCATGCCGCTGCTGCCGCGAGGGCCGGGACCAGGACTGGGGCCAGGGTGGGCCAGGCTGTGCCACCTCCCCATGTATATGCCGCCGCAGGGAATACTCGGCTGTGGCGTATACACGGACTAATTTACAAAAATACAATTTTCCTTGGGTTATACGTGGGCGCGGCTTATACCCATGGGTGGGCTATATGAACGAAAATACGGTACTCTTTGCTTCCTGCTGCCTACAGAAGCTGAGGGCCCAGCCCTGCCAGAGCTGGGCTACCTGGCCCCTCTTCCCAAGCCAGGTGGTACTGAACACACGGGATGGGACTCAGTGACCCAGGAGACCCTTTCTAGCAGTGATGTAACTAGATAATTGCCTCAGGTACTGACTTGGTGGGCGAGAAGTCGCAGCTGCCCCTGTGCCCCAGGCACCCAGCTGAGCCCCAACACTACTGTCCTTTAGTCCTCCATTCCAACACATTTAATAGTAATTCTAGCCCTGATCTGTGCAGAGAGGAAACCCTGCTCTGTAGGTCAGTTCTCCCCAATGTGGAGATGAGAGGCAGAGAGGCAAACCCTCCCCTCAGCTTCCTTCACACAACATGCTTGACTGGAATGGAGAACATCTGCTTCTGTGCAAGGTCTGTGTGTGGCCAGCCTCCACAGTTGGGGTCTTCGTAACAACCCAGACTAGCAATGGCAAAGCACACGCCATGTTGCATATCATCGATGACTGTCCATAGAGTAAGTTCAGAAGTGGACTACAGGAACTGCACGTGGCCACTGAGGATGCTATTGCATGGCTCAGCAATTATGCACATGCTGACTGACTGACTTTGCCCCAGCATACACTGGTGAAATCTAATGTGAGGCAGTAGCAGAGCAGAGATACTCCAACCAATACAGGGCACAGTTTGCACACAGTAAGTTTAGTGCTTTGTGGATACAAAAGGAGAATCTCAAGCTGCAGGGAGCACAGAAAGATAACTTACTGCCATGGGCGCTGAGTACGCAGAGGTCCAAGGGTCCTGCCCCCTCTTGGGAAGATGGTAGGGTGAAAACCTGTCCTTAATTGAGCAGGACAGTCCCAAAATGAACACATCAAGTCCTGGTCCTGGGCTGCATGATTCCAGGACAGCATTTGTCCTTGATTCCTAGTATCGTGCAGGCATCCGAGTTTTCCATTCATGGTGGAAAAATGTGGGAAATGGTGGGTTTCCCCATGCAGGCTGACATAGTTCCAGCCCACAGGGAGATATAGGGAGTGGGACACAGGGGACACGTGTGTATGTGCACAGGAATACAGCCCCAGGCAGCAGAGAAGAGCAGCTCCCCCAGCTGCCTGCAGGCAAGTCTGTGGGGAGGGGGGAGCAAATAGAGGCCCCACAGTGAGGAAGGGAGTGGGGCAGGGGTTGGGCCTAAGGGCGCTGCCCAGCCAGGATGGTGCATGGGGGCTGGAGCAGGGAGCAAGACAAAGCCTGGGTGGTTTATCTAGCAGGTGGAGGGAGCGGCAGCTTCTTGCCACAGCATGCACTCCCAGGGAAAAGGGCATGGGAGGGCATGTGCCCCCCAGATTTGTGCATGGGGCAGGAGCAGATGTGGGCTGCTCTCTGCAGGCTCAAGGCTCCCACCTGCTGCCCTCTCCCAGGAGAGCAATGCCAGCCACACCCCTAAGGCGATACACCCCCTGCCTGCTCAGTAGCAGCAGCAGGGGTGACAGCGTGGACTTGTGCCCCTGTTGCTGCCAGATGGACAGGAGGCACCTTGCCAGGGTAGTGTAGCCAGCACGGGCCTCCTTGGGTAGGGGGAAGGGGTGGCAGGATGGGGAGCCCCAAGCTGTCAGAAAGCAGCCCTCATCTGCCCCCATGCCCCTCAGCTCTGCTCCAACTGTGCCCCCAGGGGGAGAGGGACAATGACATCATCTTAGGCCCCCACCCCAACCCTGGCAAAAATAAAAGCCACACCTATGCTTACTGCACCACAAAATGTCAAGCAGGGAAAACTAACAGGCTGATAAAATAATATTTTAAAACCCCAACAAAGCATAGCATAAGGCCTTCATAGTATCATAGTATCTAGGGTCAGAAGGGGCCTGGAGCAGGCCATCTAACCTCCTTCGGCGGGCTTTAAACTAGGCTCGCCGGGGGAGGGGGAAGATGAGGGCGGAGGAGACCTTGAACTGCCAGGCCCTGAGACAGCCAATGAGC
>JAGPOW010001296.1:118557551-118569405 GCA_030014935.1 Caiman crocodilus
ACCTTCCAGTCCTCCAGCACTTGTCCAGAGCTCCAAGAGAGCTCGTATAACCGAGCCAAGGGCTCAGCAATCACCCCCGCCAGCTCCCTCAACACCCTTAGCACCCTTGGGTGCAGGTCATCCAGACCCGCCGACTTAAAAACATCTAGCCCTTCCAGAAGCCCCTCCACCAAGTCAGCCCTCACCCACGGCCTAGCAGTGATTCCTGAGGGGGAATATAGGCTTCCAACAGGAGGGAAGTCACAGTCCCCCCTCAGGAAGACCGAGGCAAAGATTTTAAATCATTTTAAAAAAATCTTGGCATCTGTCAGAAAGTGAAGGAACCCTTCATCTTTCCTGAAATGAAGCTCTGTGAAGGAACAAGCTTCAAGGCCTCTGTATCACTTAAATGGGATACAATCTACAGGGGTGAATTTTGTTTCCTGCTGACCAATGTGTTTCACTTAATAACTCACTATTCTTGCCAGCGACAAGGAAGAAAATAGTAGATAAAGGCAGTCAGGTGCACAGAAGTGAGGCAGATTTACTCACAGAAACCGTAGCAGTCTTCTCACTGTCAGAGGCTTGCACCGTGAGAATGTACCTCTGAGTTGTTTCATAGTCCAATGTAGCTATAATTTTCATATCTCCTTTCTCTGGGTCAATCCAGAATATATTTGTGTAACCAAAAGTGCCACCCCCACCTACAATAGAATATGTGATTCCAGTGAATGGCAAATCTTTGTCTGTGGCACTCACTTTTCCAATTTTAGATGTAGCTGAAAAGAAAAGAATTTATGTTAGTTTAGTGCTTTTAACACATTGAATACAAAGTAAAATATAAGGAAGATCAGATTCTCCTAAATGAGCTCCTAGTTTAGATGATGTAGGCAGTGTTAGATGAAGGAGTGTGTTTAGATTTAACAAACAGGGAAGAGGAAGAAAGACAGCCAGAAATGTTCTATATTCTGGAAATATTTTGGGGGGAGGGAAACTTCACATCTGAAGTTCTTGCAAAAAGGTACATTTTTTGCTAGAGTTAAAGCAATTCTATCCCATCAAACATCTTTCCCCCAACATTGTGCTAGACTAACTTGGGTTCTTGGTATAAGCTGAGGGAATGGGAGGTTTTGTGCCCCAGAACAGTAGTTTGGGACTCAAGGGAAAGATTCAGAGCTCACAGACCATAGGCAGAGAAGCTAAGACAAATATAAACCACTTTTGTATCCTCTTGGTAATGAATCCTCACAGGGTTGCAAAGGCTGCCAAAGCAGAGATGCAGCAGCCTGCACGAGCCGTTTTCCAAGCAGCAGCACTACCTGGGATCTCTGCCACAAACTCCTTTCCCACTGCTGCTCACATTCACTGTGCCAGTGAGGGGTCTTAGAAGGCAACTTTATGGCCATCATTTACAATGCTTGTGCCAAGACATTTGCTGTCAGCTGAACCAAGGCTTTGGGGACCCATTTATGCTGCTCTAGCCCTCCTTATCTGGTGTAAATTCTGCAGAGTAGGAATGAGGCTGTCACCCAGGAGATCTGAGCAGAATTTTTGGCACTTTCACAAATTTCTTAAATTGCTTGGGGGAATTGCGTAATCTCATCATATCTCAATCCCCCATATGCAGACTAGGAATAACAATACTTTCTTTCTCCCACCCTTTGTATGTTTTGTTTGTTTGAAGGCTAACTTGTTATTAGGTGCCTGTGCAGTGCAGCCTCAGTCTTTGAGGTGCTACCCCAGTGCAAATAAATTACAAAAATAAAAATGGACAAAAATGTACCATGAAACATTCTTTTTGTAGCATAGCCTTTACTTACTGTACCTGGAGTAATTTCTGGAACATTAAATACATATGATGAATTGTCAAAAACTGGAAGAAACTCATTCACTGGAAGTATTTTAATGTAAATGTAGATATTATCTGGAAACATAATGGAAGATTAAGTGCTGGTTAAGTGTGGCTGTGAATTTTTTTCTGGAACTTAGTCAAAATTCACATACATCTTTTCCCATGTAATTACAGCACAGGAAAAGTTTAAACAAAAGAATAAAATGGATACTTGCTCGCATAATTAGGCCATGCAATATCTTGCACCACAACTGTCAAAGAATATTCATCCTTCATTGCTTGATTAGCTGGGTTTTCAAAATTCAGATTTCTAGCTGACTAGGTTAAAAAGAAACAGAACTATGTTTACACTTCATTCTGTGAAGTCATAGTACACACTTTGGAAATGAATTTTTTAAGAGCTTACTAATTTGTTATACCACTGTCCTTCAGAGTAGTGTATGTACTTATAGCCTCATTATAACACAGCTTGTTTATAACAAATCCCCACGTTTAACAATCCCAACAGCTGTAGCAAATTGACTACCCTATTATACATTCTGGTAGTGTTAGAGTGATATTGCAGCCATGGTGGTCCAAGAATTATGTGAGAGGCAAAGATGTGTTTTTTGTTTTGTTTGGGGTTTGGGTTTTTTTGTGGGGAAGGGAGGGTATCTTTTATTAGATGAATGGCATGGTCTTAGAGATCTCTTCTTCAGGTCTCTTCTTAGAGGCCTGAAGAAGGGCATTTGATGAGCAAAATTTTGTCCAGTGTTGGCCCAACTATACCATTGGTCCAGTAAAAAGGTATCACAAAAAATCCCTGCCTTTTGGACATTTCCTGGACCATCACAGAACTACAACACTCCAACCCTGCTACACCAATATAGGAAAAGCTAGCCTAGTTTAGGGTCTGTGTGATTCATCAGCTACTTTTTTATAACAGTATAATGCCAATCACACCATGTAAACTATCATTTTTCTGTGCCTTGTGCTTGCCAGTTAGTGTAGTCTTCATAGTTTTTTTATCAATGAAACAACCATTATTACACACATGAAGCAAGTGGATGTGGATCTTGTAGCTGCAAATGTTGAAACTGATAATGGCACAAGGAACCCATTCTTCTTTCACACAAAAAGCACAGGTGTGAATTATAGTGTACATTTGTCAGGACCCATGGGATTCAACTCTGGGTCTTCCATACTGGCAGAGGGAAGCCTGGGCAGCAGTGCCACCCAGCACCTAGATAAATATCAGCCTCAGCCCAGCCTGGGCCCTCCTGTGAGGTTTCCAATGGGGGACCAGGTGACCTGGGGGACACAATGGAAGCTATAAGTCCTTGACAGGAGGGCTTTAAAACCCTCCCACTTCTTCTAGGGCCTTGACCCAGCCGCACTGTTTTCAGGTGTTCCTGCCTTGGATTCCTTTAGTCTTGTTCCTGTCTCAGACCTCCTGGCCTTGATGAACTTCTGCTCTCACCACAATCTTGTCTCAACCCTTGGTTTGACACCTAGCAGTCAGATAGATAGTTGGTTTCTGGTAAACCCCTGACTCTGGGCCTCATATCCCAGTCCCTAATCATCGTTCCTGATTTCCTATTCCCTATCCTATTTCCTGAATTCCTAGCTCTCTTCTCGTTCTGGCCCCTGCTGGTTCATCCTTCCCCATCCCCAACTGCCTTGCTGGATCCTGACCCAACCTGGAAATTGCTTACATCTTGGTCATTGGCCTGACAGCATTTATATAAATTTACTATTTTGAGTAGTGCTTTAATTCTTATCAGTAGAGTAAAGAGGTGTAATGAATTTGGGGCTTATGAATATGGTCTTTCTTCTGAATTGCCAGGACCTTACGTAGCATGTCACAAATACAAAGGTAAGTCTTGAGATCAGCCTACAGTATTTAAGTCACTGAGATTTACCTATACTCCCAATAATTGTTAAAAAATTAATGTTAATTTAGTATTGTGAAGGTCACTCTTGTGTGTCTTACACTCCTTAGGAAAGACATTTCAAACAAATATGTGGGTTTGGTTAAAAAAAAGGGGAAAAACAAACTACTTTCTGATTTTTAAAATAAAAAGCAATTTTGCTTCATAATCTCTATAATACACAGAGAAAATTCCCAGAGAGGATTTTGTGGTGCACTTTCTGTCAAATCAGTCATTCACCAGCCCTCGCTTCATTATGACATTAATTACACTAATGGTTTTTCTTGAAAAGATAATGAATCCAGGGTGTCATCTAAAGAAATGCCCTTAACTAGATATAAAAAGCTGCCTCCTTAAATGAGACATACTGAAATAAAATCATAATTAACTGACCACAACTATTCCTGAGCCATCTGGATCCATTGTAAATGTATTACTTCCAAGTCCAGACAATCCTGTGAAGTTGAATTTATTGTTTGGTGGCTCAACATCATTATCAGAGCAGTAATCTTTTAGGGCAAAGAGAAGTGTCCCAGAGGTAGCTGTTTCAGGTATCTCAGAGCTGTTTAAAAGAAATACATTTTCCATCATGCCTTTTTTACAATTTTCCCCTGAATAGCTTCTTAATAGGTTTTAAACTGTACTGTATGTTGACTTCCATTTACTAGGCAATTCAAAATCCCAGGTTCAAACACCTGAATGTGAGAATGGAGCTGGAATCTGTTCCATGTTACACGGGCAGTTCCAATCTCTGTACTGGGCAGAATGAAACTTTGGAGCTGGACAGAAACCAAAGGCCTATTATACCCCTTAACATGGGAATCTGATTCAGGATCTTAATTTCCCCTTTAAGTTTTAACAAGTATCTTTTTTTAAATGTGTATTTCCTCCATAGATATAATATCAACATGCTGAGACATGTTGCTTCATTTGACCCTTAACTAATACATGCCCTATGTTTGTTCTTTATCAATGGCCCTGAAGTCAGCACTCAAACATGTGCCTGCTTACTTACTCGAGCAGTTCTACTATAGCTGATATAGGACCAAATTTCAATGGGATTATCTGCATGCTTAAATTTAAACATATGCTTGTTTAGTCCTACATAACTTTTAAACTACACTTGAATTCGATTTCACTCTTACCTGCGAAAACCTTATGATATAATTTCATGAAATCATAAGATCATGACCTGTCAATCAGAAGAATATCTAATGCATTAACCAAGGAAATTCTCCCTTATCACATCAGTTTTAAAGAGATAAATAGTGCTTCTTCAGTGAATGGAAGATCAGACAACCACAGAGTTGCAGACAGAAGTCCCAATGTTCTGTTACAATTCTTGTCATTGTGCATGTATCTACATGTGGTATTAAAGCAAAGCAATAAACTTTGGCATCTACCATGTTGGAGTTTATTGCTCCCAGGTACCTTGTTTACAAGACCACAGCACATTGAGCCAGGTCAGAGCAGCCTTAGCTGGCAGGGAGCCCAGGAAGTCAGCCTGCCAGCCCAGAGCTGCTCTAACTCAGCTGAACATGCTGTGGAGGGGCTAGCTGGAGCATGAGGGTACTCTTAGTGCTGGCTGGGGCATGACAGTGCTCCAGTGCAGGGCTAGCCGGCAGGCAGCCCCACTCTGAAGCACCCTTGCACCCCAGCCAGCCACATCAACATCTACACACGTGGTGCTGCGGAGTAAAAAACTCCGCATCAGGATAGTACTTGTATTTACTAAGTCCACCTGCGGAGTTTATTAGTTTCCTGTAGCCTAATAGGGCTACGCCTATAGATGTGGGATGTTTACTATAGAGCTAATTAGTCTACTTTGCAGTAAATGTCTCCTGTAAATATGCCCTGTATATTGGTGAAAAGCTCCAGTTCCAGTTACTTTTGTGCTTTACATACAATATCTCCTTTCCCTCTGCCTCCTTTCTTGCTCCTGGCTGACATGGAATGGGATCAGAAAAGCTTCGGTTAATTTACCCAATACTCCATGAGCAGCCAGAGGTTTATATCTGTGCCAAGCACCATGGGAAATATTCTTGTAACTGGTGCTCTGCCTTGGGCACAGACTCCTTGGGCTCTCAGAGACTCACAGAAGTCAACTGAGTTAGATTCAGGTTAAGGTGGGTGTGAGATAAGAGCAAGGTCCACAGAATCCCACTTGTAATCCTTGTTCAGGCACAACTCCCTTTGTTACAAATGGAAGCACTTGTAACAGCCAAAAGCTACAGTCATTAAATGGTTAATTAGACTCACAAAGGGTAAAAGAGTCCAAATTGTGAGAAGATTATTGTATCTGGGGTCATAATACTTCATATTCAATGTTTGTAAGTTTGGCTAAACATAATTGTTAGGGCTGTAACTTTTCATGTTGGGAGTCTGTTTCAGGCTCAGTCTTTTTTAAAAGTACCTGAAAAAGAGTTTAGCCATTTCTGAGAACAAGATCAGGAGAAAATTTATTGTCTTGCAATGGTTAAAAAAAAAATTAACCACCTTCCCTTTAAGAAACTCTAGTGTACTCATACTTTGGAAGTAAAAATGTGCTATTTCTCAGAGTGGTTAAGAGTATGTGTTTTGCTATCCCTGTGAAAATCCACCCAAATTAGGCCACACTATAAACCTTTGAAAATTCCCAGTTCACTCATGCCCTGTGGAGACCTCTTCAGAGTACAGCAGTTATAGTCTCTGAAGATGCCAATCCTCACTGAGCATGGCCCAGCCCCTCGCAGCTCCTAGTACTGATCACACTGCACACATGCCAGCACCACATAGCCCCACTTACAGGACAAAAGGCCTCACTTAGACTTCCCTGTAACTGCTGCAGAGGTCTGTGAGGAGGAACTATAGGCTCCAGCCCTGCTGATGACATGTGAGGGAGGCCAAAACAATGCCACGTCAGTTTTTGTTGTTTGCAGTTTGCTTTAAAAATTATTTTAAAAAAACTTAGGGAGTTCATAAACCAAAACCTGTTAGCAGAACGCTGTTAAGGTTGCAAAACCAAGCATGCAAAAATTAAGCAATCTCATAGCACAGGACTGAATATAAAGAAAGGGAGGTGGGTAAAAGAATGGCAGAAGCTTAAAACAAAACAGCCAGAATAGTTTGACAATTGCCTCCAGAAATCAGCAGCATAGAATTAATCCACTTAATATATTAGCATAAAATGAGAAAGGAGAAAAGTCTTTGTATAGATAGGAGATATGATAGACAAGGTGATCTGCAGAAGGGCATGTACCTGAAAGCTTATCTAACATCTCTCCTCACTATACAATGGATCCAATAAAAGATATCACCAAGAAAACCTTGCTTCTCATGTTGCATAGATATTTTTGGGTCAAGATTTCAAACCTGAACAAATCAAAGTTCACATCCCATTCACAGTCAGAGTTTACCAGTAACAGCTTATAGTAAATACCCTGTTTGAACACCTGAATGTAGCCACTGGACACTTTACTGAGGTGAGGTGTCCAAGATTGGGTAATGGTCTCAGTGTATATGTGTCATACAAGATGGTATGACTAGCTTAGTACCTGAAGGTATACTGCTTGCATTCTGGTGGGTTGTCATTGATATCTTCAATAATAATTGTTATCTCTGTTTCATTCATTTGTCCACCCCTGGGACTGTCCTTCACACATATTATCAATGAGATTCTTGGATGTAGCCGGAATGTAGAAGCTTCGCGATCTATTCGTTTAGCCACTTGGATGACACCAGTTACTGCAGGAAAGGTATCAGAGGTTAGATCCTTGCTGTAGGAAAACTACAAGCACTAGTGTTTGAAGAGCAGATGGTCTTCTCCAGGACTCAGTGGATCAGAGAACTAGTAATAGGCTAAAGAGCCTTTTGTACAGCCGCAATACAGCTGTTTATCTAACTTTGTGAAAGGAACAGGTACGTTCTATCCACTTGCTCGGTGAGTAGGTGTCCTCAGCACAAGAATACCACAGGCAGCTTTGGCAGAGACCAGTCACTGAATGGGCATGGATATTAGTTGTACTAGCAATACACCCATACCAGAGTCTCCTCAAGTCAGGTTTGAAGCACATGGGCAGAGCAGTTTTGGGAAATGTACACTGCTAATGCTCACACTGTCCCCACTCTGTGGCTAGTGAGATGGTTTCATGTTTTGGTGTTGTCCTTTCAATATCCTCCACTGGTGCTAAATCTCACTTATAATGGAGAAGAGCCATTCCAAGCTGGGATGTGGTGTGTAAATTCTGGTGTTCAGCCATTCTTTATTAAGTTATGTAGCCTTTTGTTAGCCACTTTTGGAAGAACTAGATTACTTGTCAACAGTCCAGAACTATCACCAAAGAGCCAAAAGAAGGTAAAAAAATGGATTTATGCACACTCTTGGCTGCATAGTGTACTAATGTGGAGTTTTGCCAAAAGCTACAGAAAATCAAAGTATTTAGAAGAGGCTGAAGAGTCACAGAACCCAATTCTCCATTACCTTGTGTCATGACTTGCAACTTATAACTGCAGTACTAATTCATGCAGAAGTGCCAGATCCAATGGGTTCAAGGCACTGTGGCTTCCCTTTCTCTTTCATAACTGATCAAGTACAACTCAACTGACTAAAGGATCTGGGTCTAGAAAAATCCTAAACATTTCTCCTCCACAAGGTGACCACAGAAGGACAAATAAAACTTAAAATGGGAGCAAAAAGATCTTCCTAAGCCTGAGTTGTTGCTTTTCTTTGCACCAAAATACATGGCTAGATTGAAGAAGTGCTTTGTGTATTTTGTCTTACATGGGTTTATGGAGAAATACTCATTAGGAGGACTGATGCTGTAGGTCAGTCTGCTTATAAAGCCTTCATCATCTGGATCTTTAGCAGTTATATTGACAACAATAGTTCCTGGACGCTGTTCCTCGGGAATTGTGTATCTTAACTGTTTCCTACAGTAGAAAAGGAAAGTCAACAAAGGAAATGTCCGTGATGCTTTGACATCTTTGCACTTTACACATCCTACTTCTTGCCTTGTGCTATCTCAAGGACTGGTCTGCATGCAGTAGTGTGGTGTTCAGCACAGTCTGCAAAAGCCTGCCTGAAAAGCACAGTAAACACTAGCTCCATGATGCAGTAGGTAGACTGTTACCAGGATGCAAGCTGTGTAGTTCAAGCATGACTGTGGAATAAATGCAGCTGAACAGACAAATAAAGGCACGTCTATACTTTTTCTAAACCATGCTAGGGAGCATAAAGCCTGGCACTTGGCATGTATCATAAAGCTTGCTGTCTCAGGTGTGCCTATTTGCACACACCCAGAACTACTCTGAGGTGGTTATATTACTTGTTTTAAGGGACAGCATATATGAGATGGGCATGGCAAACTCCACTGCAGCAGAAAAGCCCTCAGTGGCCCCTCCTTACTATTTTCCCTGGCCTTCAACCACTGTTAATGGTAACTGTGACTTGACATTCATGAATTCACAGGAGGTGGAGATAGAAGGATCATGTAGTCCTTCTCTCTCCAAATGCATTAGCTGCTTTACTTCTATCAACATGCAGGATAAAATATAAAAAAGAGCATTAACGGAGCACTGATTCTCACTGTGAATGAATACTGTTGAGTCTGACAGAACAATATTGTTTTAAAGAGTTTTTTTCAATGGTGCAACAAACACTTAACATGCTGGGACTTCCTGACTGAGAATTCTCCATGCTCCCAGAAACATTAGATGTGTTTTGTACAAGATCAGCTTGGTTGTCATCATCCCTTAGTGTCAGTAGGGCCAGACTTCTCATGAAGTGCGGCTTGTGCTGTAGATACTGTTTTGCCTTCAGATGTGTATGGTTACTTGTGAAGGCTGCAGTTGCAGGGGAAGTGGGTGTTTTGAGGTACAGTTAGTAAATGCCTGTACAAAAGCAGACAAGGGAGAACATGCACAAAATTATCAGAGGTCCAAGGACTATCCAAAGACTCCTTTAATGAAAATCTGACCAATTTTGTTGAAAAAGCACACAAGTTAGGGAGCTGAATTATGGAACCCACTCCCCTACAGAGAACATAGTGCCCCCAGGCTCCAGATAGCATAGGGTTTTACTGATAAAAGCCACCTGAATTTCATCCAGCAGCAAAGAGGAAGCTGGTGCAATCTATGGAGAATTGGTACAATAGATCCCCATCTTATCTGCTGTTGCTTGCCTTCTTCCCCATCTGTTGTGACTCCTTCCTGAGTCACTCAGGAAGAAAAGGATAGCAGCAGATTGCCTGATTCTCCATTCTCCGTAGAGCAGACACCCCTCCATAACTCCTCCTCTGTCTGCATGGGGTTTGTGGGAGAAACAGCTAAGTCTCGCTAATTTTGAATGGAGCACCCTATTTCCATCATTCTTGAAGAAAACTGGTAGCTCCTCAGACTTCTGTTGGTAGAGCTGAACACTAATACCACTGTGCAGTCACTCCAGTCACTTCCAGGTGAGATTTATCTAGACTGCATCCTGTTGATGACCTGCCTACTATCTGTCAGTAATTTCCTATGCAGTGCTTCAGGCAGATCCGTTAGAGTGACAAAGACAACAATTTAATGAAACAGAAGATACACAGGGGTGGTGGGGAGGGGTGTATTCTCTGCATTCCTCACTTAAATGTTTCCATTGATTGTTAATAGTCAGACTTTCAAAAGGTTGGATACCAGTGTAGGATTCTGAACACCAAAAACAGATGTACTTGCAAATATTGTGGGCACAGTTAAAAAGACCCTTTAAAGCTTTGGCACTGAGAGCTTTGATTTGGAGAAAATAGAGCTTTGCTAACTGGTTGAGTTTTCCCAAACTCCCACAACACTATTAATCATGACAGAGTCAGTAAATACAAAGCCTGGCAGGAAACTCATATTGTTTTTCTACATATGATCTGTGAGGAAAAGTGATGAAGCATAATTTAGTCTTTGCCATCTCAAGTTCTTTATGAAAAGCATTTTGGTTTGTAGTGCCAGAAGAAATCCCAGCTCATTAAAGGAAGAGACCACTTCCATTAGGGATCTTATGAGATACTAGTGATTCCCTTTCCTTTAATTAAGTACTGTTTTTGCACCTAAGATGTTTTGGATGCTGAAGTCATTGCTGTTATTCATTGTCTTGGGAAACATTTTGGAGAAATAGAGAACTAAATATTTAACACAGTTCCTATGATATTTCCAGACATGTCGATAAAATGACAATAATAGTAACATGTGGAGGAAAGAATCAGTTTAAAATACAGAATCAGTTTAAAATACAGTATGGTTTTACAGATACAAATGGTGGTTCTGGAGTGTCATTTCCTCCTGTTCAGGTGTCAAATATGATTATATTTCATAGATTTCATAGACATTAGGGCTGGAAGGGACCTCGCAAGATTGAGTCCATCCCCCCACCCAAAGGTCAAGAAGTCTGCTGGGGTCATAAGAGCCCAGCAAGATAAGCATCCAATTTACTCTTGAAGGTGTTCAATGTAGGTGCTTGAATCACTTCCGATGGCAGGCTATTGCAGAGGGTTTGGACAGTAAAGAAATGGACCTTGGAGGCTTGGACAGTAAAGAAATTCTTCCTTCTGTCCAGCCTGAAACAGCCTTGCAGCAGTTTATAACCTTTTGACCTCGTCATCCCTTGAGGCACTTTGGTGAACAAACGTTCCCCCAGATACTGGTCATCACCCCTGATAAACTTATAGGTGGCCATCAGATCACCCCTGAGCCTGTGCTTTTCCAGACTAAAGAGCCCCATGGCTCTCAGCCTGTCATCATAAGGTCTGTTTTCCTGACCTCTGATCATGGGTGTGGTTCTTCTCTGGACTCTCTCAAGCTTCTCCACATCCTTTTTGAATTGTGGGGCCCAAAACTGGACGCAGTACTCCAGCTGTGGCCTCACCAAGACTGAGTACAATGGGAGAATGATGTCCTGGGATTTGCTTGAGAAGCATCTATGGATGCAAGCCGGCATTTTGGTTGCTTTACTAGCTGCAACATCGCATTGCAGGTTCATGTTCATCTTGTGGTCAATGCTGACCCCCAAGTCTCCTTCTTCCATAGTGCTAGCCAGTGTAGCACTGCCAAGCCTATAAGGATGCTGCAGGTTTTTCCTCCCAAGGTGGAGAACCTTGCATTTTTCAGTGTTAAA
>JAGPOW010001296.1:118573658-118587450 GCA_030014935.1 Caiman crocodilus
TAGCTGGGGTCATCTAGACCCAGCACTCTTTCCTGCCTATGCAGGGGGTTGGACTCAATGATCTATTGAGGTCCCTTCCGACCCTAACATCTATGAATCCTTTATATTGTTATCTCCTGCAGGGAGGTAGACATAAAGTATACAAGAACGAGATTACTAAGACCATGCACTTGTACAGTAATTGCAGGCTTTTAACCAGAGGACTGTCCACAGGACACTTGCCACAGGAAATACCATGCATACGGTTCCTCTTTCACCTCTTCCCTTTTAAATGGTGTCTACAAAACAATTCTTCTCTGCACCAGCAGTCCTGTGAGGACATCTTTACTAATATGGCAGGTGACATCCATAAACTCTAGACCAGTGGTTCTCAACCTTTTTAGACTCCGAAGGCATCCCTCATTTGATTGCAGGCATTTCCTCATAACTTTTGTGAATTGATCAGCACCTCCTTGCAACAAGTTCTTACCTTCTTACAGAGGGGCCAGATAGGGTTGAGTTTGAGTGTGCACTTATCCCCTTATACCTACATATCTTCTTACACCTCAAGGCACCTTTCAGAAGATCTTGTGGCACCCCATGGTGCCCAGTTGAGAATCAGTGCTCTGGACCACACAACACTGAGTAATAGTACTAATTATCCATCAAAATCATAATCAGATGATGTGTACAGGCCTCTTTAAGACCCTACACCCTTATAGAAGACCCATTCCATTGATTCTACTTCCCCATTGTTGCTTCTTTAGAAAAACAGAAATTAAAGAGAACTGAGTGTAGTCATTTCCTACTGTGATTTGTTTAAATTAAGTTTCTGGAAAAGAAGCTGAGTAATGAGCACAATAAATTTACAAATTCCTATGACAAGAAAATTCTTGTTTCCTAGTGAGAGTATTATTTTACTAGCTGTCCAACATTTCTACATTTGTAGCCCCTTATGGGGATGGAGAAATGCTAACTGAAGTCTACCCAGGGACCAATATACAGGAAAGCTCCATTGACAATGAAGCCAAGCAAGCCACTCTTATGGAAGCTGAGAAACAGCTCCCCTTCAATACAACAGGAGGCCAGTGACCTCAGTAGAAGGACTTAGGTGGAAGGACACCAATGCCAGAAGCATTGGGAACTAGACCTCCTGCTTTCCACTGGGCATTGTGATCTAGTAGGGAGCACAGAGACCTGGTGGGACTCCTTTCACAACTGGAGCATAGCCATAAAGGGCTGCATTCTTCACAGAAGGGATCAGGTAGGGAAGAGAGGTGGGGGTGTTGCCCTCTATGTGAAGGAGCAGTACACCTCCCTACAGGCCGATGTCAGCCCCAAAGAAGAACAGCTTGAAACCCTCTGGGTCAACCTCTGGGGAAGGCATGGTGAAAGAGACCTGACTGTAGGTGTATACTACAGGCCACCTAACCAAGGGGAGGAACTTGATCTAGGATTCACCCATGAACTAATGGAGGCTGCACATGCATGGGAAATGGTTGTCATGGGTGACTTCAACTACCCAGACATCTCCTGGAAGGAATGCTCAGCGATCTCGGATCAATCACGATCCTTCCTGACCAGCACCAAAGAGCCTTTTTTGACTCAGGAGGTGCACAGGCCAACTAGAGGCAATATACTTCTTGACCTGGTCCTGGCCAAAGGTTCCTGACCTGGTGGTGACCACCTTAAACATAGAGGGCAATCTAGGTGATAGTGACCATGAAATCATTATGTTAATGGTCCGTTGCAAGGCTGACAAAACAGATACCAAGCTCAAAGTCTTAGACTTCAAAAATGCAAATGTTAATAAGCTCAGGTCACTAGTAGAGAATGTCCTGAGAAACCAAGGACCACAAGTAAAGCAAGCACAAAAAGAATAGTAGTTCCTTAAGAATGCAATCCTTATGACTCAAAGAAAATCCATTCTCATATGGAGAAAAAGTAGTAGAAGGCTCAAAAAATCTTCTTGGTTAAGCAGGGAAGTTGCAGCCCTCCTACAGAAAAAGAAAGAGGCATACAAACAATGGAAGTTTGGGACAGCCGCTAAGGAAGACTACTTGTTGTCGTATTGAATGTAATAGTTTGAATGCTTGTAATTGTTGCACATTAGCCAGTTTAGAAAAAGACGAGATTCATCTTCTTATATAGGTTCATTGTTCTACCTGGCCTTACCATGAAGGTGCTTAAAGTCTTGGTGTGGTGGCGAGATGCCCCCACAGGCTCTTGAGGGAGAGAGAAGAGAGCCTGCGGACCTCAGACCCCGAGAGCAAGCCCCCAGAGGGGCATATGTACCTGCCAAAGAGCAGCAGGAGCAGAAGTCATGTTCGTGGCTGCAGCCGCACTAACCAACATTACGCTGGTTGTGGCATCAGCTGTTCTCGGCATGGGGAACAGCTGAGCCAATCCCAGCAGCCATATCAGCCGCTGCGGGAAGGTTTAAAAACGCCGGTAGAGCAGGGAGAAAAGGGGAGCCGGAGAGAGAGAGTACTGGCTGGCAGCTAGTGCGGCAAACTCTGGCACGGAGGGGAGAGGACTTAGCCTGCGGGTCTCAAACAGGCAGCTTGGGGAAGGGCTTTAAGCCTTCTGTGGTAGGCAGAGCAGGAGGCAGACAGAGCGCAAGCCAAGGCACTCTCTCAGTCTCCTGAAGCGGCTTGTGTTCAGGAGGCAAGGGAGCTCCCTGCTTTTGGCAGGGTAGAGGAGACAGCTGAGGATCCAGGAGGGAGCTGGAATCAGGGGGATCACCTTGCAGCTCCTCCTAACTCAGAGGAGTATTTTCTGTAATAAAGAGGAAAAAAAAGAGAAATCTCTCCAAGAAGGAGGGAGAGCGACCAGGGACCATAGAACTGGTCTGAGGCCGTGATACGAGGCCTGGAAACATCTAGAATACATCACCCAGTGACTGGTGTGTGGACAGGGTGTAGGGGAGGTGGAGCCCCGTGGAACATCGTGTCGGACAACTGTGAGTACCACCATCTATTGGAAGGCCCATCCAAGATAAAATCTCCACTGTAGACCCCTCTTAATGTGGATTTTAACATCCAAGTCATGGCAGATGAGTTGAGGGGAGGGGCAACACCCCGATAGACTGGATGGAGAGAGGGCACAAGCTCCACAGTGGTGCATTGGCCGGGAAGCAGTCATTCTTATACAGCATTAATGGGGCAGTGTTCCTGACCTGGGACTAAATAGTGCTGCAGCAGCCAGTATTAGCACACGCAGAGCTGCTTACTCAGACGATCCAGGCTATAGGGCAGGTGCTGGAAGTGCAGCAACTACAGACTTGAGATTTCACCAGAAAGTCACCAACTGGCCTTTAGAGCCCAAAAGGCCAAGGAGGCTAGGCGATCCTAGGGGTTGTTGCAAGATTTAAGGGATTCACTTAATAAATGGTTGCCAGCTGGCAAATTCGACCGGATGGGCGTGATGGACCAGATCCTACTAGAACAATTCATATGGGATTTGGAGGAAGACACCCAGAAATAGGTACGGAGACATCAACCACAAACTAGTGAAGAAGCACCCCACTTGGCTGAGGCCTTTGCGAATTCGGAAAGTGAGCGAGGATATGCTCCCATGGCCCGAAAGAGGGACAGCCAAGTAAAGGGGAGAGGCAGACAGGCCTGAGACGAGGACCACCAAAAGGAGTGGTGTGCTTCGCTGTGGGCAAACAGGTCGCATCTCCCGCGAATGTGGGATGGGCCTGAGTGAGCTGAGTTGCACACCGACAGGATATCTGCCCTCCCAGGATAGAGGCAAAGAGGCAGAGAGAGTAGAGCCTATGGATTGTAGTTTTGGGTCCGCAACCCAAGATGAAGGATGGAACCAACCTGTGGTAACCGTATGGATCGGAGACAGGGTGGTCAAGGCCACACTGGACACGGGGTGTTCCCAGTCCCTACTTCGGGAAGACCTCACTCCACAGACAGAACAAAAGCATGCAGGATCCCTGACAATGACCTGCATACTAGGGGGAGAAATGTGGTTCCAAACTTGTTTTGTGCCGTTCAGGGTGATAGAGTTTAGCGGAGAACTACGAGTCAGAATTGCCCCAACCCTGGCGTGTGAGATGATCCTAGGCTGAGAATGGGGACCATTCTACACAGTCCTCGAGTGAGTGAGGGCCATGGATGAGGAGAGGAACCGGATCAGGAGGGAAGAGGGATGGGCCGGCAAGGGCCCAGCCCGTCGGAATGAAATAATGTCAGGCAGCATCGACTTAGAACAGTTTGTGAGCGCGGCCCAATTTCGTAGAGCTCAAAATGAAGACCTGGAACTCCAACGGATGTGGAACACAGACCCCAGGGAAGGATTCTCACGGAGTTGTCCCAGCTTCAAGGTAATAGGGGGTTATTATATCGGGTCCAACAGGGGCAAGGAGGGTACCATACAAGGAAAGCAGTTAGTGGCCCCATCCTCACTTCACCAGGCGGTGTGGAGATTGGCCCATGACTCCCCCATGGGTGGCCATCTGGGATGTAACAAGACCTGGGCTAGGCTGGCCCAAGAATTCTTTTGGCCTCGTCTCCAAAAGGATGTGGAAACGCGGGGGGCCATGTGCCCAGAGTGTCAGAGGGCACTAGAATGGAAACCCGCAAGGACACCTCTGAATCCCATGCCAATAATAGAGACACCATTCTTGTGGGTCGCCCTGGATATAGTAGGACCCCCTCCCCAGGTCCCATAACGGATATCAATATATCCTGGTGATGGTAGATTATGCCACCCGGTTCCCAGAAGCTGTGCCCCTGAGGTCCATAACAGCCATTCAGGTGGCGGAAGAGTTACTCAGGTGGATAGCATGGGTGGGCATACCACGGGAAATACTCACAGACCAGGGGACAAACTTTATGTCTGGGGTCATGAAAGCCTTATGTAAAACCCTCGGCATCACCCAGCTAAAGACCTCAGTCTATCATCCACATATTAATGGTCTGGTGGAAAGATTAAATGGGACCAACAAGCAAATGCTCAGGAAGTACTCCCAGGAAGACCCCTGGAGGTGGGATACTATCTTGACCCCCTTGTTGTTCGCCCTGAGGGACACACCTCAGGAGTCAACCCAGTACTCTCCATTTCAGTTGGTGTACAGCCATGGTCCTTGGGGACTGCTACAAATCATAAGGGAAGAATGGGAGAGGCCAATGGGATTAGGCGTATCAGCAGAAAGGTACCAAAAAGAGTTGCAAGACTGAATCTCCAGGGCCCAACAGATCACCAGGCGAAAACTGAGAGGTGCACAAGGGATACAGGAGAGGCGCTATAATGAGAAGACAAGAACACAGACGTTCCAGCCAGGGGACAAAGTTCTGGTATCACTGCCAACCTCCTCCAGCAAACAGCTGACAATGTGGCAGGGCCCATTTACCTTGGTGAGACAAGTGGGGCCAGTGGATTATGAATTATTTAAACCGGGTCACCGCCAGCAGCACCAGATTTACCATGTGAATCTGCTCAAGGAGTGGAAGACTCCTCATGGCTGGATGGTACTAGATGAGGATACAAGGGAAGACCTGGGACCACCTTACCCTGGGTTAGGGAGACCCCGGGAGGAGGGGTCAATACAAATGGGCAAAGAGTTGGGCAACCATCAGCAGCAAAAATTATTAGCCTTAATAGAAGAATTTAGGGCAGTGTTCCAAGAAGTCCTGGGACGGGTAACGGGAGTAGAACATGAGATCAGGACACCTCAGGGGCCATTGGTCAGGGAGAGATGGAGGCCAATACCTCAACAGTGGCAACAGGAAATACAACTGGAGATCATGAAGATGCAAGAACAAGGGATTATACGACCATCCCGCAGTCCGTGGCGGAGTCCCATAGTTCCTGTCAACAAGCCAGATGGCTCATTGTGCATATGTATAGACTTCAGAAAGCTTAATGCTCTGACTATGTTTGATGCCTTTCCAATGCCCCATGTCACTCACCTCGCTGAGAAAAATCGGCAAAGCACAGTTTATAACTACGATCGATTTGGCAAAGGATACTGGCAAATCCCAATGCGCTCCACGGATTGTGCCAAAACAGCCTTCGGGAACCCGTGGGGCTTATTCAAGTTCACACGGATGCCCTTTGGCCTCAGTGTGGCCATGCACTGCCACGACGTTCCAAAGGTTGATGGACAACTTATTGGCACCACACGCAGCATATGTGGTGGCATATATTGATGACATCATTATATTTTCTGCCAGCTGTCAACAACACCTTAAGGACCTCAGAGCTGTCCTGGGAGAACTCCAAGCAGCGGGGCTGACCATCAACCCGAAGAAATGTAATCTAGCAGGAAAAGAAATAGCATACCTGGGATTTCGAGTAACCTGAGGGACAATTCGGCCCCTCACAGATAAGATCGAAACCATAAGGCAGTTCCAGGAACCGTAAACCCGCAAACAACTGCGTTCCTTCTTGGGACTCATTAACTATTATCGGCAATTTATACCCTGCTTCACAACTCTGTCCACACCACTTACATTAGCTGGGCGGTCTGCAGCACTGCTGTAACGGACACCAGAGATGAGAAAGAGCTTCCAAGACTTGAAAGAGGCAATGCACCATGACGTTATTGTGCACACACCTAACTTTAATGCCTTTTTCATTTTACAGACGGATGCCTCAGGACGGGCTCTGGGAGCCGTGTTACTCCAAAAACACAGGAAGGAAAAGCGCCCAATCGCGTCTGCCAGCAGGAAACTCAGCCATGCAGCAACCAGGTATGCCACCATCAAGAGGGAGTGTCTGGCAATACGCTGGACAATAGAATATTTTAAATACTACCTAATGGGGAGGGAATTTGTGATAGTGATAGACCACGCACCACTACAGTGGTTGGCACAGAAGCAGAGCATGAACGCCAGGATCACATGCTGGGCTTTGGCATTGCAGCCATTCAAGTTCACAGTGATACACCGTCCGGGCAAAGATAACTTTGTGGCTGACTTTTTGTCCAGATGGGGAGGCGTGGACAACCCAGAGGAAGGTTCGGGTCACATCCATGGGGAGGAACAGCAGGTGGTACATGCTGTCACAAGAGAAAACCAGACACCACGAGGCAACTTAAGTGGGGAGGTCTGTGGCAGTGAGGTGCCCGCACAGGCTCTTGAGGGAGTGAGAAGAGAGCCCACAGACCCCAGACCCCAAGGGCAAACTCCCAGAGGGGTATACGTATACGTATACGCTGCCGAAGAGCAGCGGGAGCAGGAGCCGCATTCGCAGCCGTAGCTGCACAAACCAGCATTACGCGTAATTTAAGATAAACTAAATAGTCAGCGGACAAATTCCATTGTGGAAGACAAACTGACCACCTAGCAAAAAAATCTGTTGAGTAAGATCTGAGCCCAAATTTGGGAGTAGTGACAGGTTTGGGTAGGAGGGGCCCAAAATATCAACTCATCCAATAAAAACTGTAACCTACAGTCCCAATTTGGAGATAACCTCACTTGCAGA
This sequence comes from Caiman crocodilus, assembly GCA_030014935.1. Classification (NCBI taxonomy): domain Eukaryota; kingdom Metazoa; phylum Chordata; order Crocodylia; family Alligatoridae; genus Caiman; species Caiman crocodilus. The sequence continues at coordinate 118,581,081 of JAGPOW010001296.1, forward strand.
ACAACAAAGGAAGACTCGCAAGTGCAGGCCAAATCAGACTGATCACCTGAACCACTCTCTCCATGAACATGAATCTCTTAGTTCATACTGAAGCCACAGAGCACCCGAGTGGGACCAAAGGAAGGGGACTTGTTCCTATCACTGCTGAGGCCAGCCCATTGAACCGTACTACTGAGGCCAACTCATTAAATTGTACTACTGAGGAATTAAACCATATTTAGGTGTTTGGCTTCTTGGAATTCTAGGATTGTAAGTATAATATAGTAATAACTTTTCTGGTTCAAATTATATAGTTAGTTGTAGTTGTAATTGTTTTAAAGAAGTGCATTTAGAGTATTGTTCCATATATATATATATATATAGTTATTATGTTTTTTATGTTTATGGTATTTCTTAAAATAAAATTGTGTTGTATAAATTAAGTGTGAAATCATGCAATTAGCTGAAAATTTCCCTAGTCAGTGCATCAAATAAATCAGTAAATTGTGTGGGATCTCTATTCTATAACCACTAGAGACACTTGACAATGGCCCACACTTGTCAAAACCGGATTAGGCAAGCTAAGGGAGAAACCAAACTAAAACTAGCTACAAGAATCAAGGACAACAAGAAGTCCTTCTTTAGCTACATAGGGAATAAAAGAAAAACTAATGTGAGTGTGGGGCTGCTGCTCAATGCCTCAGGATACCTGGTCACTACCACTCAGGAAAAAAAGGGAACTCCTAAATGACTACTTTGCCTCAGTCTTTCACAAGACCAAAGGGAACAACACTCCAGGTAGGGCACAGAATGAGCAGGGTGGGATTAACACCACTCCTACCATTGCAATAGAACTGGTGTAGGATCAGTTACAGAAATTAGATGTATATACATCAGCAGGACCAGATGAACTCCACCCAAGAGTGCTGCAAGTGTTGGCCAAAGTAATCGCAGAGCCCCTGGCAAAGGTCTTTCAAGAATCATGGGCCTCTAGAGAAATCCCAGAGAACTGGAAGAGGACCACTGTTGTTCCCATCTTCAAGAAGGGGAAGCATGAGGACCTGGAAAACTACAGGCCAATTAGCTTAATTTCTATTCCAGGGAAAATCCTAGATACATTCATTGAAGAGGCTATATATGACAAACTTGCAGAAGGCATGATACTAAATGACAGCCAGTACTTGGTTCAGTGCTTTTCAACATCATTTTCAATTACTTGGATGAGGGGGTAAAAAGCCCTTTGGCCAAGTTCATGGACAACACTAAGATATGGGGTTGTGCAGATACACCCACAGAAAGGCTACACATACAAGCAGACCTAGACAGACTGACATGTTGGGCAGAACAGAATAAGATGAGGTTCGACATAGAGGAATGTCAAGGGCTGCATCTGGGAAGGAAGAATCCCCAGCACACCTACCGGCTGGGCATTGCTAACCTGACCAGTACTATGAATGCAAGGGATCTGGGGGTAACAATAGACCCCAGTATGAATACGAGTCAACAATACAATGCAGTAGCTGCTAGGGCCAATAAAACTCTGGCACGCATGAATCAATGCATCTCCAGTAAAACCAAGGAAGTGATTCTCCTGCTGTACTCAACCTTGGTGTGGCTGCAGCTGGAGTATTGTGTCCCATTCTGGGCATTGCACTTCAACAAGGACATGTTAAAGCTCAAGAGGGTCCAGAGAAGGGCCACCCATATGATCAGGGACTTGCATGGCAAGTCATACAAAGAGAGACTGAGGGATCTCGGGCTCTTCCTCCTAAAGAAAAGAAGGCTGAGAGGGGACCTGATTGTGGATTACCTCTATATCCGAAGCATATATCAGGGTCTTGGTGAACAACTGTTCACATTAGGAAAAACTTCACAACTAGGGTGTCCAGACTATGGAACAAGCTTCCTCCAGAGGTGGTGCAATCATCTACCTTAGAGATCTTCAGGAGAAGACTGGATGGTCTCCTGGCTGGGATCATCTGACCCCAGATGTCTTTCCTGCTCTTGCAGGGGGCTGCACCCAATGATCCTTCTAGGTCCCTTCCATAGGTCCCTTCTATGATTCTATGATTATAACTGGTATTTGTTACAGGTTCAAAGATTTTTGTATAGAAAACGAAACATTCTCAGCAGCTGTTTTCTCTCATTGACAATAGTAATCTTAGGTTAAATCTTGAGGTCTTTATTTCCTCCCTTACTTAGTCAAATCCACACTGACTTCAATGGGAGTGTGATTGAGCAAAAACCTCATTAATTCCATTAAAAAAAAAAAAACAATGTTCCAAGCTGAAGTGACACCTCAAGTTTCTGTTCTAGATTGTGCTGTTTCTTTTTTCTCAAAGCAACAGTTTCTGAAGTGCTGTTATTTTTTTCCTTATCTGCAAGAAAATTTCTCTTCCAAAATCTTTGCTGATATGCAAAGCCCTTCAACAAAAACTTGAATTTCCTGCTGATATCTACGATGTGTCATATTAAATCCTTGCCTTCAAAGCCTGTTACCCTGGCAGTGTTAAAAATTTAAAACTAGATCTATATCCAAATGTTGAGCCATGGACTTTTATAAAAACAAGTTCAGTTGCTATAAACTATTATTTAAAACACTGCATGTTAACTGACTATACCTAAGTTTCTTTGTTCCTGCTTAGCACATGTATTTGAGAAAGCCGCTATCAATTATCTGAGAAAGCAGATAGCAAATACAATGAGTTGCATCAGCTCTTTTTCATTTATTAAACTTACCTTAAGTTCTTTCCTTTCAGGATCTAGTGCTTCAATTTGGTAAATATTTCCGGCTCCACTTCCCTCTAAGATATAGATCATTATAGCTATATGAATAGAAATATAGTCAATGTTAATTGTATTAAGAAAAAGTGGACATACAAACATACAGAGATACTAACTATATGCAAACATGTTATAACCTGATATATATACTCACTCTACCTAATTCCAAAATAATCAGGAAAACAGACAAAATTAGACAAGCCAGAAGATGCATCCAATCATACAATTATGAATTGCATGAATTGCATGAAGGAGATAGGCACTATATAAATCCTGTCTTGATCTGGTCTTTGGTATATGGTTTATATTGGCCTGATCTTTTGCCTAAGAGTGCACTACACCAACTTCAGTTCAGTCCAATGTGTATTATATAAGTTGTCAGGGTTAAGATCTCCTGCACAGTATCATTGGGAATATAGGAATCCTGTTTTTCCTAAGATGTACAGAAATCATTTCTAGAATAAGTGGTTAATGAGACCTCAGACCTTTAAATCATATTATTTACATGACACACTAGCATTTCTATTGTATCCTGTTTCTAGAATATTAACCTGCTCTTTGACCTTTCCTGGTTGCTTTTTTCTTAAATAATGAGAATCCCAGAACACTGTAACAAGTACTCCCAGATGAAAGTGAGATAAAAATGCAGTTTAATGAGTGAGATACTTTTTAATAACCAGCAAATGTACAGTTAGCATTAATTGTAGCTGGTATTGTTAGCTAATGCCAGGCAGTTAGATAGCTCAGATAGTTCACTGATTTATGGTAGCTCTAGCTAAAAGTTAAGATGATGGATTTCTTTGCACAAAGCTCCCACGTACAGCATGTTTCATGCTTTGCTGATCCCCTGGAGTGTCATAATGTCAAATATCATTAGTATTTATTTCTGGTAGCACCCACAATGTGCTAGGCACTGTCCATGCACAGAAATGAAACAATCCCTTCCCCAAGGAGAAGTTCATTTTGTCACTGGCACACTGTAGTGTATAAAAGCAGGAACCCTGGAGGTGTTTACTTGCAACATGTTAAATTGGATGACTTTCAAGTAGATTTAGATGTGCACTAAATCTGGCTCTACAACTTTGGGCTGAGTTCAAGAGAGGGCTTAGGGATCTGGAGCAGGACTCTGGGAGACCCAGGCTACAGGCACATGTTATTTTCATAGTGCTATATTTGCATTCAGAGCACTAGACAATGCAAATGTGCACATGTTCAAGCTATTCATAGCACTACAGGGATACCAGATCCTCCACAGAAAAGTTCCTTGTACACAGTGAGGATCTCTTGGCCTCCCAGCATCCCAGAGTGCTCTGCTCTCCCTCCTTGCTTTCAAGGGGGAGGGAAAGAGAGCAGATGGCTAGCCCACAAGGAACAGGGTTGCAGCTCTACCACATGCTGTGGCTGCTATAGAGCCATTGCTGCCCTGCTTAGTAAGGATGGCAGCAACTGTGGATGAGAGGCAGAGGCCACTGATCAGCTATTGTCAGTGGGAGAGGGAGGGGTGTTGCAAGCAGCTCCATCAGCAGTTGCAACCCTGTAGTAACAGCTGAGGGGGCTGCTAGTTGCAGCACCAGCTAATTGTATGCAGGACCCCCCAGTCAGTGTTATCACTGCAGGAGGCTTGCAGGCACCACGGAGGATGCTGCCAACTGGAGGAATTCCCAACAGAGATGCAGCCTCTCTGCCTTGGCTGCCACACTGAAAGGTTTCTGCGGGGGCAGGGGGAACAACTGCCTATTGTCCCCTGGCTGGGAGCATGATTTTGTCATACATATGCACTCCCCTAGAGCACTTCAGTTTTGTAGTGCTACAAGTGCCTCAGCTCTTAAAATTCAGCACCTTTAACTCAAGAGATGTCTCTCATTTTGGCCTGGACATTCCTGAGGCATCTGGGACTGCAGTTTGGAGCATGCACAAAACTGCCAGAGCCTGAGCAGGTGGGCATCGCGCCCCTGCCTGAGCCCTGTGGGAATCCAGTCACCTTGTGGAGTGGCACTGATGTCCCCTGGGGAGCCAAACCTAGTGGACAGGCTCAAAGCCTGAAACCCATCAGTGGGACTGAGTCCCTCACAAAATCCAATTATAGCTGCCTAATTTTAAAATGACTCCAGAAGAGGTAGTAGCACTGTCAACCTTGTATATAATAGCCTAGGACAGGGTTGCTGAACCAAATCTAGCCCACAAAGCCATGTCATCTACCCTCATGCCCTCCATGGCTCCAAAAATTTGGCAGAGGGGGAGCAGTGGTAGTGTTAATTGCCACTTCCAAGCTGCCAAATTTCTGTGTGCATGGGGAGACCTGCAGACAGATAGCTTGGCCCTTTGTGCTTGATTGGGTGCACAGAGTTGGGGCAGCACAGGACCCTGCCCAGGTGGTGCAGAGCTGGATCCAGGTGGCACAGGGCTGGATTCAGGTATGCAGGGCCCAGTCCAGGTGATGTAAGGTGGAATCTGGACAGCATTAGCTGATTCCAGATGAATCAAGTCCGGGTTTGCACTGACCAGCCCTGTGCATCAAGCCCACTCAGGCTTCAGCCTGCAGACTTGACCCAGGCCACTCATCTGACCCATAGAACTAAAAGTTTGAGAACTACTTACTGGCCTAGGAAATGGGAGGCTTGGGCTCACTTCCCTCCTCTGCCTGAGGCAGTTCAAGCCTATACCCCTCCACAAGAGAGCCCTAACCTCCAAGCTTTGGGAATGGGAAGCACCTCTGGATGAAGCTGTGCCACAGTGCAGAGGAATGTGGGGGGTCTTGAGGCCAGAAAGAGAGCAAAGGAAGAATAAGAGTCTATAGGACAAGCAGCTTGGGGGGGAGTGGGAGTGGAGGTAGGGGAGAATTTTGGATCCTGGTCCTTATTCCAATTGCTGCTTATATATTTTACATCAAACAGTTACTGGATGAAAAGAGACCAGAAATAATTCAGCTTGTTCTCCAACACCTTGGCCAACTGCTGGAGGGGATAAGGTGTTCCAGCCTCCCAGGAGGTCTGGAAGGAGGCAGGGGCAACATCAGCTGTCACATGAAAGAGATGGAATCCTTTGCCTCTTATCAAGCACTGTCACAGATCACAACCCCAGCACCGCATTTTTACATTTCTTGAACATTGGTGCAAATCCATTGTATGCTGTACAGTATCAGTAGAATATTATGTTGTTGTTTATCAAAAGCTCAGGTAATTAATAAAGTATATTTATTAAATTCAAAGTAAATGAATATTTATATTTAGTAAATGTTGCTGTTTCTCCCAATCCAAGTCAGTATTTCACAAACTGCTTAAAGTTATACCCATGGCCTAGGGTGCCTACAGATGTTTAGGTGCCGTACATTAACTCATGACACTTTGCACAGAGTACCATGAGTTAGAGCTTCCCCACAACAGATGTTTGCCTTCTAAGTCCAGAGGCGGGGGGGGCTCTAGCCCCCCTGCACCAGCCCAGGCCAGCAGGGAGGGGCTTCCCAACATCCTCTGAGGAGGTTTGGGTCAGGCTGCAAGCCTGGGAAAGGGAGGGGAAAGGGACTTAATGGTGGGTGTCTGCTATAGACCACCCAACCAGAAGGAGGAGTTGGACCTCCAATTCGCTGGCCAGCTTAAGGAGGCGGCTA
>JAGPOW010001296.1:118587550-118692258 GCA_030014935.1 Caiman crocodilus
CTAGGGAAGTTGTTCATGCTCCTACCTTGGGCGTCTTTAAGAGTAGATTAGATAGGTACTTGGCTGGGGTCCTGTGACCCTGGCACTCGTTTCCTGCCAATTGGCAGGGGTTCAGACTAGATGGCCTGCTCTAGGCCCCTTCTGACCCTAGGTACTAGGTACTAGGTACTAGGTACTATGACCTCTTCGAGTAACAAGGAACAATGGTCACAAACTGATAGAGTGGAGATTTAAACTAGATATTGGGAAAAACCTCTTCATAGTAAGAGTGGCCAAAATTTGGAATGGGTTTCCAAAGGAGGTGGTGCTCTCCCCTACCTTGGGGTTCTTTAAGAGAAGGCTGGACAGGCATCTGGCTGGGGTCATCTGGCCCCAGCACTCTTTCCTGCTGAGGCAGGGTCAGACTCAATGATCTGTTGAGGTCCCTTCTGACCCTAGCTTTTATGAATCTATAAAGGCGTTCTGTTCTATAATGCTTTCAGCTAATAGATGATTTGACAAGGCTTAATTTTTTGTGTGACTGGCCATTTTAAAAGCACTCTTCAGCCATGCAGTTGTGCTATGTTGTGGCTGTAGAGGTCTTCCAGGGGCCCAGTCACACAAAAAATGTAACTTGTGTAAGCACCCCAAGTGACTATGTCCCTGTCAAACTTCAAATTTCTAATACCAACCACTGATGTACTTCAGGTAATCAAAAATAAATCATAAAATATTTCTTAGCACAAATGATTCTTCCTTTTCACTCTTTCAATGTTTGAACATGGAAGAATCATATTTTGGTGCATAGCTCAAAAAACTTTTACCTCCTGAATGAGATCAATTGTGCCAAATATGAACTGAAAATATACAACTTCATAACAACAATAACTCTAAAGTGCAAATATTCAACCACAGGCATTGCTCTACACTCTATCTGTAACCTTTAGCAATTAACGTTTCTCACTATTTCAAGCATTCATCTCCACAGAGATGCCTTTCAAGCAGTCCTCTTACGTTGTGTTGCCATATTGCCTTGAAACAGAGGAGGTTCATTAACATTTTCTATTTGGACAGTAAGTGTTTGAAGGTCAGTTGCCCCAGCTGTATCCATAACATAGATCTGCAGATCAAAAAGATGTGGCATAGTTTCGTAATCCAGGATAGGATTTTCAGTGGTAACAACCTGAAATATAACAGATTATTATTAGCACACTATACAGTGTGAATGGACAGATAAGTAGGTAAAAGGACATTCTACTTTGGCAAGCAATGTGTAGACTTTTTATTATGTTTAATTTGTTGCACTCCATAGAATTCTACAAGCGTCTGGGTACTTTTAAGTAAAATGCCATGTATTATAAGGTATATTCTTCCCCCAAATTTTTCTTTAGGACATTCCAGAGACCAGCAAGAAAAGGAAAAGATTAACTTAATATTAACTAGGCCTGTAAAAATTGCAAGAGAGATTACAGTGATATGGTAGTATGTTTCATATTGTCTTAGGTTTGAGCCTTCTGTTGGTGCCTGTAATCAGTTGAATAAATAAGTTCCACGCCTTGGGAATGTCCTCATTATTTTAATGGCATCTGCAACATGCTGGGCACTTCCCAAATAAGACAAAGCACAAAGCCCCTGAGGAGTCTGTAAACTGAGGAGCATGTAAACTGATCTTGGACATGACACAACTAGGTGGGAAATAAGATATTATGAAGGAGAAGAAAAGAAAGAATTATAATAATTAAGTTTGCATAGATAATCTGCAAGGCTTGTGCACAACCTGATGGAGCCACTTGGTTTTAGTGGATTAAAATATTCATCATAGAATAAATAAGGGGAAAAAAATCTTAATTGGCAACATTCTTGTAAGTTCCATAGCAAAATGAGGGAGTGGAAAGACAAGACACTGTGCTTGTGGAAGTGAATCTCATGCACAGGAGACAGATCAGAAGGAAAAGAGTCTTGAAACACTTGTCCCCGCTGGGAACTGACTGCCCTTCCAAGGATAGCATGCACAAACTTGCTCTGATTTCTGGCCCTTTTTAAGGGCAGGTGTTTAGGAGATGAAGAGGTATCATGTAACTGCAAAGTGGAAGTAAGGCTTTCTGAGAAAAGAGAGCAGAAGTATATAAATGGCTGTCTTTCTCTAGGGGTGAAATGTAGTCTCTGGTCTCCACTATAAAGGCCTGCTAGGTGGTGAAATGTGTTAGGTCTAGCCAAGCCAAGCAGTAATTCCTAGTGCAGAATGTGTGTGGGCGGGAATTAACAGAGTACTGCCAGGAAGAAATGTGCCACATGATTATGGCATTACAAGAGTACTCTATGCCTTCCTCTAGGTAAATAAATAGCAAACACATAATAGAGAATTAAAGATAAAAGGGACCTCAGGAGATCATCTAGTCCAACCCTATTCTCAAAGCAGGACCATCTTCAACTATATCATCCCAGCCAAAGCTTTGTCTACCAGGTTTTGAAAGCCTGCAAGGATAGAGCTTCTACCACCTTTTTGGGTAACCTGTTCCAGTGTTTTACTACCTTCCAAGTGAAAAAATTCTTCCTAATATCTAACCTAAACTTCCCTTGCTGCAAGGTGAGGCCGTTGCTCAGGTGCAACGCGTAGGGAGTGCAAGGGGATGCACGTACACCAATGCTACCCCTGCAAGCCCTGGCCAGGGAGCAAGGCCACCAGCAAAAGCAGCTGCACTGCTTCTGGAAATGGCCACTACAGTGAGTGAGATCAGCTGCGAGGGGGGACTCTCCCCCATCCCTCCAGTTGCTGACTGGTGTCAGACCAGACACCAGACACTCATGCTGTTGCTCCTTGTTCTGTCATTATCCACCACTGTGAACTGTCTAGCCTTATCCTCTTTTGAACCCCCCTTCAGGTAGTTGAAGACTGCTACTAAGACAAAGGAGAAAGAGGGATTTTTCAGCGAATAGCAGCAGAAGAGGAAGAAGTAGCTAACAAAAATGTCAACCGGATGGGTGGAAGATGTTAAAGTGCTAAAGCTCCTGCCACTGCCAGGTCTTCCTCTGCCTGTACTCATGCAAGCTCTGTCCAAATGAAGTACCAACTACCAAACCACAATCCCAGATCATGGCCTGGCATTGCAAAGACTGAAACCTGACTATCCCTACTAAAGACAATCCAGGTTCAGGGGGTGTTTGCAGATGGAGAGAGGCCTTCTGATGGATTCTCTCAGGACTCAGATAAGGGAGCTTTAAGGGAAGGTGGCTAGGCTCAGAAGCATCCATGATCATCAGGTCTTTATCATGTTGATGCACAAAGAGACTTAGAGTATCATGGAAGAAGAATAGGCCAAGAAGGCATTGGAAGACAAAAAAGACTCAGATAGGAAGGTGGAAGCTGGTAGCTTCTTACTTCTGGCACTAGACAGAACTCCTCCTCTAAACTTGCGGCAGTTCAGGTGAAGAACAGGTCCTCAAAGCCCTGATGTCAGACAAGAAGGAATCATTCAGTGCTGAAGACTAAAAGCAGGGTAGACAAACACTATGATTGGACTAGATCCCCATGGGGCCAGATGAGTTTAACAACCCTGGACTGGATGATCTCATGAGGTCCCTTTCACCTCTATTTTTACATGACTATGATTGCATAGGGCTGTGGTTCCAGCCCATTAATGTGTTTTAGTTAGGTTCTAAAATAGTACCCACGTTGGTTTCAGTGGAATCTGAATCTGATTTCACAATATTATGATCCCTGGAGATGCAAAGAAATTAATTCTTACAAATTTTAGAAGTAGATTAATCAAAACTACATTATACCCTAGCATGAACTCATTCATAATTAAAGGGCCTTACTTCAGCTTAGTTTAGTTTACTTGGGAACAGATGTTGATTTCCACCCTGTACCCTAGAAGCACGTCATGTGCCATCAATTTTAAACTTATTGTAATAGGTAACTTGATCTGCTTTTTCAGCTGTTTTTTTTTTTAATGATTAAAAGGGAAGTGACTCTCTTCTATCCAGATAGCAGCTCTCAGTAATCCAGTATCAGCCTTCATGGCCTATACATTGCTATACATGGTCTGAAAACTCACCCTGTATACAAGTTTACTTTCAGGAACAATCTGAAAAGCATCTGTAAGTGGATTTGAATTTTTTATGATAGGATATTGTACAGCTACTTCTGCATAAGATGGTGATAACTTTACACTGAACACATAAACCAAAGCATTGGCTGGAGAATTTTCTGTAATGTTGCCTGTAGCTGGTAAGTTTTCAAGTGACAGAGTGCTTCCTCCTGCAAATTTGAAAAGGAATGTGAAATTACTTCTGTGAGTAGTCAGCAGCATAAAAACATTTATCTTGTACTGAGCACTATCATTGCTGAACACCAATGGGCTGGTGCTCTTCCTACTTCAACTGTAGTGAATTGTGGCATTACACTGCTATAGAAGCTCTGCAGGTGACAGGGAAATCAAACCATTTATTTGATACTTAAGTAATGCAGTATTTTCATTAAAAAGAATTGATGTTTAATGTAGTTTCATTATTGCATTGCTTTCATTCATGCAACAGCTAGGAAACATAAGCTGTTTCCATCATACAACCAATCACCACTGCAGCACCATCTATCACTTCTCCAGATGAATCACAACAAAAATAAATTAAGTGAAACAAGAATGTGTGGTTAAAAAAAAGTGATCTCAGTTGCTTTGTCAATTCTGCTCTCAACAGGCCATGTTTTCTTCCTTTCTCCTTTACCACTTTTTCCAATGTGCCTTGTAAATTAAATCAAGAAAGGTAAGGCTAATTCTGCAACATACTAATCAGCACCACCTGGAAGGCTGAGTGCTCTCAACCCCTGGTAAGGTGAGTGCATTGTGATTCATTGGTATTATGTTGTAAGCAGTTTGAATCCACTACCTGGGTTAGGTTTTGGGGGAGATTTGGGGGGTGGAATGCAGAGGGGGTTTTTTTCCCCTTAAAAGTTCATATACTTGGGTTCCAGGTTCATATTTTGTCTCTTAATGAAGTGACCTGCAACCAGCGGCTGACTGAAATGTAGGACTGGCCTCCTTGGCCATCAACTCCAGTAACAAATTTTCAGGCCAGTATTTATCTCAGGGGTTCTCAATATCTTCTTCTCAATAAGGCCCCAGAAACTCCAAGAACACCCTATGCTGTCACAAGTTAAAAGCAGAAGAGATGAGGATAGTGCCAATGTCCTGACACTGCAATGCCAGGGGAATAGATAGTTAATATATGCTCTTAAGATTCTAGCAGGGAGCCCTTACCCCTACTACTAGAAGTAAGTGAGTGCAGTGCTACAGGGAGGCTAGGTGTGAAGTGGTAAGCCTGTTGACAGGAGAAACAGGCAGCAGGTGTAGGTGGTAGAGAGGCAGGCCAGGGCAATAAGCTTGATAATTAGAAAGGAAAGGAAACCTGGCCCTGAAGAATGCAAGTCTGGTGACTGGAAGACAGAGGAGGAAAGGCTATGAAAACCTCGACCAGTGCTGGCCCTAATGGAAGGAAGAAGAATAATTGAGTACTGCTTAGAGATAAGTGCTTTTGCATTTGAATTGTTTATGTCCTAAGACAGGGAAACCTGCTAGTGAGTGCCACATGTGCCTTGGTACTTGATCCACTGTAGATGTGTCTAATGCGTCTTGACATGACAGCATGGCTCATTCTGCAGAGACTCCTGCTTTTAGCTTTAGAGGTCCTTCATTCCTTGGTGCTGGCCAAAATAGAGGCAGCCACCACAGGCCATCCATGGCTATGCAAGGATTGGCGATCTAGAAGGGCCCAATGTGAGCCCTGGTTAGTAGAGAGTCAGTGGACAGCAGAATTTCAGGTTATATTTTTGTCTTTATTTCCCCCTTCTTTTCCCCTTCCCAGGTCATAAAAATCTATAGGCCCTTAAGATTGTGGAGAAGAGTCCAGGAAATCAATTGAAAAAGATTGCTAGAGTGGAAAGGAATGAGCAGTGGGACTACAAAGCCATGTTTGTTCAGAATATTTACTATGCCCAGCAACACTGCTCCCAGGCATGCTGTGCTGCTCCACGCAGGCTGCCTCTTCAACAAGTAGTGCAGCTGTTTCAGTACAGGCAGGCTGTCTAGCTCACGGAGTGGGCTAGCTGGCATGGTCACTCAGCAGTAGCCTGCCCAACCTACAATCTGAACACAGCTACGCTGTTGCTGACATAGGAAGTAGCCTGCATGGGACGTCTAAGTCTCTGCAGCAGGAGGCTGGGGAGGAGGCCCAGAAGTCCTTGTGTGCTTTCTTATTAATCTATTAATTTTATGCTTTATTCCAAAATAAGCATTTTCATAAACCCAAATTTATGAGCTGGTTCTGTGTGCAGCAATGGGAATTTGAGAGGTGGGAATCCAGAAGCATAAGTCAATGTTAGTAGCCTAGGCAGATTAGGAAAGTGCTGAGCTCTTACCCCCTCGCACAGGGGCTGCTACAGTTGCAGCTACTGTGGCATAGGCTGTTGCAGCTGCTGCTTTGGTGTGAGCTCCCAGAACACAGGTTGCTGTCACAGTGGCTTTTTGGGGACTGCCAATCTGCTGCCCCCTCTGAATCAGTGCCCCAGGGCCGGTGTTCTGCTCATCCATCCCTAGTTACACTAATGCAAGAATCAATTATGTTGGTGGTGATGGTAGCGAAGAAATATGACCACAAAAAAAGCCCAAATACTGTTAGTATTCTTCCTCTGAGCCTGAAGGGACCCAGCTGTTTTCTGATTCAGGTGGTTGCCATGCTACAAGTGCACACAGTTGTTGTAGCAGCTGGTCCAGGTGGTCCTCACACTCTTTGGACTGCCACTATAGCAGGCTTAAGGAAGAGAGAAGAAAGGGCCAACTGCTGATCTTGATCTTCACCACTGCCTGTATGTGACTGTGCCCAGCCTGGTGTCTGAACAGCTAATACTGGGAATAAATCTGTTCCTTATAATTCCCTCTGTACTCTAGGGGAGATCTACTACTCCACCCATCTCATATAGTCAGAACATGCCTGATCTTCCCAGGCACCAACTAGCACCACTCCAGCAGTAGAGGAGACAGATTTGGCTGACTGGCCTGTAAAGGTTTTGAGGAAATACCATTTACATTTTGGCAGGACAGCATTGTCACAAGGGAGAGATTCTGAGTATAAAGCTGTTGTAGAACAGAATTTTTTTCACACCTATTTCCATTGATGTCCTCTAGCTTTTGAGCTCTTCACTAGTATATGAAACTTTAGTTTTATCACTTCAGAACTAAAATCTGTTATCCCCTCAAAGTCAACCTTTTTCACCTTGCAATAGCTTCAGGCCTAGCCTCACTTTTGCCTTGCTCAATATATGCTCCAAGGCAGAATCTATATTCTGTAGGGCAAGAAGTCAGTTCCAGTGCTGTCTAGGGAAATTTAAAGGAGTCCTGGTGAAGCTGATTCCATACTCTCTGAAGACCTGATTCCCCTGTAGTCTTTATCCAGACAAAATTTATAGTCACTTAGGGATAGCTTATTTTTGGTCCTTGTATAGGTACATAAATGGCATGGACAGAAATGGCAGTTTTTGCCTGACCTGACTGCAGAAAACAGTCTACAGCTGTGACTAAACAGAAAGGCACAACTGCAGACTGCTATAAAGGGCCTGATCCCACAAAAAACTGGATTTCTTTCTAGAAGATTTGCTTTAGTGAAATACTAGTTATAGAATGAAATACAGAAAATCTGGATGAAATTCTGTGGCCTAAGTTATAGGACGCTGCTCTCAGTGGGCGCGTCCAGATGAGCAGGCACGCGCCTCTTGCCTCACCTCAAACCCCAAACTTGCAGTGAGGGGAGAAAATTAGATTTGCAGCCGGGTGTCACAGGGGCCTTGAGGGCCAGCAGGACCCAGCTGGGTCTGGCATGAGGTGACTGCATGCCGTGCTGGGTCCTGCCACCAATGGCCTGGCCCAGCTGGGTGGCAGAAGGACCCCAGGGCCGGGAGGACTCAGCAGGGCCTGGCACTTGGTCCTCGCATGCCGCGCCGGGTCTTGCCAGGAAGGGCCAGCCCAGCTGGTCGGCAGTAGGGCATTGAAGGCGGCAGGTCCTGCCAGCAAGGGCCCGGCCCGGCAGCGGGGGGGCCCAGACCTGGCTGGACCTGGTACGCAGTCTCCATCTGCTGCACTGGGTCCTACCAGCAAGGGCCTGGCCTGGCTGGGCGGCACACAGTCCCCAGGACCAACAGGACCCAGCTGAGCCCAGCGCACGGTCTCCACATGTCGTGCTGGGTCTTGCCACCATGGCTCAGAGCACCCTACTCCCGCTGCTGTTGCTAAAGGTAAGTTATGGGCCCTGGGCGGGGGGGCTGGGGTCCTGTGAAGGGTAGGAGCTGTGGCCCTCCAGAGGGGACCTGAGGAGTTAGGGCCTAGGGGGGGCATTGCATGTGCTGTGGGGGCCAGGGGACTCACCCCTCCTGAGAAGCCCCCCCACAAACACCCCCACTCCCACAATACCACCCCAGCAATCCCCCCACACCAACCCACATACCCCCTTCCTGCAAACACCACATCCCCCCATCATACACCCATCATGTGCGAAGAAAACCAAAAGCACACATCAACACATACAGGCATTTAGAATGTATTTTATCATGATGATAGAGACACTGGTAGGCTTCCACATTGCTTTAACATTGTAAGTATGCCAATAAAGCATTACCCAACTGATTGCTGTCTCTCTCTGTCTAGATATGTGTGTGTATGTGTTAATTGTGGAAAAACATGGACTTTGGGATATTTTTAAAAATGGATTTGGGATGCTGCTGCAGCAGTCCAGCTGGCACAAGGGGTAGTATCCCCAGGTACCATGTTGCCAAGCCCCAGAAGCTCCAGAGAGTGAGTAGCCCTGAGCTTCTTTCTAGGGCAGCTTTTTGTACAGATGGGGCAAGGACAGGGCAGCACAGGTGCTGGCCCCAGACTCTAGCTCCCCCTGGCTGCAGATCCAGGAGGAGCCAGGCAGAGTTATTTCGCCCCAAGTGGCACAATTTGCTCCATAACAAAGTTCATGTCCAAGCATGTGCGCTGAGGCAAAAAGCCCTGGCTCAAATTTGCACCGCTTCTATTTGAGCCACTGCAAGTGCGTGCGCTTGCATGTGTGGTCATGCCCAATGATATACAAAATTATGTCTAACCCACTGTCTTTTATTGTAGTGCTGTCTGTTCTGAGAGTCTCCTTTAAAAGAAGTGAATTAGTATTCCTGATCGATACGTGTTTTTTGGAGTCAGTAGCTGGCCAGAACACCTTTTCTTAGGCAACAGGAGAGAAGAAAGATTTTTGTTTCATTCTAGGTAGCTTGGTAACCAATAGCATTGAAGATCTGGCAGCAGGGTCTTTATGGTAGGCTACATAAGCCTCCTTGTGCCCCAGGGTTCACTGGACACAACCATATTCACTGTGTGCTACCTGAACTGGCTCGATTAAAACTAATTTGGGTATGGTTGCACATAGTGCATTGACACCAGCAATTGCAATGTGAATACAACCTGCTTATCAGTGACAGGCACCAAGCAAAAAATATTGCTAATAACCAGGGATCCTAGTTATCTCTGATTTTTAAAAATTCCCAATTTTTGGTTTAAAAAAAAAATAAGGCAAAATTTTTCTGCGATTAAAATGAAATACCATTATTATATAGATTTTTTTTCTGTGATTAAAATGAAACAACAAAGCTCCTGAAGTCAAATAACCCTGAGCTGCTGGCCAGAGCAGGTTTTTGTATTCCTGGGGCCAGGACAGGGCAGCTTTTTATACTGCTGGGGACAGCACAGGTGCTGGCCCCAGGCTCTAGCTCCCCCTGGCTGCAGATCCAGGAGAAGCCAGGCAGGGTTATTTTGCCCCAAGTGGCACAATCTGCTCCACAACAAAGTGTATGTCCAAGCATGTGCGCTGAGGCAAAAAGCCCTGGCTCAAACTTGCACTGCTTCTATTTGAGCTCCTGCAAGTGCACGTGCTTGCAGTGTGGATGTGCTCAGTGTGTGCAGATGTAAGTTAATGAAGGTTCTCCATTTTGGAGTGCCTTCATCTGAACCCTTGTGAAATTGGGCCCTTTTAAAGTACTCTGCAGTCATACACTTACGTTAGGTCACGGTTGCAAAGAACTTTCAATTCAGGCAAAAATTGTCACTTCTGTCTGTACCTTACGTTATTAAGAGCCACACAGGCAAAAACACATGGAGCCAGCAGCATATTTTTTAGCAAGCTTGTTAATTTGCAAACCTGTTGTGTTTACTATATTCATGCCTTTTGTTTGACTAAATGATACGGTTAAACTTATTGCTGATATTAATCTGAAAAAAAAACACAGGGCTTGTCTGTACATACTGTTATTCAAAAATTTGGTAATATCTATTTGAAAATGAGTTAGCTAAACAGGAATAAGATACTTGCTAGCTTAGAATAAGAGTAGGTCCACACATGGTGTAATTTACAAATAGATATTTCATTTTCAATTCACTCTTTAATCCAACCTCATTTTCAACTGTACACAATACTTCAATTCTCTTAGCTGTACCTTTATCTAACTTGCATCTTATGCAGTCATATACACCTGTGCAAAATGCAACCACAATACAAGGTTAACCCCATAAATTTCTTTGCAGGATGATTCCATACTGCAAAAATTGTCATAAGCATTGGCCAAGGTAATAGAATTTTAACAACTCCTTCAAACTAATTCTGATGTACTCTAAAACTTAATGCTTCCAGAGCACATATACAAAAAAGAAGTCTGCAGCTAAGTAAACCAGTCTTGCTTCTTTGAGAACTCGCCTCTTCTCCCACCCCCAAACTCTCATATGGAACAGCGGATATTGTATTTTGACCCAGAGTATTACTATATTGGCACTTAATTCATCACAGTAAGCCAAATTCTATGTCCATTGTACAACTCCATAGTTGTTTTCTTACTGAAGTACATTGACCTATAACTCTAATTTGTTTAATCAAGATTTCTGATAAAAAAATATATACATATATAAAATACCCATAAGAAAAATGATACCAGGCAGGTGTGTTCTTACCAGCTATTCTTCCTAACAAAATGAAGAAAAAGAACATGTTCTGCATCTTCCCTGACATCTGCCATCCATACCCCTAGGATGTGAACTAAGGAAGATTTTGCAATAGCTTCCTTAGTCTAGATCAGCCACACCTAATATTTCCCCTTGTCACTCTGTTGCATGAGAAATCAAACAAAGGTTTTGCTGTAGCTAAGGGAGTTTCAAACACCATCATTCTGTTTGTTCTTCAGTGGACTGCTCCTTGCTGGCATTCTGTGCATAGGACTGTCACACCTGGCAAAAAACATCTTTAATATGCCTTACATCTCAATTCTCTTAAAATACCAAGGAGACAAAATATTTAGTTGCTTACAAAATAGCAAAAATAGTACTGGTTTGATAAGCTCTGAAGAATGAGATATATATACTCTGCAGAGACCAGAAATCATGCATTGATGTACAGCAGTTTCCCTGCTTGCTCCATGTTATTTTACACTTATTCTGGGGGGAGGATCACAGAGTTTGCTAAGCCTTATATACACTACCAGCAGAGGCATGATAATAGCTAATGTAGATATGCCCTAATGAGCCCAATCATCCATAGCAATGAAGCTGTGGTGTCATAGGCTGCCTAGCCCATGGAGATCTGCAGAGGGGACTATCATACAGCTTGTACCACTGTGGGTTCACTGCTATTGGGTACCTAAGCTCGCTTGATCAGAGCTGACTCTGGTATTACCTACACAGGCTGCTATCACAGCTCCAATGGTTGGGGTGAAGGGGGAGTTTGCTAATGCTGTTATATTGAAATAGTTCTGAGGGCAAAATCTTCTAGTGTGAACTGAGTTAGAGCGCTATATCTTGTGATACTTTGGGGAAGTATAAGTATGGTAATACTGGTATAACTGCTTTTCACACAGGGCTTTTACTAATGTGGCTATGTTATTAAAAATCATACTCTTGAAACCATAGTACAGATGAAGAAAGTCTTTTTGCTGGTATAGATTATTCCATTTAAGGAGTTGGTTTAACAGCATCACTCAAGGAACTCTTTGGCAGTCTAAGCTTAATCTTCAACTGGAGCAGGCTGTCAGCTATGGCTCTACCATCAAACCCTTTTCAGAAGCACGCAAGCCATGCATTCCTTGGTCTTTTTCTGGAGGCTTTCAATAACTTTCCACTCCTGTATAAACTTCCAACCAGGCACAAATGAATACCAGCTGTGATAAAGGGGTCTGTATGTAGACACCTCCCATGAGAATTGGACTGAAACCACCAACTTATTATATATGGGTGTGGCAGCGACATGCCCCCACAGGCTCTCGAGGGAGAGAAAGGAGGATCCGCAGACCCCAGAGTCCGAGAGCAAGCCCCCAGAGGGGCGTACATACCTGCTGAAGAGCAACGGGAGCAGGAGCTGTGTTCATGGCTGCAGCCATGTGAACCGCCATTATGCCAGCTGTGGCAACAGCTGTTCCCAGCACGGAGAACAGCTGAGCCAATCCCAGCAGCCATATCGGCAGCTGTGGGAAAGTTTAAAAATGCCAGCAGAACAGGGAGAGGGGAGGAGCTGGAGAGAGAGAGTACGAGCGGGCTGCTTGTGCTGCGAGCTCGAGCATGGAGAGGAGAGGACCCAGCCTGTGGGTCTCATGCAGGCAGCTTAGAAGAGAGCTGTAAGCCTTCTATAGGAGACAGAGCAGAAGGCAGACAGAGAGTGCAAGCCGAGGCTCACTCTCAGTCTCCTGAAGCGGCTGACACTCAGGAGGCAAGGGAGCGCTCTGCTGTTGGTAGGAGAGGGGAGACAGTGGAGGCTCCAAGAGGGAGCTGGAATCAGGGGAATCACCCTGCTGCTCCTCCTAACTCAAAGGAATATTTCCTGTAAAAGAGGAAAAAGGAGAAAGCTCCCCGAAGGAGGGAGAACGACTGGGAACCAGAGAACCAGTCTGAGGCTGTCATACGAGGCCTGGAAACATCTTGAACCCATCATCCAGAGGTTAGCGTATGCACCGGGTGTAGGGGAGGCGGAGCCCCGTGGAACACTGTGTCGGACGACCGTACCACTGTCTATTGGGAGGCCCCACCATGGATAAAGATCTCCACTGTAGACCCCTCTTAAGGTATATATTTACATCCAAGTCATGGCAGGTGAGTTGAGGGGAGGGGCAACACCCCGATAGACCAGGCAGAGCAGGGAGCAGGCTCCACAATGGGCCACAGAATCTTCTTAAACTTTACAAGGGAGGTGAGTGTAAGAAGGATAAGTCTGTGTTTAGGACACTTGCCTAGGACATGGAAGACTTTGGTTTAGTTTATTTACTCTGCCACAGATTTCATGTGTGACCTGAGGCAAATCACTTAAGCATCTTTCCCCATCAGTAAAATAGGGATAGTAGTGCTTTTCTTATTCACTTATGAATTGTGAGGCAGAATGCAAATTTGAAATGTTTGGTGATCTCCTTGTGAACAGTGCTATATCAAAGGAGACCAGTGCACTTGTCTTCTATCATGGGAAAATTTCACATAGCATAGGGCTAAGTGGGAGGAAACAATCACATGGCTCTACTCATGACATTTTCCTACTAATAATTCTGTTGGAGGTTACAGGTTTTCTTCCCTTGCTCCCCCACACAGGCTGTAAAATATGCACCTGGTCCTAGAGGTTCCCTGAGATCAGCAAGGTTACCTGATAGAGACTCCAACTTGGTTTGTATTCTGGATAGTCTGCCCCTCAGCAAGACTGGCCCTGACTCAGTCAGTCCTTTTCTTTGCTTGCAAAGTCAATGTTCTGTCCTTTGACCCATGATACCTCTATGAGGTGTCATTACAGAGGTAATTAAATTTGATAAGGCCCACAGGTGTGGAAACCCATCAATGGACGGCTCTGAGCATGTGAATGTAAGTCTGGAACCTTTAATTTTTGTAAAACATCTTGTATGTTTTTGTTTCATTTTAGTGGTCGCTTATAATCCTTTCAGTTAAACACAGATGCCTCCTAAACACCTGAAAGAACTATTGAAACTGCTGGGCTAAAGTTTAAAATAATGGATACTTACAGCTACCAGCGTTTTCATTTGTTTCATTTGCAGTGTGAGAGCACTGGGCTTCCTCCTTTCCTGTACCTCTGAAAAGATGTGAGCAAGACTCCTCCTCCTCCCTGCTCTGAAGACACAATTTTTTGTCCTTTCTCCTAAGGCTATTTCTTCTATAAAAACATATCTTAGATTATTCATTTGATCTTTCTTTTGTTTGAGTGCCCACACAGATCCCATTGGCAACAATAGTTCAGCATCCATGTGCACAATTATATAAATCAGACTTCTCCTCACACATCAAACCTTTCATATTCTGCAGCAGAGAAAAGAAAAAAGCAACCTCTGCGAGCTCATCTTATGAATGGACACAACACTAGGAGACAGGAAACCTGGCCAGGATTGAAATTTGATTTATGCATTTGCTTAAATCTTTAGGGTCTGCCCGCATGTCTGTCTGTCCCTCAGTACAAAAGCTTATGATTTGCATGTTAAGAAAGTGCTACGTGAAAAAAACATCTGCATAGTTGGCGTGTGTTTTGTTTGTTCTTTCAATATGTTTCCACCGTCGCCAGGTTGTTACTGAGAAGCCTTCAAGAGGTATGTGTGCTCTGAGCAGAGGACCTGAAGGTAAAGGGGGAGAGAAAAGGAGAGACAAACATTGCCTGCAAAAAAGGTGTGGTACAGAAAAGAATATGGTAGGTGAATAAGAGAAAAGGCATGTGAGAGGCTCATGTGCAGGAGAAACAGGCTCTCTTACCTCCACCTTCCCACAGTCCCCAGCAGTGCCTTTCTGGACCCCTTCCTCAATTCTCTCTTCCACTACATTCTTCCACAGAGTATCCCACGCAACCTTCTCAATTGACTGGAGATGTTGTCAGAATTAAAAGAAAGCTGAAGCTGTGGGATAACACTGATAAGCCATGAGTAATTCATTGTGTCAAGTGTGGCAGCCGGTTAGAAAAGTATGAATGAAGGAGAGAGACCTCCATAGCAAGTCATGTGGAGGGGGTCACTGATGAGGTTCATCATCGCAGTTCTGATGCAGTGGAAATAATATTTTATGGGATATAAAGCAGGTGAGAGGAGGTCAAGGCAGAGAAAAGAGTGATACACTCCAAGAGTTTGAGGGCCAAGTGGAGCAGGAAAAGTCCAGGGTGAGGTTGTTTCTAAATGTTTTTTCTTCATTCTTGTTTTCAAAACTAGATAAAACAAGTGTTTGTTAGAAAAAGGGATGTCTAGGTGATCAGGAGAATAAGGGAGGTGAAGGGTATGAGAAAAATGCTGTTGCTGTCACAAATGGAAATGGACACAAGAAACAGACCAACTGGTTGGAATGTGATATAAGAAAGACGTAGGCTCAGAGAAAGGATAGGGGCTGAGTGAGGGAGGTGGAAGGTTTGGGCGCAGACAGAAGTTACATTTGTCATGTGATTGGCCCCTTGAAAGTTCTCTACAGCCATGTCCTTACAGAAGCACATAGCTACAGATCACTTTAAAAGTTTCCAATCACGTAATCTGAACCTTCATTACACAAGGGATCAGGTGAAGCGCTCCAAAGTGGAGTGCCTTCATTAACTCCTGTCAGGTGTTCCAAGGTTGGGGGCGGTGCTCCAATCTACCCACCCCACCCACCAGTGTTGGTTTGGCAAACCCCATACTGAATTCCCTCCCCCACCCCCCACCATTCTGAAGACAGAACTAGAGCTGGGGTGGGGGTGGGGGTGGGCAGGGCTCAGGCTTGGGTGCAACACTGGAGCTCAGTAATCCCAACCCCTCCCATTCCCAACAGTGAATGTCTTTTGGGTCAGGGGTGGGACACTGTAACTCATGGCTCTTCTTGCAAAGTGCCATGAGTTACAGCAGGGAGTTGCACATCTGTCAGTGCCCAAAAAGCTTTTGCTAGCATCACTGAGGGAGGGATTTCAAAGGGACCATCTCTTTTCATGAAGGAAGTTGCAGGACTGAGACCTTGACCTTGTCTCTGTGGATTTCTTTCTAGTTCTATTTGCAGTCAGCTTATACAGAAGAAATGATCTCTCCTTCTCAACTGCATCTAAGGTTTAAGACTTGCCACATTTTCCTGTTAATGCTTTCCTCTTCAGCTAGTGCAACAACACTCTCTGAGGTCAGCTTATTTCTCTGTTGCCAAGCTGACCCTGGAGAAAGAAGCCATTTTAGTCGTGCTGTAATAATTTCCTGTTAGAATTTAGGCAGCCAATTCTAAATAAATTAGGAACTTTCACAAATTGATCCATGGCTCAGTCATAGAATGGTTATTATTGTTGTTATCATGATTAAGTCACCTAAACTATTAGTTTTTATCTTCATCTCTTTCCTCTTTCGATGGTAATAGTTGTCTATTAGATGCTTTGGTAATTTTTCTTAACACATGAAAACAGTTTTCTGACAGCCTGCACCAAGAGGTTATCCATTATTTCTATTTGATCCCTTGTCTAGCTTTAAGGTTCCCTTCTAGCACCTCACATAATGAATCTGTTATGTCAATGAAAGTCCCCTAACTTTTCATATGAATAAAGACAGCCACAGATGGTTTCATTTCTTTCATATGTATACACACACACACACACGGCAGAATGAAAAATGTGATTCAAGAGACAGATGCAATATTCCAGTGATTCTGGATCCTTTCTCTCTTACCTGCTCCATCTTCTGTTTACCTTGTCTTTGCATCCTCTCTCAAATTATTACTTACAAGTGTAGGCTGGGCTAAATTGACAGATTACAGGGAAAGGGGCAGTCTGGCCAAATGGACTCAGAGGGGCCCCTGTATGTGGTTGCATCAGCCCTGCAGAGACTCAAAGGCTAGAGCCAATTAAGAACTTGGGCACCTGAAAGTTAAATGGTGCAACACATAACTTTTAAGTGCTAGTTTCCCAGAGTGGATTCCAAACCCCAAATGTAGGCATTAAGGCTCCTTATGCACATGCTGAGGAGGACCAGTCAGAAATGCTGTGCTGAAAAGTGGGAAACCCCACTTCCCTTTCCAGGGCTGTTGCCAGGTGCTTCCATTCACTTGAGATCCAGAGTCCCAATTTCTCCCATGAGGGTAGGTGCTTATAATTGCTCTTTAAAGGCATGAAGCAGAGCTCCCTTTTTTTCTTCTAAAATAAAATGAGAAGAGATTGCTCCTCCTTTACTGTAATATGGTAGTGAGAGTATTTGCCAAGCAAGCCAGAAACTTGGGTTTAATTCTCTTTTTCCTGGGGTGGAAGGGGTAGATCAAACCCATATCTTGCAGCCCAAGGGAGTACCCCAACCACCAGCTACATCTTGAGCTAAGTGGAGCACATTTCTCCTTCCTGTTGAAAGGTGGCATTGTGCAGAAGGAATGTGGCCAGAAAGACTAAGGACAAAATATAGACTGACTCTGTAGTGTAGTGGCTAGGGCACTTACTGGGCCTCAGGATTGCTCATTAAATGTATATTACACTATCATTGAATTAAAAAGCAAACATTTCTGAAAGTAAAAGCTATCTTAAAAAGTCACAGAAAAGATTAAAGCACCAATACATGCAGCCCTGCCTTAAAAAAAAAAGGGACTGATATTGCCTGTTATATGAGGCTTGATCCTGCATAGCATGTGGCCACTGTGTTCAGAAAATGCCATTTGAATCAGTCCCCTCAAACCCTGTCATTACTGTAGTGATCATCAGGTTTAATAAATACAGGTAAACAGTGAATGAGAAAAACTAAGCAAGTGTTACTGTGGAGCAGTAGATGAGCTGCTGCAATCCTTTAGTCTCTAACTACTGCAACTGAGGGACCATCTTGCAACCTCCAAACCTTGTAGCCTTCCAAGCAAGGAAGTGTTTAAATTATAGCTTCTATCACTACAATTACCACATCAGCACTAGGCTGCAGTGAGCATGGTCCTGAGCATGTTTCACCAGGCCCTGCCTGCCTAAGTCTACTGATGCCCTCCAAAGCTGGAAGTTTACCTGTGAGGCTGCTCCAGACTCATCCCTAGCACCTGCTCTCAAGCTCTCAGCCTTCAGTAAGCTTGAGAGTAGATACTGAGGATGAGTCCAGCATCACAGGCAAACTTCTAGAGCTGGAGCATGTCAGTGGACTCATCTGGGCTGAACATGTCCAGTCCTGTCCTCCTGGAGTGCTGCTTTTGTGGGATAGGCAAGCCCTCAGAAGAGTTTGGCGCCATTCTGCCTAATTTCTGGATCTGGGTTATACAAGACTGGAACAATTCTGTGCATGACAAGAAAGACAACTGCAGGTGCCAAAGGGCTGAGTGAATTGTAGGCACTCCTAGGATTAGGCAGTTACTGAGCAGGGAAGATTGGATTGCAGTTTTGGATTTAAGCACCTGAAGGCCCTCAGTGCTCCCTTAGTGTCTGCCCCTTGCCCAAGTCCAGAAATCCAGTCATCAGCATGGTGGAAGTCTTGTCTCTCATCCCAATTCAGCCAACAAAATCTGGAACAGCATGCAAGGAGCACGTCCATGATTTCACACACACCAGCTGCTGTGGTGCCCATAGAAAATTATCATTTTCCCTTTTTAATGAAACTTGAAATCCAATGAGGGAGGTTCAAATTGAATCCACCTTTGCAAGAGGCACTGCTGGCATCAGTGATTCAATGAGTCATGGTTCTGCTATTTGCAATGTATTGTTTTAAAGATAGGCTAGTTGTATTACACAATAAAGGTAAGTGCTATATCTTGTACTTAGTGTCTACATGGAATTTCCACTGGCATCCCTACCAGTCCCGTGTGTGACTTGAAGCATGATTGTCTGATTTGTCTTAAAGTCTGAACGCAGCTAAAGGCCTGATGTAAAATGCATTGAAGTTGGTCAGAACCTTCCTGATAATTCCCTGAGCACTGACTGGATCAGGAAATAAAACCATGTGGCAATCCACTATATACCTCCTGATACTGCATGTAGAGTGTGTTACTGGTTTATTTGTTACTGTAATTGCTTAGCCTTCTGACCTGATAAGGTTGGTTACTATACAAATAGGCACTCAAAGTAGCAGATGATGCAAATGCTATATAAACACTGTTATGGAAACTCTAAGTTTTCTCTGTACACAATGTGATGTACTATATTGGAAAATGTGTTAATACACCCCAGGGAATGAACTAAAAGCCTGATCTACTATGAAAATATTTTGCACATAAGATATTAATGAAGGGTGTCTTTACAGGGCAATGTAAGGCAATCAGAATATTTTTCCTAGTCATCTCCATAAAGGTTTGCCTGATATTTAGCGGAAGGGAGCTTGACATAACACAAGACTGGCAATCAAGAGAGCTGGATTCCTCATTTCTGGCTCTGCCACAGGCTGGCTAAGACTCCCTCTAGGCACTATTTTTGTAGCATTACAAAAAGTGAAGTGCATTTAGACTGCCACATGTTCAAAACCCTCTAGCTGGAAAACAGCAAAGTTGCAATGATCTCCATCCAGGGGGCAATAGGAGTTTTTCCCCCCATGCCCAGGTCTTTACAGGGCTTGCAAGCTAGATAGGCTCACCAATAGGCTTCTAAGTTCTGTATCATGGGCAACCCAAAAACTAGCTGAAGCTGGTCTTGAGCTGCCTGAGAGCCTTTGAAGTTTTCAGGCTCCAGGAGGTGCTGTCATCCTTATTGCCAGGTGACCAGGGTGACAGGACTCCCCATGAGTCTCCTAGGGTGACACAGGTTAGTGTGGGTCCTGCTGCCCCATGCTTCCATGATGCTACCCATGTTGACCCATGCCTCATGCAGAAGCACAAATCCCAGCTTACAGACCTAGGATGCTAGGGATTCCCCAGTTCCCATGCCCCTCCACATGCCAGGACCTACTTTGTCCCATACCTCTGCATAGGGTTACCGTATTTCCAGTTCCAAAAAAGAGGAAACCTGTTACAGGGGAGGTGGGGAGGAAGTGGGTATATGATTGTGGGGGTCAGTGACATGCCAGCGCCCTGCCCCTGCTCATTGTTGCCCCTCACTCCCAAGCCACAGCCCACACCCCCAGCTCTGCTGCTGTCCCTCACTCCTGACCCGGAGACCACTTACAGCCAATCTGCAGTTCCCTGCCCCTCATTCCCAAGCCACAGACCCCCCCCCCCACTTTCCCTCCCAGCCCTACAGTGTCTCCTGGCTACCCTGGCCCTGTGAGCACAGGCACTGACCCTAGTGCTGCTGGCTGAGCCACACAGCTCCCCACTACCCCTGAATTCCTCCCCACCCCTTTCCTCCACCCCCTGCCCCCTCTAGAGAGGCAGGCACATCCCCCCCACCTCCTCTGCCTTACCACAGCCCTGGCGGCTGGACAGCTTCCTCCAGCGCCAGCAGGCACCCACCCCCTCACACAGACACACACAAGCACCCCTTCCTTTCCCCCCAGAACGCCCCAGACAGCCCCCAAACCCCGGCCCTCCAACCCCCACAGAATTACCTGCATCCAGCTGCCAGAGCTGATCCCACCACACTGCCCAGCTGCATGCCAGCCGTGTGCGTCTGAGCCCTATCTCCAACCGCCCTTCCCCCTCTCGCCCCAGCCCTAAGCAGCTCTTTGCTAGGGTAAATCAGGAAAAACTTCAAAGCCGAGCTAAGCAAAATCCTGGACATTTGATCATATTTAAAAAAAAACACTTGGAAGGAGATTGCAGGATCCAGAAAGAGGACATGTCCTTGAAAACCTGAATGTATGGAAACCCTACCTCTGCATGAGGTGCAGTTCAGTTTGGGTTCCAGAGTGGAGACCCAGATTCATGAAGGTCTAGGGTGCCTGTGTTTCCCAGGGTCTGTGCCTCCATGCCAGGATCCACATAGGCTTTTCCCACTTGTGGAGGTGAGCCCTGGAAATCCTGGGGTAAGTCCATAAGCAGGGAAACCTGACTTTCCCTGCTTAGGCAGATGTGCTCCAGGCCTTTCTGTATGTGGAAAAGCCAGCCAGGTGCTCTGGGGGCTTGACAAATCCAGGGTGCACAAGCCCCTGGAGCACATGCCTGGGGTGGT
This sequence comes from Caiman crocodilus, assembly GCA_030014935.1. Taxonomy (NCBI): domain Eukaryota; kingdom Metazoa; phylum Chordata; order Crocodylia; family Alligatoridae; genus Caiman; species Caiman crocodilus. The sequence goes on from JAGPOW010001296.1 coordinate 118,608,545, forward strand.
AGAAGAGTGTGGGCAGCTCTGGGCTGCTTGCAGTCCGCTGCCACAGAACAAACACACCTGCTGCACTAAAGCAGCACAATTTATTAGTACCTGTTGTGGCATAGCATTAGTGGCACAACAGAGTAAGGACTTCTTTTGCTCACCGTTTGTGCTCCCATAGCAGTTGTTATGGTGGCACAAATGTGATGTCAGGCACTGTCTGTTTCTATTCCTGTCACTTGAGGGCTCACTTGTGCCTTGTCTCAAGCCTCAAACCTAAGCGCAGCAAGATGTTCTGCTCCCATAGTCTGAAGGCAAACCATGTCTATAAGGGCTGCACTGTTCTAGCCCTAGATCAGAGGTGCCAGTTCCCAGGTCACAGGCCAGATACAGCTCTTGGCATCACATCATTCAGCCTTGAGCATATAGGGTGGTGTGGAGCCTGATCTTAGTGGGGTGGAGGCAGCGCAGGGCCTCTGGAGCCTGAAAACTGCTGGGCAGAAGCTTCATGGAGCCCCAGTCCCAGTGCAAAGGGGTGGCACAGAGCCTGATCCAACCCTCAGACTGGCCCTGTGCCATTCATCTGGCCCACAGAGCCAAAACAGTGAGAGCCACTGCCCTAAGCCAATATTTAAAATGTAGCAGAAAAGCAACAGTGATATTCTGGATGCAAACAAGCCCAGTGTATTTTTAGTGCAAACACTGTGGAGCAACCTGAGACTAGAAAAGCTTTTGAAATGAAAGCAAAGTATCTATTGCCAAAAACATATTTGTTCAACAAAGGTTTTGACAGAGATCCATCAAACTCTGAAGCTAAATTGATGAATACACAGAAAGAAGGGAAACTTCTCTGGGCCACATTCGGATCACTCATAGGAACCAATTGATGTAACAGGAGCAGTGTGGGTTTGGATGAGGGCAGAATTTAGCTCTGTGCTATTCACTTTTCCCATGACTCTCCTGTTGGAGCTGAGGGAATGTTGCCATCTAGTGCTGCACAGAAATCCAGCTTTTCATGTAAGGAAAATCATTGTGTGATATGTTCAAGACAAGCTTTACAGATCACACTAAAAGTGTGGGATCCTGAGTTTTCTGTTAAAAAATGAAAAAAATTCTGATAATAAATCCAATATGTTCTCATTTAAAAATCCAAAATCTGTGTTTTTCCATAAAATGAAATGACCCCAGCTGACTTCCTGCCCCTTGGGCAGAGGGCTGGACTCGATGATCTTCCAAGGTCCCTTCTAGCCCTAATGTCTATGAAATCTGTGAAATCTATGAAATACTGCTATATAGATTGGTATCAGTTAAACAAAATCCTGAGTTTTCTGTTAAAAAATGAAAAAAATTCTGATAAAAAAATCCAATATGTTCTCTTTATTGATGTATTTACAATTTTAAAACCATTTGGTAGCCTACCAGTGCCTGAATCATCATAATAAAATAAATTCTAAATACCTATATATTTTGGTGCTTGATTTTTTTTTATCGTGAAAAATCAGAGCTTCCCCCAGCCCCTTCACTCACCAGGATGTCAGTCCCACTTTGGGGCTGTTTCGCGGTGCTGAGGAGCCCTGATATGCCATTGCCTTTCACTCCCAAGCCACAGGCCCATCCCCCCAGCCCTGCTGGTGCCCCTCTCTCTCAAATCACTGCTCCTGCCTCCCAGGCCCCAGCCCCCCAGTGAATGGGGAAGTGGGAATGTGTTGGATGGGGGCTGGGGGCAGGTGGAGGGACACTGCTGCACATTCCTCCCCTGGCCCACTGTGCACCGCACACTGCCCTGGCTGGGCAGTGCCCCTGGCCCCACTTGCCAATCTTGGCTCACTCCCTTCCTTGCCATATGGGCTCAGCACAAGCTGCCGCCAACCCAAGCTGCTGCCTGGCTGTATTGCTGGCCACGTGTGTCTGTGCATACACACACATGCACTCAGTGCCCCCCGTGTCTGATCAGCCTCCTTTCACTCCCCCCAGCCCCAAGCAAACCCTTGCAAGCTGGAACTCCACCAGCCTGGAAGGGGAAACCCATGGTTCCTGCATTTTTCTCCTTTGAAGGAGAAAATCCAAGTTTTACAATGTTTTTCTGTGGCAAACAGAAAACTTGGATCTCTTATTATTGCCCTTTTCATGAGATCTTTTTAGAAATTTAATTTTTTCTCTTTAAAAAAATTATATTGTATAATTGAGGCTAAGACAGATCAGCACATGGCTGTTCAGGTATTCATCATCAGCCTTAGACCACTTGAGGTTTTAAAGCAGAAAATTGTCCCTAAAAATGTTAGTATACTGTGTTCAGAATTATGTGAATTAGACAGTTTTACACTCAACTTTCCTAAAAGCTAATGGAATCAACTGTGCAGCCCCTTACTCATGTTGGTGAGCATTTCACACAAGTATTTGCAAATGACTGCAATGAAAAGCTATTCCAATACCTATATTCCTGCAATATTCTATATTGTATTTACTGGTCTTGAGAGCTGACAGATGGACAACATCACAGCCCTACATCTTTTATATAGTGAAAGACAAAATGTGATGGACATAATTAATTAAAGCTTTCACACACCATCCCACCAATCACCCCTAACCTCAAGAGATCCATTGTGGGAGTGAAATGATAGTTCTGTGTTCCCTACTCATTCATTTGCTGGCCTTAGGTGAGCCAATTGTGGTGTTTCTGAATGTGTACATTTATCTGAGATACTTCACTGAGACCATCAATTCATTTATAGAGGCTACGAAACACATGCCAGATTGTAATGATTTTCAGTCATTACCAGTCTGCAGCAGATTCAGCCTAGATGTGAACGGAGGTGACACATAAATGCTGCCAGTGTGGAGGCACAACTCTGCACCATTGTCACAGTGGAGGGACACAACTCTGCCACTGCCAACATTGCTGCTGCTGCCAAGCTCTGGCTCCAGCCAGGCTGCAGCCCTGTACCTGTGCCCTGCCATTGGAGCAGAAATCAGGGGTGGGGGGAGTGCCCACCCCCCATGAGACACCACCAGTGGTTGTAAAAATATTTGTTACTCTTGAAATAATTAGAATATTAGAGTCATATTAATCAGCCAAAGCTTCCAGTTGTAAACATTATGCAGCCTTTTAGCCCAGTGATTTTCAACCAGTGGTCTGCAGACCTCTGGGGATCTACTGACTATGTCTAAAGGGTTTGTGATAGATAACTATTATCAATCAAAAGTATGTGAATACCCACACTTACCATTCAAAGGGGCCAACACCTCCATTTGAAATTTCCAAAGGAAGCCGCAAATGAAAAAAGGTTTAAAATCATTGTTGTGGCCAGTGCCTCAGTGCTTGTACATGTGCTGCTTTAAATCTATTTCATGACACCATCAGTGTCTCTGGGCTGCTTGCTAAGCTACTGCCAATGGTTATGATTTAAGTCCTAATGGTGCCCCCTAATAACGGAGAAACAGGATTCAATTCAGAGAGGTAGTAACATTCAGTTATAGGAAATACTGGTAATATTTTCAGCTTGAAACAAGAATTACTGTGACACTCAATCTCATTAACCTCACAAAAGACAAATAAACTTTTAGATGCATGCTAGAGGTCTTTGCAGGATTTCAGATTTTTCATTCATTTGGAGGGAGAATGGGGCTTTTTTTGCAAAGTGCTCCTCCGAGGTATTTGAGGATACAAAGTGTCATGGACTTAATGGTCCTTAATGTCCCTCCAAGTGGTGAATTAAAATCCCTTACAGTATCTGAATAACAGGCAGGGGAGGCATTATAAAGATGTTATTAAGCACGAGCAAATTTAACATTCAGAAGCCTTCACACTCCTCATGTAATTCCCCAGTACTTAAGATTGGCAAGATTCTTGAGTTAACAGCCGTACACAGATAAAAATGTCATAAACTTGTCATGGGTTGTTATGAGTAAAGGACAATCAATGCTGGAATTCACTCCCTTCCTACTAGTCCAACAGAGCCTGAGTTGATCTTTGGGAAATATTACTAGGCCCATCTATTTTTTTCAGACTTTTTATTGTGGTAATGGCTGGGCTAAAAAGCTTGAGTTCTGAACAGGTGGGGAAGAATTTTTGACATTGGTTCAATTTGATTTAATTTAAGTATTGTGTTTCCATGCCTGTGCATTTTCTCAGGGCCTGATCTAGAACCCAGTGAAGACTTCAGAAAGTTTTGGATCAGGGTCTTGGAGAAAGATGGGCAGTTCAACATAACTGTCATAAGTTTCCTGACATTTGCACCAGCTGAGGATCTATCCCAGGATATGAACTGTTTCTTAAAGATCAGAAATAAATTGAAAATGCAAATCATTTTTCTACCTCCTGTGAAAATGGAACAAGATGGAATTCTAGCTCTATTCTCAAGTCAAAAGAAGTAGAGACAGCACACTGTTCAGATAGGAGAGCAAAACAGTTTAGTGATCAGTCTTAAAACACAGACAAATAGTTGTTCTGTATATATTTAAAGCAGCTATTGTTGTCTAAAGAACATCTGTTTCAGCCGGCACTTGTGCACGGCACTGCTTTTTAAAAAAAATACTTATAAAAAAACCCCCCAACTATACCAGTATCTGCAAAAACACTAAAGCACTTCTATCACATGTGTCTGAAAGATCTGAGGTAACACTGATGTAAGCCACAAATTGTTGCCCTAACATGTGGAAATCCTGGAGTCTATCAATGTGTCTGGATTTATCTATTTATGTATTATTATGTAATTATGTATCTAATTACATAAAAATTAGCATCTGTAGCTTTGTCCATTAAAATAGATATATGCTGTATCTAAGGGGTAGTCAGCTAAAAGATTTGGTTGATGCAAGTTACTTTCCATTCCGGAAAAAAGAGAATTGCTACTGTAAAAATTAATTTGTTACCTAAAATTATTTATAAATCCTCCCTTTTAGGGATGAGAGAGCTTCATGAACATTTTTGCGAACCTTTTGACTAAATAATTTGGGGGATTTGTAAAATTTGAGGTTCATTAACTCTGTTCCTCAAAAAGTAAACCAATTTTCCACTCAGTCTAAAACAAATATTTTTCTAAGTGAAGAAAAGCCAGTTTATTGGGGAATGGAATTTCCATATATATCTCAGCTGCCCAAACTAAACCTCATTTCTAACAGGGAGAGGGGGCCTATACTTAGTACATCTATAGGACCTATATGGGGCAGAACTGTACTGCTTTCCAGTGCATTCACAGGTGGCAGACAGTGGAATGACCTTCAGGGAAGGTCAGCTGTGAAATAAGCAGAGGTAACTCTGACGAATAAGCAGTTATGGACCAAGCAGTAGCAGCACTACCAGGATGTGGTGAGGAAAGCAGATGGCAACAGTTTCTCTCCTGAAAAGCCACATATATCCTTTTGCCTGTGCTGTGACATGGCAAGTACAGGTTGCTACTATAATAAGCCTGTCCAGCCCCCAGCCATGGATCTACACGTCCTCAAGGGTAGAGCAGGCAGAAGATGTTACAATCTCAATGGCTGTGAAGGCGGACGAAAGCTGCAGTGAAATGAGATCCCCAGTTGTCTTGGTTTCCTTGCCATTGGATCATGGTCTGGTTCTGTCAAGACTCATGTGGAAGCTGATGTACAGCAGTTTCTCCGCAATAAAAGAAGTCATGCATCAGTGTCTTCCATGAAAACAGTTTTTCCAGTACATTTCTCAAGCCCTTTGGTGACCACTTCATGGTGACAGGAGCATGACTGTGAGGCCTGGAAGCTCCTAGTTATGAACTGGCACAAAGGCAATAGTTACAAGGAGGTTGTCTAGCACTTGGACAAGACGGGAGTGCAATTCAGCAGCTGTAACTGTGACTGAGCAGCCCTCTTCAGGATCCACTCTACTCACCCCACATAGCAAGGGACTAGAAAAAGTGCCCTAAACATAGCCTGTTTAATACAGTATTCTGTATTTCTTCCTGACTGAATAACCATGTCCAGTGGGATCACCTTTACTGAGGTTGAAAATACCAATGAAGACACACCAGACAAGGTTCTTTCATTATTATTATGAATTATTATTGATATCTTTTATTATGAAGACACACCATCATTTTCAGGACCTGGAACATCAAGACCCTCGTGGACAATCCAAAGAGAAGTGTTGTGGAGGATCCTTCTGAAGCATGGATGCTCACTGAAATTTGACACCATTCTCTGCTTGCTCCGTGATGGCATGCAAGTGGTGGTCCTCAGTAATGAATCTATCACAGACCCCTTTAAGGTTAAAATGAGAGTTAAGTAAAGCTATATCATCACTCCAATACCCTTTCAATATTCCTTGCCACGATGCTACATCTGACCACCAACAAGCTGCTAGTCAGAATGGAGCTAAACTACTGAATAGATGGTAAGCTGTTTAACCTCAGCCAACTCCAAGCCAAAACCAAGATCACATTGAGTTCCAGTATGCTGATGATGCTATACCGTATGCTCAGTCAGAAACAGACCTTCAGGCAGTTGTCAACATTTTTACCAAGGGATATAAAAAATGGGACTGATATTTAACATTCAGAACACAAAGATTCTTAGGAGCACCAATAAGCTCCTATCCTAAAAATCTAGATCCATGGTGAGACTCATCCTCAACTGCAAGGGATTGCTGAAGAAGGACAGAGACAATATTTGTCTAATCATTAGAATTAATTTCCCCAATTTTTATTTTCTTTCTAACTCTATGGAACATATGTCCAACAAATTTGCATGGAATTTGCAAACCCATGTTGTATCTGTGTCTTTTCTAAAGCTATGGGCAGACAAATAAATTGTCCTGAATTAAAAGGCAATGGGAATTTACCATGTGTTAGCTGTTTCAAATTAACTGTTGTGTGAGACCACTCTACTTCATGATAGGTGAAAGCTAAAGTGTGGCAATTTAGTCCTGTTTCATTAATAGCATGAATAAACAGCTATACTGCTTCTAAGGGGAAGGGATTTAAAGTTCACTTGAATCCACTGTACCTGTTTTGTGTATCCACTCTTAGCTTGTGGAAAGTAGAAGCTTAACCTAAATGAAAGAGAGTTAAATTAGCATTATTTAGCTTTGCTTTCTGCAGGATATGAGTGGACAGGCAAAATAGGTATACCAGATCAGCCAATGTGCATTTGTAAGCAGTAAGTCCTCCCTGTAACTTTAAAGCGTTATAAAGGTGAATAAGCAACCTCATTTAGCTTCTGTGTACTGCAGAATAGGAACGGATGCACAAAGCAGTAACTGTGGATTTACTGGTGTTCGATACTTATGCCACCCCTTTAAGTATAATGTGTTTTTGTAGCTAGCCTCAGTTAAGAAAAGTAAATTAACTAACAGTTAATGTCTATAAAGGTGCTGACCATTAAGCACTGGGAAAAGTCCTTTCATGGGTTTTTCTGTATAGTTTGGGCCAAAAGTGTTCTCTGACAGGCAGTGTGATTTCTGAGCAGAATATTGTACCACACCCATAATCTTTATTTTCCACTAACTTCAAAGAAAGGCATAACGGGCATGTTGGATGGAAGGTAAAGTGAAAACAAAAGTGCCCACCGTGGCACTTCCGGTTTCTCCGAACCCCCATGGCTTGGGGCAAAGCAGCCTGCGCTGCTGAGCCCCCACGGCCCGGGGGCATAACAAGCTGTGCAGGGCCTGCTTCCCTGTCCTGCCTCCCTATCATCCGTTCAGTTCAGCAGCAGATGTCCAAGGGAATCAGCTGTAGCAGTGTCCCTTCTGATAAGGACAGGTGTCACACAAGGAGTGTCTGCTTTTTACTTCTTTCCTCACTACATTTTTTGCTGAGACCACTAATAAGTCACTGGCAGGTAACTACATACAGTTGTGATATAGTAAATGCTCCAGCCTGTCATGCCTGAAGGCAAAACTAAAGCTGACAAAGTTCCTGTGCTTTTAGAATGCTCTTCTTGTTGATGAAAGGGCACAGTAGTGAAGCAGTTAAAGTGTTTTGGTAGAGTCTACAGGCCATAAGTCCAAACTGCTCCAAAACCATAATGAAGGTATTTGTCATCCTATCCAGTTATCCTACCTATAAATGGGTCATTTGGGCTGGGGAGTCAGAGTCAGTTAGATGTGATGTCAGGCACTTCTCTCCCTTGTGCACTGTTAGCTACAAGACCTTGACATGCCTTAACTGTGCTAGCCCAGTGGGTTGGAAGGCTTTGGTCAACATTTGATTCATATTGCTCAGTCTAATTAGGAATTCCTTGTAGTAGATGTCCTTATTAGTACAGCAACAGTCAACACTTTCGCTAGTCAGTTAAGAAAAGACGGCTTTTCTGTACTGCATGCTATTCAGTTAAACTTGAAATTTTCTTCTGTGACCAAACTCTTAGAGTGATGTTAGTAGGGACCATTGCATTGGCAAATGCTATTATTCCATGGATGTTGAAACCATGAGCCACATTAACAAAACGCATGCACTTTGGCAGGTCCAAAAAATGTGTCTACTTAAGATCATGGACTTCACAAAGTTGCTAGATTTAAAGAATATGAGGCAGTGATTTAAAACATCTTGCCTTGTGGTTGTAAATCTTGGCTATAAGTATGAAATCAGGAAAACTGATGCTTTCCACATGTGTTCCTTTAGACAGATTCTCAGGATTACAACTGTTAAGACTTTTGATTGTTCAAGTGTGCCACAAGTGGTATCCTTAATTAAATTAAACTGCATTGGGTACATTCTTTTAAAATCATGCAGGGTGCTTTTGAATAGTGTCTCCTATAGTCAACTATGTGAAGTTGCATGTTGGCTTGGGTAAGCTTGTCTGTTTTAAAGACAGAGTCAAACATTTGCTTCAAGAGGCTAACACGGCAGCTAACAGCTAGAAAATCCTGGCAGCTAGTCCACATGAATATCTTCCTCTGTGTTTGCACAATGTCAAGCACACTATCAGCACTGAATAACTAATAAGCAAAGAAACCTAAAGTTATCCAGGAAATAGAAAAGAATGAGGAGCTTACAGGCAAAACTCTGAAACTAGAAACCCTTTTGTTAGGATTCTGGGAAAGCTATTGTTTTACTTTCCCCTTTCCGTTGTTGCCATATTTTGCTCAATATCGTATGGGAATCGTGATGATCAAGGTAAAAAAAAAGAGTTTCTTCTCTAAGAAACTATGTCCCTGGCAGCAGGGAATTTAAACTAAGATTTACATCAGCAATGTCATACTTGCCTAACTCATGAGATCCTTGAGAAGAGTACAGTCTATAAGAACTCAAACTTCGACTCTAAAGGAACCCATTACTCATTTAAAAAATAGATATTAAAATGGAGTGCCAATGTATCGTATGTGGGATGAGTAATTGGAAAATAGCACTTCACTAGACCATCTTCCTTTAGAGAAAGTGGGGATGAAAGCAACTTTTTCCTTTTTTTGGTGGGATCTCAAAACATATAGTGTTGATCTCAAATCTTTGAGTCAATTAATGACATTCTTGGGGGTACTACAGGAATACTAATAAGGGGGGACACTTGAAAATCAAGTTGATTTCTGCTGACGCTTATTTAATTCAAACTTTTCAGAAACATCTGGGAGAAGAGCTGTCTTTATGAAAAAAAAATCAATACTGTTCCCTCTTCTGTTGAAGAATGCAAAACTTTTGCAGCCTGCTCCTCTGCTATATACAGGGTAGTTATAGACTTGTTTTTTTAAGGTACAGATGTTTTTAAAAATGCTTTAACTCTGCCTTTATGGTAATTAGTACATATAACAAGTACAAAACATTTAGTTTTCTATTTATTTTCCACACTGAATGTAAAAAGGTGCCCATCATAATAAAATAGCATTCTTGTTAGTTGAGGATTATTTTTCAAAAGGTACTTAGTAAAAAACAGATATTCAAGGTTATAAGAGAAAAGTATAAACTGAAGACAGAGCATGCCAAAATCACCATCTGTTGAGATGATGGAGTACTGTGTTCCAAGCTTTTAAGGTGTTACTAGAGTTGTTCTATGCTACAATATTAAACAGTTAATTGTGGTTCATGGATTTTAAGCAAAAGGACAAGAGTCTGCTTTTTTACCATAGCAACCATAAAATAGAAAACCTTATAACATCTTACTAACATACAACAACAAAATAAGACAAAATTAAAACACTTGCCATTCAGAAATTAAACTACAGTATCATTAATTCAGAGAAATGCCTTTTTATTAGTTTATATTTGGGACTATCCTGAAGTGGGGGAAAACATTAATTAAAAAGAAGCATGCTGGTACCTTTCTTGAGTGGGGAGGGGAAAAAACAATAATCTGTTGCATTTTGGCTCATTCCTCTTAATATTATTTCTACTGTTTAAGGAGACATGCACATGAAGGGAAGAGAATGGGTAGGAAAGGAAGGAAAACTCCTGGGTGGCTGACAAGGTTCTTTGGGTAAATGTGATATCTTTTATTAAACCAATTAAATAGTTGGAGAAATTGTTCTTTGCAAGCCTTTAGGCACAAACACCTTTCTTCAGGCATAGGGAGAGTCTGCTGGTGTTTTGTGTGCTCTCCTGGATGGAATAGAAGTCAAGAGGCAAAATGCAGGTCTGTGAAAATGCAAATGCATGGCAGGGAGGATCCGAAGCCATCAAAGACAATAGGTGTGAGGCAGGTAGGTGTGGGGGGAAAGGAGGAATGTTGACCTGGTGACTGAATGTAGCTGGTAAAATGTAGAAGGTTACCTGGGGTTATCAGATGTCAGCCAGGTTATAATGTGTCATAAATCCAATCTCTATATTGAGTCCATGTTTTTTTTGTATCCAGTAGATTTATAAAGTGAAGTCTGTAGGCTTGTCTACAAAAGATGTTTTGTAAATTCACTTTGAAGATTAAAACTGAGGGATTGGAGAGAGAGTGGTTGTCTGGTTATAAGTGTGCACCCACAGGTAATTGGGTCTCTTTGTCTGTGATAGATTTTCAGTGTGCATTCATTCTGGCATGCAGTTGTTGCTTAGTTTCTCCTACATATTTTCCATCAGGGCATTTAGTTCACTGGATGAAATATATTGAATTTCTGGAGGTTCAGGTGTGAGATTCAGGAATGGTGATGGTTCTGTTATGGAGTGTAGTAATTGTGGGGGTGGTGGAGATACACTGGCAGGTTTTACATTTCTTGTCCTGCCATGATCTGGATCCATTCGGTGTGTTTTGGGCCATAGGAAGTTTGCTTCTGATGGTGAGATAGGCAAAGTTCAGTGAGTGTTTAAAAGGCTAGAATGGGTAATTCTGGGAAGATCTTTTTATGAATTGGGTCTTCTAATATGGGTTGCAATTGTTTGAGGGTCTTCCATGTATGTTCCAGGGAAGGATGGTATGTCATAATTAATTGTGTGTGATACATCAGGATTTTCTTTTTGTACTGCAGTAATTCTTTACGTGGTATCTGGGTGGCTCTTTCAAAAGTGTGACCTATCTCTCTGGAGGAGTGTCCTTGTTGAGTGAAGGTTCCTTGGGTGAATCCGATATCTTTTATTAGACCAGCTTAAATTGTTGGGAAAAAAATCCTCAACCAATTGCAACCCATACTAGAAAGAGACCCTATTCTTAAAGAGATCTTCCCAGAGCCACCCATCCCCTAGCCTTCAAACAAGCACCGAACCTCGCCAACCTTATCACCAGAAGCAAACTTCCTCAGGCCCAGAACACACTGAATGGATCCAGACCGTACAATGACAAGAAATGCAAAACCTGCCAACACATCTCCACCACCACAATTACTACACCCCACAACAGAGCCATCAGCTTTCCTGCGTCTTACAGTTGTACCTCCAGAAATGTAATATATCTCATCCAATGCACCAAATGCCCTGATGGAAAATACGTAGGAGAGACCAAACAACAACTGTGCACCAGAATGAATGCACAAAACATTTCTCAGAGACGAGCCTATGAAATTCACTTCATCAACCTCCTGGATACAAAAAATTATGGAGTAAATATAGATGGATTTATGACACATTATAACCTGTCTGACATCTGATGCCCCAGGTACCTCTCCACTATTCATCCCCCATCACCACCCCACCCAGCCTGTCTCTCACTCACTGAGTCCTCAATTTACATCTTCACTGACTACCTGTCTTGTATGCATACCAGCCCAGCCTCTGGCTTCTTTACTTTTCATTCCATCCAGAAAGAGCACGCACCAACTGCTGAAACTTCCTTAGCCTGATGAAGGATTTTTAAACCCAAGAGCTTGCTTAAATTTTTTTTCCCAACAATTTAAGTTGGTATAATAAAAGATATCAGATACACCCAAATAACCTTGTCTGCCTATGTCCTTAAACCAACACAGCTACAACCTACACCCTTGCTGAGTGAAAACCCTTTTGAGATTTGTGAGGTGACAATCACAGATGCAAATGCGGTGGTATTCAGTGCAAATGTGGTGGTACTGGAGGATTTGTTGCCTGTACATTACAGCTTTCCTGGTTTAGGGTGATTGCTGGTTCTGTGCAGGTATGTTGGTCCATGCGTTTCTTGTATTTGGTGGTTTGTATTCTACCATTCTGGATAGTGACCATAGTGTCTAAAAATGAAATGTTGGTGCTGGAATATTCAAGAGATAGTTTGATGGAAGGGTGATGATTATTAAATTTATGATGAAAATCAATCAGAGATTGCAGGTTTTTGGTCCAAATGATGAAGATGTCATCTATATATTTTAAGTACAGCATGGGTGCAGTTCTTAAGGAATTCTTCTTCCAGGTGGCCCATAAAAAGGTTGGCATATTGTGGAGCCATTTTGGTGCCCATAGCTGTGCCCATGGTCTGAAGAAAGTGTTGGTTATTGAAAGTGAAGTTGTTGTGTATGAGGATGAATATCTTTAGGTCTGTACTCTGCATTGGATGGCTGATGCATAGCCATCCATGCTGTGGGCAGAATGCAGCACAAATTAATGAGTTGTGATCAAACATGCAGGAACTTCTTGATCTTGACTGTCTTTTCCATATGGGGCATCTACGTGGCACATTCTAGAGTCCTTTAACCAATCCTCCTTCACAGGGGGACAGACCATTTATTTTGTTTTACCTAGGTTAGCAGGTTAAGGCACTCCTATCATGAGGTTCATTTAATTACAGCCCGGTCAAGATACGAATCCATTAGATAAAAAAAAAAGGAAAGAAAACCAAAATAAAATGGGATGATATGATATGCAAAGGGATAACAGCAATCCTAAACTTTACATCCCAGAAATCACTAACTGCAACATACCTACTGGCTCAGACCTAACTGGATATTGTTGCCCACATACTACAAGTTCAAAATTCAAGGCATAGCCAAACAGCCCTCCCTCTGCCACCTACTGGCAAGACACTGTAATGGTTGTCTTCTCACTATGCACTTTTCTCTGGGATCGTTACACGACTGCCCACTCTGAATCCCACTGTAATTTATGTTGGTATACAAAACCAATATAATTTACACTGGTGTAAACATGTGCTGTATCGTAGCCCGCAGACAGCAGAGACTCCATAAACACCAAAGCATAGAAACAGGAAGTACATTTAATCAGAGTACCAAGCTCTAGAGGGAGGTAAAGAAGAGCTGTGTGGAGGATGGAAGTTTCATGTTGCAAAGGATTTTAAAATCTTCCTTTTGCTGCAAGCAAACCCAGACTTCAAAACTGGAGTAAAACTGAACATTTTAAAAGGGTCCACAAAGGGATGTTTTGCTTTTCTTTTCTTTCTTTCTTTTTTTTGAAAGGGCTCTATTGAAATATTCAATTTCATGTAATTAAAATGTTACATATTGCTTTCAATCTGTATTTTTAACTTAATTGTTTTCAACTCTTAATTAATTTTCTATAATATAAAATGCTAAAGCTTTAAAATTAAAAACACTGATTCTTTTTCTTGTAACAACAGCAACCCATTTTTGTCAGAATTCTTTCTCCCTGGTATTTTCCTGAAACAAAACTGGTGAAATAGGCCCAATTTTATGAAGTGGTGAAATTTTCATTGGACTATACATTTTACAGAATAAATTTCTATTGAACTTTCTGCAAGCCACTCTAAGTCCAAAATGGATGACAGAAGAAGCAGTAGTCTAGACAAGCAGCCTGGGAATGAGCTAATTAGGCATCTTGAGAGGTCAGATGAGAGGTTTAAGAACTAGAGATCTTGCTGGCAGGATAACAGCAGGTGCTGTACCACAAAGCCCAGAGTCAGTTGGTTGCAGGAAGGAGAATGTCGCGGCGCGCCTCGCTGCACCGTTCCTTCTGAGAAGAAAACTGCTGGGGAAATGCCCCAGCAGAGATGATGAGCACAGCTGAGGGTTGCTGAGGCAACTGAGGAGAGTCAGCTGACCTAGGGGGCGGGGCTTGGCCCTATAAAGCCCAGAGCCAGTCAGGCTGGCAGTTCTCTGCCAGCAGCTGGAGGGGCAGGAGCTCCAGGAGACAGAAATGTGGGAGCAGGTCACAAGCGCTCCAGAGGCTGGAGCAAAGATGTTAAGTTGGAGCCAGGAGGCTTATGCTATTATGGACAGGTGCTTTATGTTTGGTTACAGCCAGGAGGCTTGTGTTATGTTTCGTTAGTTTGTATTACACTGGCGGTTTGGGCAAGGCTGTAGGGGTGGAGGAGGCCTGGGTGGGGACTCACAACAGAGTGTGGGGGTGTGGTGTTTTTATAAGTGCCAGAGTGGGCATGATATACTCAGGGGAAACCCACAGTAGTGTGGGGATCCTGGTGCTAGTGGGGTGCAGTAATCTCAGCAGGGACCCCAGCAGTGTGGGGATCCTGGCACCTAGGAGGGCGCGATTCAGCACCAGTTTGAGTGCAGCAAGCCCTAGAGAGGGGGTAAGCATTGAAGAAGCCCAGTGGGGCATAGCAAGTGCCAGAGAAGATGCAGTAACCTGGGGTGCAGAGACCCCAAGCCCATGAGAGGCAGTATTGTTGAGAAGGCCTGGGAGGGGCAATGCATATGAGAAGCCCTAGATAAGGGGCAGTATTTTAAGGAGCCCACGACGGGCAGCATTATTGAGAAGCCCTGTGGGGCATGTCGAGCCCTAGAAGGGGGCAGTACTATTGAGGAGCCCAGATGAGGGGCGCTATTGAGGAGCGAGCATGGCATTAGGCTAGCATGGCAATAGACCTCAGCCAGAGGCAGGGTGCTGCAGTGGGCCCAGAGATGGGGGTTAGCAGCACAGTGCCTCCTAAAAAAAGGCCAAGTGCTGCAGTGGTCCCCTGGTGGAAAAGGGGATAGTAGCACAGAACACCCGGCCTAAGAAGAAGGTAGTCACGCGGTGGGCCAAGAAGACTGGTGGCTCACTGGGTGGCCCCAGAGAGGGGGCAACATTGATGAGACGGCCCTGGAGAGGGGGCACTGATGGGAGGCCCAGAGCGGGTGAGAATATAGAGATGACCCAGGGGTGCCTGGAGGGCACCCATTATACAGAGGACCACTCCAGTGAGTCCAAGAGATCACAGGGATGAAGGTCCCGATACGCCGCGCCCAGGGCGGTAGAAGGCAGCCTCCCATCTTATACTTATTAAGAACAAAGACGTGGCGGGCGAGAATTGAGGGTGCCTTGGGCCAGACTTGGCGTGGGCGGAGGGCCTTCAGGAGATCACGGCCCTCCTGAGGGATGCCACTGTGACAGAGCATAATGTGGATGTTCTCATCTTTTTATCTATGAACTGCACTGGCTAAAAGGCTGAGTAAAGAATTATTTCAGTCATTTACTGTAATTACTGAAATCAGTTATATCTAAGATATTTGCATCATCTGCTATTCCAATATAAAGCAACCAGTGTTACTTTAAAAGTATGTGCATGGCAATTCAGTGAGTGTTTGGATTACCTGGTTTCTTGGTTCCTGGTACACAGTTTGCTACTAGATAGGCAGAGAGGACAGTACTACAACCTGTACCATGATATTCATCAGATGGGCTGGATGTAACTATCCCATCTGCAGGTGGTGGCTTGGCAGTCTCATTTCTCCACTGATGTATCAAAAGAATTCCCTAGTGTTGATAGGCAAAAATAGTTGCCCATAGATGCAATGGTGAAATTCCCCAATATTTGAGCACTTTGGCCACCCTGTGTTTCTTTCTCTTTAACGTATATAGAAGAGGCATGGTCAGACCTTATTGCCTCTATCAGTTGTCCAAGACGGACTATTTCCAGGATCCCAAATGTAGGCATTTCTTTCTAAATCAGAGAATTTACCATCTGTAGTTACGTCAGCTTTTGTGATCATGAGACTGCATGCAGGTCTTTTTACAACCATATTTCATCACATATTCATTTTGTCCTGCATAGAAGCAGTGCCTGCAGCTGCTCCCTACCCTTCCTCCTCCCCCTGGCAGCCCCCTACTCCCAGTAGCTTACTTTGACATGCACATGGATAGGCAAGGGATGTGGAGCAATCGGGTCACTTTTCAGCCAAGCTCATCTCCTGGCTCCTTCCATGTTTCCAGGACCAGTGGGATGGGCTGTGAGTGCAAGTGGCTATGGTTGCCATCATGTGAGTTGCCAAAGGAACAACTCTGGTGGCCAAAGCAGCTCTACAGACCAGGGATGGGGAGAGGGAAGGGGATGGAAGAAGCAGAGCACCCCGGGGTGAGGCCTTGCCCACCTTCCATCCTTCACCGAGCACCAGCTACATTCGAGCTTAGTGTTTCTCAACCAGGATGGTGCTAACTTCCAAAAAGTTATGGAGGAGTGCTTTGAGCCTAGAAAGGTTTAGAACCACTGGTTTAGGGGCAAGATAACTTTCTTTCTGTTACTCATGCTGACTTTGCTGGGGTCCCAGACATATATTTTAAAGTCTACAATATTATATAGCTCATTTCAGCATATATTTAGTAAAATGCTACTATTTATTTTGCAGGTGACTTTGATATTACAGTTGTATATTACTGTTAGGATAATGCATTATTAATAATATTATTAATAATAAATAACAATAATAACTGTTAAAGAAGTGCATAAGGGCCAACTGAGAATGGGTCTCCATTCTACTGTACAGACTCAGCAGACCACCCAAAGAGCTTGCAATCTAAATATGCATCTTGGAGGAGAATATCTTCGGTTAGATTTACTTCTCACTCTACAGGATGCTTTTCACTAGATTTTTCTGTACTGTGAATTGCGATTTCAATAACATTCTTAAGCAATTAGTAAGCATGATGCCTAGGACAAAAGTTCCACTAGTGCAGAAAAAGAAGCTGGTTTTGCGTTACCAAATTATTACAGACTTCTTGGCTAAATAGTATCTAATATTTTACATTTAGCATATTTCAATACATGCAAAATAAGAATTCACTTCCACATAAGGGAGCAGAGGAGTTTGTGTTTGGTAACTGGGCTGAACTTGAACATTTTTATTTGAAATTATTTTTATTATTTAGCAAAATTAAACACATACAGACAGAGGGAATCCACAGATGCCCACTGTCTCTTAAAGGAATAGCATATTTTTGTGTGTCAATAAAAGGAAGTTTTTTAAAAACAACAGCTAGCATTGCACCCAGGACTGCCACCAAACACATGGGAACAGCCCCAGTTGACTTAAAATATATCTGAAGGCAGAACTACACTCAGATTTTACTGAAATGGTTATTTTATGGTTTTTGTTGCTGTTTTATATCTCTATACGATTGCATTGTTTAGTTTTTCATTAGTGTTATGGTTTCTGTGTATGCTAGGTGTCACTGTACATATAGAAAGTAAGAATCACTTGTATAAGGTGCTGATTACTAGATGTTATTATCCTGTTAAAGTCTGAAGGCCTTAGATCCAAAAAGATTTATATAGGCCCAATTTTAGGAATTTGTAAGCTGTCTCAGCTATCCATTTTGCACCCTTTACCAGAAATATCAGCATATCAGTGTTCATTAATAAATAGAAAGCTGTAGTTTTAAGGTGCAAATCTATTCTACCTTCTATCTTAATAACTAGGCCAGCAGAGGTTGATCTGCTTATATCATGTAAAGAGAAATATTTGATTCAAATGTATTGTATGTAAACAACTGCTTAAATGTCAGCCGTTGTTGTTTTTCAGTTCATTTTCCTGTCAGGAACATAGTTAACTGTGCCCAAATAAACAGTAAGGATTTTGGGATCCATTCAGGTTGACATCTAGAATGTCACATGCCTTTCTTAAGATGATTCACAAGTCAAACATCTTGAATCTGTTAGATTGGACTCACTGGCAAAGCATAGGGGGTACATGAGGGTGTGCTGCTGCGGGACCCCCCCCCTCCTTGGCGATTGCCAGTTGGAGGCCATATGTCCATAGGCAATCTGGTGCCCCCCCAGATTGGGGGGACACCCCCCAGATCGGGAGGCACTAATCGCCCATGATTGGACTAGAATTTAAGGAGTCTTGCAAATTTAGCACTTAGATATGAGAATCTATAAGATGCTCTATAAATACAATAGATAAAATTCAATTGATTTTTGGCACTTCTGCTTCCAGTCTTGGGCAGGAATACAAGAAAAGCAGGCTTTGTCCTGCAATTTTGACACTTCTGGTTCTTATAAAGGCTGGAAATAGGCAGTACCACAACAAATGACAAACCATTTCAGAACCTTGAGCAAAATTTCATTTGAGTTGGTTTCTAAAAGTGGGCAAGAACTGGGGAGGAAATAAAGAGCTTTGTTTTATCCGAACCAGTTTGTCTTTCTTTTCTGTCCAGTATTTAGGGCCAAAATTTGGCCTACACTAAAGCAGATGTAATGTGAGCAGGAACCCATATGCAACAACCACAAACCTTAAGGAAATTTGAACCCATGTTCAAATCCAACTCTCCCCCCTTGTTTGCTTGTTTTTGTAATGGGTTGAAACAACTCCAGCTTTCCCAAGGCACTGGGGAAGATGGGGTCCAAATACAGGCATTCATTTTGTGGCTTAAAGCAGATTTTCAGCAGTAGGAGACACCATTTACTCTTCACAGCCTCCCTGGTGTGCCTGAACCTTGCCTCTGCACTGAGCAGGGACTCTGATGACCTCCAAATCGCAGGGGGACTGTTCTGGTCTTGATTTTGTGGACTGTTTCCCACTTGTTCTGAGCACCTTGAGCAAAATAAGGGCAACACCAGCCTCTGCAGCCAGGAGGCCCTGGAGGAAGCCCATAGCTCTCTATCCCCAGCAGGGAAAGCTCAGGGGTATTTCCCCACAAAAGTGTGTGCGCAAGGGGAGACCACATGTAGCCTTTCACTACCTGGGGTAGGGGACAGAATGGAGGAAGCTCAGGGGAAAAAGGAGGAAAAATGTTGCCAGCCCCTTCTTTCTGTCCTCCCTGCAGGAAGAGGGCAGAGGAGAGGCTGAAGGAAAAGCCAGAAGCCTGCTGGGGGGGACCCACTGCTGGGAATGGGAAAAGAGACTGAACAAAGGAATGGGATTCCTAATGGACAGGGAACCCAGCCCACAGGAGGGAGAGGGGCACTAAGCCTGGAGCCACTGGATACTGTCACCTTCCCATAGGAGGCAGGAGATGAAGCAAGGTCTCCTGGGCAGGAGGCAAAGACTGAGAGGTCAGCAACTGCAGAGAGACCCATGATAGGAGACAGTGAAGACATCCTCCATAGGATGGGAGGTCCCTGAGGAGTAGGGAAGACCGAGAGAAAAGGCTTCCCTTGGGGTTGGGGGTAAGAGGGATGAGGGAAGTTGGTGATGAGCATTCCCTGCCTTTTTATCACCCTTTCAAGTTGCAGCAAGGGAAGTTTTGGTTAGGTAGTAGGAAGAATTTTCTCACTAGCTGGGTAGTAAAGCACTGGAACAGGATACTCAGAGAGATGGGGAATCTCCATCCTTGGAGGCTTGGAAGGCCTGGGTACACAAAGCTCTGGCTGAGATGATCTAGTTGGGAATGGTCTGCTTCGAGCAGCGGGTTGGACTAGATGGCCTCCTGAAGTCCCTTCCAATCCTCATTTTCTATGATTCTCCAGAGGGAGAGGTTGAGAGTGAAGAGAGAGATCCAGAAAGCAAGGGAGGAGGGGAACAGTCAATAGGAGTCAGGAGGTGATCTGGAGGGTGTTAAGAAAAATATATGTTAAAATACTTGGGAGAGTGGAGGGAGACAGAATGCAAAAGCAGAAAAGAGGTAGAACATGTAGTCAGGAGGAAAAGACTAAGAGAAACACACAGGAGAAAAATGTGGAGTGAAAGCTAGCAGAGAAAGGAAGAAAAATATCTATGGGAACACAGTAAGTTACTGTTACATGTTTGTGTATCACCAATAGCACCGTAAATGCTTAATAGACTGCTGTACGTGCAAGATATTAGTCCAGAGAAGTTTACAATTTATGAATAATATGCAAGTGAAGGGGGATGAGAGACCAGAAAAGCCAGAGACCAGAAAAGTCGGCACAATTGCAAGATGAAGTAGAGTACTTAGTTTTGCTTCGATTCCATTCCCCCTTTCCCTCCACCCTGGTTGAAAAGTTTGATGCCAAAATATTACCACATGTAGCTGATTAGATGTTGCCATATTTTGTTGCCTATAACCTGAATCTTTCCCCCCAAAACCAGCTGGTGAAAATTGGGTGCATATACATTATATGTGAGAAAAATGCATCACCACAGGTCCAGAAATTTGGGAGCAAGGGAGCAGTGGCAGTGTTAGTTGCTGTGGCTCTGGGAAGCACACTAATTAATGCTGCCACTGTTAACCTACTACCAAATTTCTGAACCTGTGGAGAGCCCCCCATGCAGATGAGAGGGCCACACATACTGAATAAGGCCAGTGTACAAGGTGTACATGCCAGACCTGGCATGCAGGGTCAGCCCAATTGCATGGCCCAAAGCCAGCATGTTAAGTTGGACCTGGGAAGCGGCTCTGGAGTCAATAGCGGGGAGGCCAACTCCATGCATAACCCCAGAGTCAGTGGATGGGGGTCAGCTCAGCATGCAGTCCCAGACTCAGCAAACACAGTCAGACCTGGCACACGGCTCCAGAGGCAGCGCATGGAGTCAGGCTTGGTATGCCAGGTTGGTTCATGAGCCCCATTTGGTGCATGGGGCTGGCAGCATGCTCAACTTCCTAGCAGCAGCAAGTCACTTGCCACAAAAGTTCTTTTCCCTTTGGACTCCCTTTTAAAAACAAAGAGCATACTATATAAAGGTGCATGCTGTATGCAAGAAAATGCAGTATGTAGCAGGAACATTCCAGATGAGACAGCCGCATAAACAGTGCATGCCCCTGGGAGCTGGGGGGCATGACTGCGCTGGCAGCAGCTGGAGTGCAGTCAGTGGCAGCAGAGGGGGCACAGCAGCGTCAAGTGTGGAGCTCCCACAGATGCCACTGGCACTGTCGGCGGTGGGAGTGGGGGTGGTGATCACCCCCCAGGAGTTGGCAACCACGCACAGACACCACCGGCAGCATCGATGGCAGCCAGGGGCAATCGTGGACTGCCCACAGATGCTGTCGGCGGTGTTTACGGCAGGATGGATTGTGGTGGTCACCCACAGGTGCTGCTGACAGTGTTGACAGTGCCTTTTTGCAGGGGGTGCACAGCCATGCGCAGGGGGTGCATGTGCACTATCTTCCACTAGGGGTACACAGAGGATTGAAGCAGCTGGGCATTAAAAGAGAGAACCTACTTTTTCCTAAATTTTAGAAAGCAAAGTTAGTTTTTTTTTAGTAGCTTTTTTGCATTTTTGTGTGCATGTCTTACGAAAAATGTGTGAAGGTGTTTTTAATGGAGGAAAATTTGGAAAAGTGTCTCCTTATTCAAACACAGACATAAGAGAGCCATCATGTAGGGTGTTTACAAGGGGTTTTGTGTATGTGTGGGTTAATATTTTACAATCCAGAGAACCATATAATCTCTTTCACTTTTTTTTCTAGCAAACACCTGTCACTTCTTTCACTTCTGTTTTTTTTATTTTCACTTGCCCTGACTTGATTGGCTGGCTATGAGCTGGCTTCTATATCTTTTTAATTCACCAAGACAATTTAAAATATAGCCACCAGATTGGGTTTAACTGGCTTGAAAAAAATGCTTCACATAGCTATGCTAGCTCTGCTGATCTAGCTTAAGCCTTGTATTGTTCTTCACATCTATATTGTTATCTTAAAATGGTTTAGCTGCAGGACCTTCTGGGCACTTCTCTCAGTACAGGGAAATGGAATCTTACATATGCAAATATCTATGTTTCGTATTCCCCTGAATACCCACATGATATAGAAAACCACCATGTGTGGATTTTTTAATGAATATATTTCTCTCTCTAGCCCCTATCCCAAGCCTTCTTGTCACAATCCTAGTCTGATGAACCACTTGTGTTTTGTCATTCAAGAGTGATGGTGAACAATTAGAAGTTTGAGTGTATGATCCAAATGGGGGGACATCTTAGGGGATGGATTATATGGGGAGGCAAAGGCCAGTGTTAGTTGGTGAACTTTAGGCAGCTTGCCAGACAGAACAACTGCAGAAAAAGTAGAATTAATAGTCTGGTTCCTGATACACCCCTTATACAACTCCCTGTCCCCAGACAAGATCAAAGAGTATGTCTACATAGCACAATACTGAGCCATAAAGCTAGCTTGGGTGTTGGAAGCAGTCTAGCCAAGGTAACCTAAAGCTCTGGTTTCTGTGTATATGTGGGTGCATCTACACATGCAATTAATGCACCTGAATTTTCTGCGAAGAAAATTCAGGCTCATTAAAGTGCTCCCAGGCACACATCTACACATGCCCCCCTGTCGGGACCAAATTTGCTCCAAACAGGAGCTGTTCAAGTTAGCATTTGGGAAGGGGTGTGGAGCCCAGCAAGGGGCATAGAGGCTAGCGAGAGGCAGGGAGCCCAGAGGCTAGGAGCCCCAACTGTGTGTGTGGGGCAAGGAGCCCAATGAAAGAGGCTGGAGTTAGGGACCAGGCTATGGTTACAACATGTGGATG
Source organism: Caiman crocodilus (assembly GCA_030014935.1). Lineage (NCBI taxonomy): Eukaryota > Metazoa > Chordata > Crocodylia > Alligatoridae > Caiman > Caiman crocodilus. The sequence continues at coordinate 118,631,348 of JAGPOW010001296.1, forward strand.
CCATCTGTGAGGCTGGGGCTGTGATGTAGGGGAGAAACGGAGCCACAGATAACACCCCCTGGCATTGGTGCAGTAATGAGCAGTCTTCTGCATTATCCCAACAGTTTATGGAAACAACCAAGTTGTGGCCAGGTGAGACTGGGCAGATTGCCCATAGAAACAAATGGGCAGACCAGCATGAGATCTGGCCCAAGACTATCTTCATGCAGTGATTTCTTCACAGTTCACAAATGTTGCTTTGACAGAGTATAACTCCTTCTTTATTGTGTCTGATGAAGGTACCGACCCTCAAGATGACAGACAGAGACTTACCTGTGTTTCAAACAGAGCCAGTCCACCTCACATCTGTCAGGTTTTGTACCGTGTCTCAAGCCATTTTGAAGGTAACTGTCGGCTCTGGCATAGACTTTGGCAAGATCTTGGTATTCCTGTCCAACAACATCATGTACATGTGCAAGACTTTCTCTGATATGCTCTAAGGAATGCTGCCCAACACAATTCACATCACCTGCAATGCACACATTCTGACCTTAGTAAGTGACATCTGATGCATGCAGTTCCCTGATGTGGATAGCCTGGCGTCTTCTTTCAAGAAAGCCTTCAAGCACTGTCCAGGCCATAAGGTCTGGTACAAGGAGTCCATCACCAGTCAAAGTGAGAACTTGCATGGCATTGTGCTGCTGCCACCAGAGCCTGTGCCCACCTGGTGGAATTCATGGTTCATCACGATCCATTACCATGCTAATTATATGCAGTACCACCAGCAGTTTGGGAGTGAGGAGCTGGAAATCACACCCAGCACACAGTGTATGCTTAAGCTTTATGCTGTCTTAGGGTGAGGCAACATTCAAGACCAAGTGAAATCTGTGGCTGACAATGCCACCTGGCTCATGGAACTCCTAACCTGGTTTGAAGGCTGGTAGGCTGTGATCCACCATGCACACAACAAGCTGATGAATTTGATAAGCTGGGTTGAAGACAGGGCATCATAAGAACTGTCAAGCTGTCCTCGTGAAAACCAGTGGAAAAGGGACCTGTTCCAGGCAATAGCTGTGAAGATGAACCAGTACAATAAGTACAACCCATCACTGCCATTGTGGTTCAGACAATTGGCTACCCTCTTCCTTTGTGCTGCTTGCATTTTGCACCCCAACCAGGTGCCTGTTTCTAAGTTGTGACCCTCAGCTACTGAAAGCAGTCCTTGGATGTTAGAAAGAGTATGCCAATGAAGGTGCTGTTTATATGAACTTTGTCAAAAAGTGCCAGATACTTATGCCTGTTCCTGTGTTTTAGGATTCTGTCTGTGACCAGTTTCCACATCTCTACACCGTAGCAAGATGCTGCTTCATCATTCCAATGAAGTCAGTGGGAGCTGAGCATGCCATCTTAGTATATGGACAAGTGCTCACCCCACAGAGACAGAGAATGTCTACAGCAACTGCAGCTGGATGCAGCATGATTGCATTTAATAGCTAGCATGCATTGCCTGTCTCCAGTTTAGCATTCAGTTTCAGTAAAATCTTTTTTTATAATATCCTTTAACAAAGTGTATATAGTTGGTATTAGTTATAATTCATGGTGTGCATAGCTTTATTTTAATATATTTCAGTTTAGAGTTTAATTAAGTCCTTTGATTGCTTAATTATGCATCAATTAATGGCTTCTGTGGGCTTAATCTCCTGTTTAAGCCAATGGAAGCCATCAAAGGAAACATTGCTAAGCAATTTAAGTAGTAGTTTGGGACCATCTGGCAATCTCTGGGGAAGGGCAGGACTAATGGGCCCCTTGGCAAATCAGAGGCATGGGAGGCAGTGTGGGCTGCTGCATTCAGCCCACAAAAATGGTAGCCAGGCCCTGGATCAGCCTGCAAAATCAGCCATCCACCACCTGTAGTTCAGTAGGCCCCTACCTATAAAACAGACTGTGCAAGAACCTAAGAAAGACACATGGGGTGTATCAAGACAAGCTCACATATGCCTGTTGTGGCATCTCACAGCATCTTGAGATGCTGCAAGGTGCACACTGGAAATGAAAAAATGTTCCCCGTGCTGCATATTTGCAGTACTGACTCTAATTTTGGTACTGAGGAATACAAGTATCAAAAAAAAAAACCACCCTGAAAAAAAGCAGTGCAGGGCATGCTCTTGAAGTGTGCCCTGAAGCAACTGAATGCTGAGTCCTCCAGAAAGACACTTTGGCACCTGGCCAGAGTGTCTCTATGCCTGCCTTGTGCCCTTCCTGCCCAAGAGCACACTGCTGCTACATGCTGGGGCAAATAGAAACAGAGCAAGCAGTGGATTGACCCAGGCTCTGTCCTGGGTAAGCAGGGACTGGAGGTGGAGGAGCTGTGTGTGGGAGGGACAGATTATAGGGGGGGCTTGGGGGGAGCAGGACTGCAAGGGTGGGTCCCCTTGCACAGTACATGGCTCACCCTGCAACAGCAGCAGCGGCAGCTGGTGCAGCTACTGGCAACCTGTGCAACATGCTGCTGTGCTGACCCAGCCCACTTGCACACACCTTTGGCCAGAACAAAGCCACTCCTGCTGTCACCCAGTATGCTGGCACCACATGCAGGGGCTGTGCTGGGCTGGTTCTGGCCTGCATGTGCACCCCCATGCCTTCGGGTCAGACCAGCTCCATGCAGGCAGGACCCAGTCCAGCACGAAGGCGCATAGCCCCTGTGTGCATTGCCGGGACCCTGGGTGACAGGGGAGTGGCCTCATTCTAGCTGAGAGTGTGCATAAGCACACCAGACCAAAGTGGTGCCATGTCGCATAGGCAGTGCTGGCTGGGGTTCTGCCAGTAGCCCCAGTGACTGCGGCTGCTACTGCTGCTGCAGGGTGGGCTGTGCACCATGTAGGGGGACCCACCCCTCCCAAGCAGTCCCCCCCCATTCCCACAATCTCCCCCACAATCCACCCACCAACCCCATCCCCCAAACCCATGCACAATCCCCATGCCCTACACCTACTCACAAACCCGCCCAAGTCCTACAAGCCCCACACCCCTCCCCCCACCCCACCTTCCCCCTCCCCTCACATCTCACACCCTGCATGCCCAGCCACCAAATGGGATGGGACAAGACCTGCTGGCAGGAGTCACAACTGCAGGCATAACTGCTACACTGTGGCCCTGCTCTGTGCCCGCACCAGTGCTGGGACATACAGCCCCAGCTGGGGGGGCGCTCCTCATTCCAGGAACCACTTGGGAGATGTGATAGGCTGGGAGAGGGGTGGAGGTGGCAGTAGGGATGTGTGTGAAAGAGATGGAGTTTAAGTGGGGGGGTGCACTCCAGGTAGGACAGGCCACCAAAGCCAGGCTTAGAGCACACCCCTCATCCTCCCCCCTGCTTTCCCTTGACCAACTTGTGCAGAGGAGGCCAGCCTGAAAGAGAACCCAGCCCAGACCCTGAGCTCCAGTTGAGGGCTTCCCAGGAATGGCATGGGGATCACTGGGACCTGGGGACAGGCCAGGGAACAGAACAGTGAGGGCTGGCACTGCTCAGAACCACAAAGCAGTGGGCGGGACAGCAGCAGTTGGACTCGCGTCCTGGTGCTGGGATGGAGCTACTGCCAGGAGAGAGCTGATGTGGACAGGCAGGGGTTGTGGGTCAGGAGTGAGGGGCAAGAGTAGAGTACTGGAACATCAGTGCTGCTCAGTGCCTCACATCCTGGTGGGCAAAGGGGGCAAGGGCAGCTCTGATTTTTCTATGATAAAAAAATCAAAAATCAAATGTCAAAATGTATAGGTATTTAGAATTCATTTTATGATGATGATAGAGGCATTGATAGACTTCCAAGTTGCTCTAAAATTGTGAATACAGGCAGTCTTTGGACTTATGACATAATTAGTTCCTGAAAACCGCATCTTAAGTCAAAACGTTGGAACTCAGTGTGGGGGCCGAGAAACGCTGGCGGAATGGGGCCACTGATGGAGCGGAATTGAGGTGCTGGAGACACAGCAGTTGCAACAAAAAAAAACTTTGCTTACAATCTGTACACTGTAGGCACGTCTCTTGAAGTTACAGAACTTAAACGAAACACAGGCACACTGTTGCTCACACTCACACAGGGTATGGGCCATCGGATGATTCCAGCAGGGAGTTGTTGTCGGTTGATCAGGCCTCCTTCATAGCTTGGAAACGCATGCAGGAATCTCTCCTCATGCACATCTGAGCACTCCTCCAGTTTGGGTGGGCATTGCCCAAGCCTTTTATTTGGTCAGCAAGCCAATTGCCGACCGACACTTTGCATAATTTACAGTGAGCCAATCGTAAGCATGCACTCGGTGGTGCAGCTGCAAGGTTTTGGCGGGCTCTGATCTTGCACCAAGACTTTTTCCCACATTACAGGGGAAATCCCTGTGCCCATGCTTGCAATGTGCTTAACACAGCTGTGCCGAGGCATCTATTAACTGTTTTGCGCAGACACTCGGAACCAACTTTCTCATAAGAAACATTGTTATAAATGTGGAATTGGTTCCTGAACCAAGGCCCGATACCCTATTTTCATCAAAAATGCTCCAGAACTTTGTACTCTATCAATTATAGCTACATTAATATATTTATATTGTAAATAGCAATTGTATTAATTTGGAAGGACTTCTTTGAGGTGACTTTGCTAGACTTTTTGAAAGGCTCTTGGTTGGACTTTTTGAAGGGTTCTTGGCTGGAGTCTTCACAGGAGTCTTGGCTTCAAGTTTTTCTGGAGTATTGTCTGTCTGCTTTCTTAAATAAAGTATCCAAGGCAGTTTGGACAGATGTTCTCCAGGGAGCTGAGCAACACAGCAGATTTGTTCGGTGGCATGGCATTGCATCAGATCAAGTGTTATACATCAAAACTGATGTCATAAAGTTGAAACAGCGTGTCAATTTATAAACGTAAGTATGAAATGTTGTAAGTTGAGGACTGCCTGTATAGCAATAAAACATTGTCTAACTCGTCTCTCTCTATATAGTGGCATTTAATTTTAATAGCAGAACACAGATTTTGGGTATTTTAATAAGAAACACAAATTCTCTCATCAGAGAATTTGCAATTTTTAAACAGATTACACTAAGATCTCTGCTGGTGAAGCAAGTGGTGAAACCCGGGCAGAGGGCCAGCACTGGGGACCCAGTTCGAAGGCAGATGAGGTGACTGACCTGATAATTTGGGGCCAAGATAGTTCAAAGTGGACCACTGCAGCAAGCACATCTTCTGGGTGATAGCTGCCCAGATGGCAGAGGGAGCGCACTGGAAGACATGACAGCTGCGCTGCCCAAAGGCCAACTGTGCAGCTATGGCCCACTGGCAGCTGGTCCAGATATGCAGAAGGTTCTGCTGCAGTGCCCATACCATAGCCCAAGCAGCCGTGCAATCCTGGTCTGGGTCTGGCAGGATATGCAGCTATGAGGCCATAGGTCCAAGAAGGGGGATACTGTTGCAGGTGACATGGGTCACAGCCAGGCAGCAGTCTGCACTGCCAGAGGCTGCAGTGGCTAGAGGTGCAGAGGCCAATCTAGGTTAGGGCTGCTTCAGCAGTGGAGCTGGCACAAAGCGCTAGTGTCCCCAGATATCAACTGGCCAGGCCTCAAAAGCTCAAGTAGCCCTCAGCTGCTTGATAGGACACATTTTTATACTGTGGAGGCCAGAACAGGTGCTGTCCCCAAGCTCTAGTTCCCCCTGGCTGAAAATCTGGGAGGAGCTGGGCAGGGTCAATTTGCCCTAAGTGGCACAATTTGCCCCACACCAAAGTGCATGTTCAGGTACATGTGCTGAGCCACAAATCTCTGGCACAAATTTGTGCCACTGCTATTTGAGCTGCTGCAAGCGCGCATGCCTACGTGTGTGGACGCACTCAGGTAGTCTGTCTAAAAAATGGCTTTGGACATTAGAATAGAAAGTGCATCTCAGTTTCACCTTTTTCACACTCATTGCATAGCTGTTACTCTTGGGCTGACAATGTATACTAATTCCTGTTTTCCATCTCATGTTTGTGGTCACTGATTCAGTATCCAGCGGCAGTCTGTTTTAGCTTTTCACATCTCACTTTAGTGATGTTGTGTGCAGAGATCTGTGGCAGTCTTAGATTTGTTCTCCAAGCAAATGTCTAAGCAAACGTCTGCTTAATCCATTTATCTATCTAGGTTCTCCTATGACAACCATCGCCATGGTATCTGGAATTCCTTCTGAAGTTATGGCATTTATAAATAACTTTCTTGCACTTCTCTTTAAATCAACAGAGACTAGATTTTTTGGCTGGGGAAGATAGTTCCATTAGGGAAAGGGTGGATCAGAAAGGTGGGTTTTGCATTCGGCTCTGTAGATGCTGAGTTGGCGTTCCTGTCTAGTATTTGCTTACAAATTGAAAGATGTAGGGTTTGCTTTATTTTTTTTTTACTGGAATTTTGTTTACTTTGTGAGTATAGGACACATATTTAACTATTATATAATAGAATAGATTAGACTGTGCTATAGAAGCAATTTAGCAGTGGGATTATCACACCACATCAAGATTTTTGTGGTGTTTTTTGCATTATCTCAAGCTTCCCTATCCCTCTCAGCTGAGATGGACCTCAAGTAGGAGCTACAGGACATTTACAGAAAGATAACCCAAAATTTAAATTCAGGCAGGATATAGAGACCTTAAAGAAAAAAGTTCAAGCAAGTAAAATACATCCAATTGTGTTTCCCCAAAAAATAAGATTGAAGTTCCTGTGCTTCCCTTCTGAAAGCTAGCTAGTTTGCCAGTGCTGTCTGCACGAGTTCAGTTACTGAACTACAAAGTCCCGTGACTCATATTTAGAGTTCCATTCCCACCAGGTGGGCACCTGGGCCTCTTCTGTAGCAGATAACCAATCTGGCATCTAAAGAATCACTTCTATCCATATTGGAAGGAGTTGCTGTTGTAGTAAATCCATTCAAAAGTAACATTCTTAGAAATACTAATGAATCTCCTTCTAAACTGCTAAACTTTAATGGCTTTGTTGCAAAGGATTGGCTTTACATAGTTCCTTTAAGACATTAAAGGTCAGGATATAGCTGTTTCTTTTAATACTTTTACAGGTAGTCTACATTGTATTTTATAAAAGTGCAGTAAGAAAGTTCAAACTATGTTTAATTTCTATGTCTATATATTCTGTAAAATAATGCATACAGGTGAATCTTAACTAGAATCAAAGACCAGAGCACAGAAATGGGCCTTCACTTGGTTTTGATTATTCTATGCTCCGATCTTTGATTCCAGTCAAGATTCACCCGTTCAGATAATTTTACAGAATTCACAGAACCAGAATCTGAACCCATGTCACCAGAGTCCTAGCCCAGAACTACATAAAAGCCATCTTTCTTCCATACCTGATAAACTGCTCCCTGGATTTAATTTTGCAATACATTTATTTTACTGATCTCGTTTTGTAGCCATGAGAATTCCATCAAGGGTGCCAAGTGAAGTTAAAGCTTTTAAAATATCTGCAAAGCAGGAAATATTCCTATAGGGTCATAGTTTAATTATTAATTTCTCAGTCAAATCTTATTTCTTTGTATTACCATGTTGGTCAATTATGTTACTATTACAGAGTAGTTTACTGTTGCTGCTAACATAGATGTCCACAGGTGTTTGGGCTGAGGACATTTCTACTTTTGTGTATTGGAAAAATTACTCCATTTGATTATATTTTAAGGAAATTTCCAAGTTAAAGAAATGTCTAAATAAATTTTGGGATGTGTTCAATACTTTGTTTCAGCATCTTTCTTGGTACAGCATCTTCCTTGGCATTATCTGGTATACATCATTTCCTGACTTTGGGTTTTCAATATTTTTTAATGTCCATGTTGTTATAGATCTAGTCCAGCTTCTCAGGGTAGGATCACCCCTGGTTAAGCCATCTCATTCAAGTGTCTTCCTGCCATGCTCTTGAAAATTTCCAGGGATGGAGATCCTACAACTTATCTGGGCAGCCTGTTCTTCTTAAAATTCCTCCTAATCTCCAACCCAAATTTCCTCTGCTCTAGTTTGTTCCTAGTCCTGTCTCCTACCGCCCCAGAGAAAAGGGTATCTCTGTCCTCTTTATAATCACCCTTCTGATATTTGGGGACTGTTATTAAATCCCCACTCAGTCTTCTCCAGACTAGTCCTAGTTCTTTCAGCCTTTCTTCATATGTCATATTTCTCAGGCCCCTAATCATATTTTTTTTTACTGTTTGTTGAACTCTTTCCAATCTGTCCACATTCTTCTTGAAGCATTGGGCCCAAAATTGGACACGATATTCTAAATGAGGCCTTAGCAGTGGTGAATAGAGCAAAAGAATCACTTCCCTTGATTTTTCAGGTGACACTCCTCTTAATATGATGCAGTATGCTGTTGAATTTTTTGCAACAAGAGCACACTGTTGGCTCATATTCAGCTTATAGTTAGCTCATATTCAGCTTATACACCTTCAAGTATAATAACATGTATTTCTAATGATGCATTTTGTAGGAGGACCAAATTCCTTTGTGCATGCCATGGAAGTGATTTGCTCAAAATTGACCTTCCTTGATTGTTGAGGTTTGTTTCTTTCCAGGAAGTAATCAGACATATTACATCTTCAATTCATGCTAATTTTTCTTTCATATGGTCTGATTTTTTGCTTCTGTTAAACCATGGATTGCAGCTCGGCAGTGTGTCATGATAAGCAGCATGTAGATTAGTGCCATGTGTTGAAGTTGGAAAGTTCCCTCATAAATTTCTCTTAGTTTATGGCAGCTTGTATCCAACTGTTTTTGTTCCTTCCTTATTTTTAGTTGAAATCTTCCTTTTTTCAGGTTAAGTGCTTAAGGATTGCTTTGCTGCTCTGAAGACTCTATATTATCTCATGGGGTGTTTGGCCATACATATTTTTCCAGCAACCTTAACTGGGTGTTCAGTGACCAGGATTTACTAGTTGTTCTCAAACCTTTCCTTTGAGTCTTGTCCTCAGATGTAGACCTTGAATAACTGGTAGTGGTTTTATGGTGTGATGCTTGTCTGGTGTGACTTGTTTAGCTGGCTGTTGTCTGTCTGACTCCTTTGACTGTTAACATTTATTTTGCATAAGCTTAAATTTATTGTATGATAGTCCAATCTCGCTTATAGCCTTTACTACATGTAAAGCTGTATCTTCTTAAGAGAGTCCATCTTCCTTTTGCAGTGAGAACACATTGACAAAGGTCTTGACACATACCAAGGTCTTTCTTTCCCATTTGTTGAAACCATAACTGAATTTAAGAGGGGTTTGGTAGGGAAGTACTTCATTTTCAAATACATACTTATTTTCCTTTGTGGAGGTTAAGATTGGTTCTTTCCTCATTTCTACCTGTATGCTTTGAACATACTTGGATATTTTAATCCATGGCCATGCATGTTGGCTTTTTATGAAATGACGTAGGAACATAAGATTGGAAAAGATCTTCTGGGTCTTCAATTCTAGATGCCAGCTATTGTAGGCAGCCATGTTAAATATTTCATTTCATAAATTCACCAAGCATCATCTTAAAAGCTAGTTGTTTCTTTTGCCACAACTCTTCTACTAGAAACTGTCTAGAACTTCACTCTGATAGTTCAAATCTTGTAATTTCCAACCAAAATGTATTCATGGCCAGTTTATACCAATATGTTCTAGTAAGAACCTTGTTGTTTCACTTAGGTAATTCTTTTCCCTTCCTGGTAGTTAGAGGAGCTTTGATTGCTGCCTAAATCTGTTCCAGTATGTATTTATCTTTTCTGGAACACAGATGAACTAGCGTCCCAAATGAGGTTTAATGAGGGCCTTGTTCACCAGCACTATCACTTCCCTAATACCTATAGGAAATACCTCTCTTGATACACACTCAGATAGCTTTTGCTTGTTTCCCAGGTGCATCAGGTTGGTGGCGCTCAGTCATCCTGTGGGCAGCTCATTTTTCTTTGAGACATAACAGGAGACCTGTAAAACATTCCAGTGTCTTTACCCTTTGCTCGTTACAGGTCTCGGGGAACGCCGATCAGCCAGCCCTCGCAGCACAGCAGGAAACACTCTCTAAATGCAATCAGAGATTTCAAGTTGGCTTTAAGGATGAGGTTCCTAGATGCCAGCTGCTTCTAGAAAAAAAAGAAGTGGTGGATGCCACTTGACAGGGCAGGCGAGGCCAAGGCTCTTTTCTCTGATGTCCACCCCGTCACGGACAAACCGCCGCTGGATCTCCTAGAACTGAACCTGCCCCAGCTGCTGCCACCACCCTCCCCAAGCAATGCTGACCCAGTTGTAGCCAATGACACTGTCAGGTTGGCACTTGCCCAAACCCCCCAGAGCGCCCCTCGCAGGCTCCCAGGAGAGCACGCATCGTGCCCACAACTCTCCCTACACCTGATGAAGGGCGCTAGTGCCCTAAAGCTTGCCAAGAACTACTTCCCCAACTATTGTAGTTGGTCTAATAAAAGCTATCCCATCAAAGACGCTGGTCTGCCCATGCCCTTAGACCCGCAGGCTACCCCGTCCTCTCCCAAGGCAGGTTTGCCCTCCGGGGACAGCAACAGCTTCACACACTGGCTCCTCCCCGAGGCACTCCGGCGCCCGAAGCCCGCGCGATGGCCGTGAGGGTGCCCGGGGCAGCCCCGGCCCCGCCCCCACCTCAGGTGCGCCCTGCCCCTCCCGGCGCTGCCCGCCCGGCGCTGCTGAGGGCAGCGGCTTCGCGGCGCGCGCCGCGCAGGCGCCGCGCATGCGCGCGGGGGGCTGGGGAGCCCGATCTGATAGGGAGCAGGGGCTGACACTACCCCCGTGTGGGCGGCGGAACGTCCCGAGGATGACGTGCGGCGTTCTCGAATCCCGTGCCTCGCTCGCCCGCTCGCCGCTGCCGGAGGAAACGGGGAAAAGCAACAAGGAGGCAGGAGCCGGAGCGGCGCCATGGCGGCCCTGGAGCGGCCCGTGCCCAGCCCCGAGGCGTTCCTGGGCCAGCCCTGGGCCGCCTGGGTCCGCGAGGCCGCCCCCCCGCACGCGCACGGCGCCGCCCCCCCGCACAGTAAGGGCACCGCCGCGCGCGGCCACCGGCCGGGTCCCCGCAGCGCAACGCAACGCACGCCCGGCCCAGGCGGCCGCGGCCCCTGCCCCGCGCTGCCCCCGGGGGCCCCGCCCCGCCCGGGGATGCGGCGCCGGGCGGGACTGGGATGCTGCTGGCGGACGGGGGCGGGGGCCCTGCTCGGGCTGGTGCTGGTGCTGGAGCTGGAGCTGTGGCGGGGCTCCCCAGCCGCGTCCCTTCCTCTCTTGACTCTCCACTTGGCTTCCCCTCTGCAGGTGTCGACGTAGAGGAGCCTGGAAAAGAGGGTGGGAAAAGCCGCGAGGTGATGAGGCTTAATAAAGAAGGTAAGTGCAGCGCCCCTGCCTCGCCCCACCTGGCTGGTCCTCCCCTGGCAGCTCAGCCTCAGCCGGGGGTTGTTGGGCCGGACGGCTTCCGCCCACCAGGTCAGAAGAGGACGCCGGGGAAGAAATGGCAGAGCTCGTGCTGGACCAGGGTCTGGCATGGACTTTCTCAGGGGCAGGCCCTCCGCGGAGGGCAGTGGGGGTGGGTGCGCAGACACACGGTGCCAACCATGTAGCAGGTTTTCGGTGTGCTTTGAGCTGCCCAGTGAACTGCAGGGGCCACTTGCCAGTGTTGGAGGTATACATATACATTTATTCAGATCTATAGAAAAACATATTTTTGCAAAAAACAAAAAAAGAAAAAAGCAGGATGTCATTGCTCCGCACCAGCTGCTGAAGTAGAAACTTGACACGGGCATGTATGGGCTGTGAACGGGGCATGAGGCGATTTGAGGTGAAAGTTGCCCTGTGTACAGCAGTGGCCATGTTGGACTTCTTTCTAGGTTTTGTCCACTTTTATTTTTATTTTTAGGTTTTTTTGGCACACCTCTTCCCTCATTTCAGTGTGGAAGAGGCACACGCGTGCAGCATTGCACATTTTACACCTTTACCTCATTAGCAGCCACCGTTGGAAAAACGCCAGTAAGAAGCAGGCTTTGCTTGCTGCAGAATGGGCGTGTGGTAAGATTTAAATCGGCTCATGTTTTGACCGAGTTGTGCTCGGTTTCAGGCAGTCGTGTGGTGAGCGTGATTACGTGGAGTTGTGTGGCCTATTCCTGATGGCAGCTAATTTGAGTGATCCTTCATACTGAAAAACAGGCCACATGGATCGTGTGAGGAAAATTTAGGCGTAAGGCTGTCATTTAAAATATTACGTTTTCTGGTTTCATGAGTATGAACACAGATAAATTCCAGCCTACTCACATGTGCAAATATGCTATATTTAACAGGAGACCATAAGTTTGTAAGCAAAGCACCTTACATGGTGGATAGTAAGGACTGAAAAAGACAGATTTGTTTGTGACGTTATTTACTAAGTTGAAGCTTGTGTGATGAAACTCATGAACCAGCATTTTGGAAATGTTTGTATGTGGCTGTGATTTGAGGAAGCTGTGCTGATCTGTGTTGGTTTGAATGAGGTTTTACAAAGTTTTAGCCTAACTGCCACCAAAATATTTTTGTGAAATTTGGTTCATAAAGGACAAGCCCGTAGTTGTAAAACTTTTACGATAACATACTTAAGTTGAGAGAGATCCAGTTTTTTATACTGGATACTCAAGTATTACAATAACAGTTTTTTAGAATATACATCATGGAATTATGTGAACTAGACTTTTACCATGTTGTCAATGTCACTGTATTCATGTTAATGTCAAAACATGCAGGCGACTTAAAGGTAAAGAGAACGTTTCTTTTCAAGATCGTTCTTGAATGGAAAAAAAATCTGGTAATCATTAAATGAAAAGACTATCAAAAATGTGTGGAATATTTCAGTGACATTTTTTATTAACATAATTTTAAAATAAATTCCTTAGCCAAACATATTTGATGGCATCTAAATAGAGGTTCACAGAGTTGGGCAAAAATTCAAGGGGCTCATAGCTCAAAAAACTTTGACATGTATTCTGACTTGATTTTATAAAGAAGACTTTTGCTTTTTGACCTTATCTTTTTATAAAAAGTTTACACTGTTGCGATTATATCCTGCCTTGGAAGAGCTCAAATGGCAAATCCATGGTTCAAGAACTTGACTTCTAGTCATAAGCATCCTGTGTTCAGTGCAACGTGCAAATAGCTTAGTTCTGTAGAATAATTCTTTGTAGTTGTGAGCTGTAATCTTTTCTTTTTCATCATCTGCAGTTGTCTTATGGATGACTAGGGTAGGTTTGTTTTTTTTGTTTTGTTTTTACATATACCATCCAGTAGAACACATTTCCAGGTATGAAGTGGAAGTCTTAAACTTTGTTACCAAAATAGTAGCAGAAAGGTATAACATATTAATATCATTTACACAGTAGTACAGTAAAATGCCATTATTGTCTCTAATCAACCCCAGTTACATTTAAAAATAGAACACTTTAGAAATCTCTTGCTGCTTCCAAATAGGAGCTTGATTTGGGCATCTTTTGAAAGGATTTTCAACCTTGAATACATTAGCATGTGTTGAAATACTTGTGCCTTATTCATGAAGATAATATAATTTTCATACCCCACTCATCACTATAACTTTATTCCCATTGTAAATCGTGAATTGGCTTGTGCTGCTCTTGTTCTTCAGGATTCTTTGTACTTCTGCTAACAAGAGTCAGCTATGTAGAATGTACTGCATGCATGTTTATAATGGTACTTGGGAATGTAATATGATGTCAGATATACTTGTCTTCTGTGGTATGAAAGTGCTGTTTGGCTACAACCAAGAGTTGTGACTCTAAAGGTCTTCAGTTCAATTCCCAACTCATTTTTCTTTGACCTGTTACTGTTGACATCCATGTCTTCTGATGTACCTGCCATGTTTATTCTTTCTGACCATTTGTGAGGTTACTAGCACGTACATTTGTAGACCAAGGATTTCAAATGCAAGTACCAGTGTTCATAGAAAATAAAGATATGGATGCATGGAGATTTACCAAAAGAACATATTTGCTCATGTGATCAGGAAGCAGAAGCAAGATCATGTGACATTTCTGACAAATCATAATTAAAATAGTGACTGTCAAAGAGATGGAGGACTGTTTGGGATTTGTACACATAGTAAGAGATTGAATAGCAAATTTAAGAAAATGAAGATTTACTGGTGGGTAGTTTGCATACAATATACTAAATTCATTGCATAAATTATTCATTGTGACATAGTGAGCTATAATTACGTGAGTATGAAGTTGATGCTGAAGGATAACCTTATCCACCATAGCCCATGATTGATTTCAGATACATTGTGCAAACACACCGCAACTGTATTTTTCTTACACAAGTATGCATTGTATAAAATGGGATTGTGGTTTTATTTTATGCACAAAAATCTTCTTAAAACTAAAAAATATACAGATTGGCAAACAATGTGCATGTTTATGTACCGAGTTATTTTTAGGTAAGTATTGGCTACGTGGGCTAAAAGACATTCTGTGTTGACTTCAACAGCATTACATCAGGGATGACTTTGATCCATCATGCTCAGATCTATAAGTGGTGCTCTGCGTACAGAAGCTATGTTCCGTGGTACTCCGTTCAGAACTGCAGTGGTCAACGATTAATGTTGATGCCATAATCAACATGTACATCCTTACTTCAACAGGTTCTAATATTCCAGCTTGAAGCCTGGGATGTTTGCATTTTGTCTTGCGTTATATTTTCCCTACTACTTTCTGACTCAATGGGGTACATTATTTTAGCATATTATGCATATGTTTTTCATTATAGCAAACCAGATTGTATTGTTACGTTAAAATTTGGGGTTACCTGGATTGATATACCACTTGCTCAGTCTTTGGGATTTGATTATGTGGCTTCAGTTGCAAACTGGCTCCTGGAAAGGCAGGGGAAGGGTTATCCAAGGGAAAGATTAAATGGGCTGCATGATTACAAATATTCAAAATTTTTCCCCTCTGCCTTCCTGCATCTTAAAGCCATCTTCAGTGAAGAACTACAGGAGCAGCAGAATAAAAATTGTAGAAGACACATCAGTTTTACTTTCAGCATTTGTTATGTGCAGGAAAATAAACGGATGATTCTGTTGGAAATGAATAGGATCAGATTTTATTGCTCTAGGAAGAGAAGGAAAGGAAAAGGTAGGGAGATGGCAAAACACATTTTCAGGGGGAGGGGGAATGGAGAACATAGCTGTCTGTGAAGGGGCAAAAAGGGGGGAAAAATACATGAGGGGAAGGGACTAATATATATATTACGTGGGGAGTATCTGACAGCCATCAGTTTTATTTGATGGCAATATCAAATATAATAATGCCCACAGATGTGTGTATATTATTATTAGTGCCCACATATTTGGTAAGTCAGTTGTGGTAGGTGCTGTACAATGCAATGTTACAGAAGGTGTCAAGAGAAACTGCTTTTTCTCAGTATGATATTAGGGATATGTGGGACTAAGAATAATTGTGTTATCTAGTTTTGATTATTTCTGGTCCCATTATGAATATTTCTCTTGCTGGTGAAACTGATCATGGGGTTAAATTGTCCATATTATGATGATATATGCCTGAATTTCTTAGGGTGGGGATTTTGGGGGCGGGAGGCAGGGGGGGTTGGGAGGCGGGGCAGGGTTTGGACCAACTATGTAGTTGGGATAACGTTAGACAAACTTTTGAATACAAAAATTCCATTACAGATGCAATATCAGTCTTATGCTACTGTTAAATACCTGATCACTTGAATTTTTGCAGTGTTTTCAAGGATTCTGCTCTGCCATACCATGCAACACAGAAGCTTCTTTTTGGGTGTGAACAGTAGGGTGCATACCTACCAAGTCTTGGTCCTAGCATTTCCTGCTTTATTTCATGCATCTGGATGGAAGAGTGGGTGGCATTTCTATGATGACACTCAGATTATAAGCATTCAAAAATTCAAAACAGGCTTTTGGAGCTTTTGAATTCATGACCTGAAACTGTTGCTCGAAGGAAAGATCCTTTTCAAAGATTCTGTTTTACATTTTACACTTGAAAAGAATTTGCCTTTAAGCTAAAATAACTTCTTTGTTTTACCTGGGTTGTCTTTGAGATTTGCCATTTGAGAGAGAGTCAAGTACAGTGTTTCTAGCAATTTAAAAAATATATTTATTTATTTATTTTGAACTTACCAGAGGTCTTTTTGTACAAGATGAAAATCCATACTTTTTTAGTAAGTTACTCCACTGAGAGCTTGTGTAAGGCATGTGAAGGAATGAGAGAGAGAGAGCAATTTAGCGCTCCAGTACTGTCCTGATCCCATTTAAGAATCATAACCTTGTACAAGTTTAGGGAGTCTAGGTGGTATCAGGTAACTGTCTGTAATATTTCTTTGTTTTTGAAGATAGACTCTGGTTTTTACTCTGTTTTCTTACCTGAAGCTCTTCAGGATAGAGTTCTTGAATTTCTATGGTTTTCTGTCCATTGACAAGCCTCTTTTGACAAGTCTGTCACCTGCAGTACTCCTTTTATTCTTTATACAAAAATAGGAATTGTGAGTGAGGGAGTGAAAAGGTAAGGCAGTTCCTTCAGGAAGTGTTTTAAGGACCTGTTATGGGACGAAGGGGAAGAGACAGACTCATGGAACTGAGAGCATCAAGTCATAGTCTCCAAGAATGGGTAATAATCGCAATGCTGTCTGACTGATTGACTGACAAAGCTAGCTGCTTTGCATCACAACTATAAGCTAAGACAGATATAGGGAAGGGAAAACCAGCTCTTTTGCTCGTTGGTTTTGGGGCTTTTGATAGTTTAAGGGTGTTTTCGATCCTCTCTCGTAGTGCTTATCTGAGGTTATGTTGAAAGTTGCTGGAGCTGTTGCAGACTAGGGCTCCTTGAGTCCTTATGGTCTTTTGTACAACAGAATCTGAAATGTCTGTTCTCAACTACTGGGCTATTATTCAGTCATTTTCTTCACTATTTTACTCTCAGTATTAAAGTCCTAAATAGCGTGCTCTTTAAGCACAGCATATCTGTCTGTTTCCCTGTGATGTCTGACAGCAGTTCACTAGAGTTTAGAATCCTTTGCTTTTACCATTGTGTTTGTAGTAGTATTGCTTTTCTATTTTGTTTTCATTATTTGTGTGTTGGGGAAAGAAAAGGTGTTTTGCTAGAGCATTGCCTAGATGATGGGTGCAAAACCCTGAAAGCACTGTAGGGTTCTCTACGCAGTTCTGCCACTGGTTTACATCTGAACTTGTTTATCTCTTAACCTCTGAGCTTCATTTGATCCATTTATAGAGAAGCAACGTTACTGTGCTTGAAGGGCACAGGTTAGTCCTCAGTATACAAGGGGTTAGCGCTCTGAATTCCGTTTTCCTTCAGATTTGTGCACGTGTTCAGGAGAAGAGTTAAAAGAATGGCTGCTGAAGAAACAGGAAAAGGACAATTTTTAGGGAAAGGCAAGACTGCCTCTCCCAGCTCTGAAAGTGGGCTTGATCCCTGTTTTGTGGCACTCCTTATTTTACTTCTTTCACTTTTTGTTTGATGAAGTATGTCTTCGGCTCAATGATTCTTTTTGGACTTTGTGTACTTTTTATTATTATTCAGTCATTCCACCTGTTTTCATGTGGGTTTAGAGATGGCAGGGATTTTGAGATCACTTGCAAGTTGAGTAAAATTGGTATCACAGCCATGATATGTGGTGAATGGGTGACAGTGCATCAACAAAAACACATCCAAGAGCAGTTATACTGGAGTGGATGGGAGAGATGGCTGCAGTGGTTAAACAAGGTGACAGGGATCTTGACGTTCTCTTAAAGGAATTCTAACGAAAGTGGAAGCTGAAGTGAACTATCCTAAGGCATATTTTAATGCATCTGAATCTCTGACAAGCACTCTGATCTCAAGACAGGTAGGTTGTCTTCAGCTGGCTAAGGATCTCTTTTGTTGGTGTTTCAGACCTGAAATGTTTGTCCTGGGCACAGCAGTTCTGGGACTCCTACAGATGGTGACTGAAACCAAATCTTGTTCTTCTAGAGACTGTAGTCAACTATATAAACCTCATTCAGTGTCCGTGAGGGAAAAAGAGTTAACTGGTATCTGGCCAGTGACCTCTTGTGGTACAAACCATACTATGGCTGCAGATTAGAGAGACAGGCAGTCAGTCATTCAGCTTGAAGCCACTCAGGCTAAAGACCAGATAGTCAGAGGTGCAAACTAAAGACAGCTAGGCTGAAGGCCAACTAGCTCAATTGCCTGCTGACTTAAAAGAGATGACCTAAGGGCAAGCTGAAGGGAGTCAGGTGGAAGACTGGATAGCCTGAGGGTCAAACAGAAGCCTGGAAGGCTGCACACTAGGAAAGACTCTGAGCTTAACAGAAACCAGAATCTTTCCCCTTTTTATGGTTTAGAGTGATGCTGAGGACTCGAAACCAACCCTAGAGAATGACAGAAAGGGGGAACAGAAGCATGAGCAGGGAGCAAGAAGACACCAATCAATTAGTACCACTATGGGATTTCTTTTTATTGCTGTTTCTTCAAGGTGAATGATTTAACACTGTACCTAGGATATGCTCGCTCCCATTCAGTCACTAGCGAGTGTCCCTGACCTCAAGTGTGAAAGGAGTCAACCACGTGTAAACTATTCTTCAGTTTTTAGCTCAACAGCAAACCAATGCCTTGAAGTAACAGGTGGCTACATGAGAGCAAAAACAGTTGCAGACATTGGTGTTACAGCTTGTGAAAGTCCACAGAAATAGAGTGAAATGCAAGCTGCAACTTGACATCAACAAGAGGCCCACATTGTGGCCAGGCCCAGCAACACTGCATCCTGGAAGTGATGGCTATGCAAAAAGAACAGTGAACCAGATTGATACCATCCCTAACAGCCAATATGAGCACACCAGTGCCAGGAGAAGGGATGATGGTGACGCCTGCATTTGTTATCAGGAGCTGGCCAAAATAGCACTTGACAGTGATCTAAATGCTTTAATAGAGACACTTGAATGGGAAACTTGTCTGTTTGTCTGAATCCCAATTCTTGGGCATTTTACCTTTCACGTCTGTTGAGAATTAGCCTGTGGAGCGTTAGATAGGCAGGCTGTCATGAATTAACCTTTGGTGAACATCACCATCTTGAGCTGTTTGGTGATAAAGGAACAACTGATTGATATTTCAGGCAGGAGACATCTGCAAACACTGCAATTCTGTTTCCTTCCCAAAGGGCTAAATGATCTTGGTTAAGAGTTGAAATCTGACTTGCAGGAAGTACCTAAAGTGGTAGAACTGGAACAGTTTCTTACAGGCCTTCTTTCTCATATCCCTATAATGGGTTTAGAGGAATCTGGCAGATTCCTTTTGACCGCACAATCCACCTGACTGAGAATTGCCTAGTTATCCAAAAAAGGGAGCCGTTCTAAGACGTCTGAGAGAAATTGCCTCAGTTACCACTTGCTAACTTGGGAAGAGGAAGAGCAGACCTCAGAGCTGTCCCTCCACAAAGAGAAGCTGGGAGCCCCCTACAGCCTTTCTTGATTTCATGTCCATGAAGATTTGAATTCCGCGGCCTTGTGAATCTGAACAGCTTTGGGTTCTGAATCATACTGATATGGAAGTTGTAGTTTTCAGTGTGGGTGGCTGGTCCATGTTCAGAAGAAAAACTACCTGTAAATGGAGTGTAACTTTGGATGTAGAAGAGAATGTGGTAGCAGTTGTAGTACTTTCTCCTCTTCTGGGTGGTTACTGCAGTGGTCCTTGAAGAGTCCCCTCCTTGGTGTATTCAGGTTGTGAGCAAATATTTGTGACAGCCAAGTAGTAGTGCCTGATGGGGATAAAGCCACTTGCTGTCTACCTAGGGACAAGGTTTATTACCCTTGCATGTCATTCCAGCTGATGTCAGGTGGGTAGACAAATCTGACTGTGGGCAGCATGACAAAAAGACTATCATATTCAGTCATGGCTTGCTGGGGCTTCAAGAGTAGCTGCAAACACTGAAAGAGTCAGAAAGGGAAAAGGTGTCCCAGGAAGTGGACCCAGAGGATTATTTTCCCGTTTGTTGATGACAAATGTCATTTGTCATGGCATAGCCCAAGCCTTGCAAAATAAGACAAGAATAGTGGTTGGCTGTTGAGGAAGATGGAAAGTTCACAATAACTAGTACCAATATTAACTGAGGGCAGATCCTGTGAAAGGGGTGTCCACCACTGAACCACATTCAAATTCCCCACTGAGTTCTCCAGCGTAGTGGGACAGGAGCAGAATCAGTATATTTAGAGAAGCTTCTACGCTGTTTGAGTCTTGAACTGGAACAGCACCACAAGAATGCCTTCCCTAGTGCATGAAGAAAGCTTAATGCATGCAGATGAAATGTGGTTAGACCAAGCTGAGACAAGCATCTCCCCACATCCATACTAGGTTGTCCAAGGATAGGTAGGAACAGAGAGGCTCTTCTATAAAGAAAAACACTCTACCCAATGGCACTCAGTGCTCAGTCAGTACCAGGGGCAGGCAATTATTTCAGGTGGAGGACCATTTACTGAGTTTTGGCAAGCCATCAAGGGCCTCATGACAGGCAGCCAACGGGCAGATAAATATTAATTTTCTAAATTTTTTTAGGGGCCCCATGGGCCGGATAGAATGGATATACACTTGCTAGTGCTGAGCAACTTTGGGAAGGATCTTTTTGAGGTTAGCTCAGATTGTGCCAATAACAAGGTGTCTTAGGAGGGAGAAGGCATTGTGGCAATCTTTACCATGCCCTTTTCTGGCCACGAATCAATAAAATATCCACAGCTCCTGAGTCATGCCTCAACTGCCAACTAATTGGTCTAAGTTCATCCCACATAAAGTTCTGGTCCCCTTGTCTTTGGCAGAAATCCCTTTTCATGGGATCATGTTATGTGTAACGGGGTTCATTGAAAATAATTGTACTGGGCATTTGTACATCCAAGTGATGGACTTTGACCTCCTTCCTAGAATCGGTGTGATAGCCACAGACTTACTGAAGACATTTGCCTGTAAAGGTCTTCCTAATGAAACTGTAACAGACGAGAGGACTAATTTCACTACAAAGTCATAGAGAAGTAGGGCTGGCAGGGACCTTCAGAGGTCATCTAGTCCAACCCCCTGCCTCAGGCAGGATCATCCCTATCCACACCATTCTAAACAAATCATAGCAGCCAATGTCCTACTTCTATAAAATGTTGTTAGTATACTCACAAGAGGTCCAGGCCATACCTCTTGCTACACAGGAAGGCAAAAACCACCTCAGTCAATATCAATCAGACCCTGAATATGGTCTGGCCCTGAGCAGAGGGGCAAAACCATCGACCCTGGAACCTTTGGCTTTGCTCCTAGCAGGAGAATTGACACAACCCAGTTGAAGTCTCCAGCCTTGGATGTAGCCAGCCCCCAGTGCCTCTGGGGAGGCTTAAAAATACCCTTGACACACACAGCAGAAAAAGGGTGGGAGAAGCAACCAGCAAAGCCCAAAATCATGGAAAATACCTATGGTAGAAAATAGGCATAGCTATGCTAGATCATCTCTGACAGTGGCTGTCCAACCTCTTCTTGAACACCTCCAGTAATGGAGAGTCTGCAAATTCTGTAGCCAGTCTATTCCACTGCCTCAGTATTCATCTTGCAGAAGTTTTTTCTGGATATCCAATCTAAACTTACTTTGCAACTTCAAGCTATTAGTCTGCATCCTCCTTTGCAGCAAGAGAGAAAGTGTTTTTCTTTTTTTTTTATGGCAGCACTTCAAGATGTTTGCTATTGTTTCTCCTCTTAAGCACCTTTTCCACCTTAAGAGCCTAGCTCTTTCAGCCTCTCCTCATATGACCTTCCTTCCAAGCCCTTCATCAGCTTTGTTGCCCACCTCTGGACCCTCTCTAACTTCTCCATGTCCTTTTTAAAATAGGGAGCCCAGAACTGCAAACAGTATTCCAGATGATGCCTAACCAGTGCCAAGTACAGAGTCATTATCATCTCCTCTGTCTTGCACCTAATGCTTCTACTGATGCAGCCCAAAACAGTATTTCCTTTTTTATGTGGTTGGACCACACTGCACATTCATATTGAGTCTGTGGTCTACCAAGCCTCCCAAGTCCTTTTCCACAGAGATGCCAGCCAGCCAAGTTCCCCCCTCCCATTTTGTATTTGTGTTCTTGATTTATTCCTCCCCAAGGTGTAGCACCTTCATTTGTCTGCATTGAATTTCATCCTATTAGCTGTAGCCTAACTTTCCAATGTGTTGAGATCCTTCTGAATTGCACTTGTGTTCTCCAGTGTTTTTAAAATCCTTTTCAGATTTGCTTCTTTAACTTCCTGGCTTGAAAGAGATTCTGTTTCAGAGGAGGGAAATTTGTCCCCACTTTTTGAGACCTCACTGTGTCTCTGGAATTTGCCCGAAGGATGGATGGTGTGGTAGATGCTGGCACAGTGGGCACAGTTCATAAGTCTCCTAGTCGTGATCAGGTTTATTTTATAGGCATTGTAGATTGGAGAGTTCCTAAGGAGTGTTGTGAAGGGCAACAATGGCACAGCTTTTGTGGCTGTTTATACAGAGTTTCTTCTGAGTATAAAGGGCAGCTTTGGAAAAAGCATGAGGTACTTGTTTGAAAATTTAATAAGTGAAGGCTGGAGGCTTGCCTCATGGGTCACTTGGAAATAGGAGTTGACATCTTGATAGCAGATAGGACTGGGTTGAGGCCAGTAAAGACTTGTAAGTGGAGATTGCTTGATGCAGGAGAAAGGTATGTGTGCATCAGTGGAGAGAGATGCTAGTAGAGTAGACACATCAAAGTGATGGAGAAGCAGAATGATTTTTCTTAGAAACATGAGCAAAATAAGGTTGCATTTCTGAAGCCTAGAGCAAATAATGTTGCCAACAGGGGGATTTGATTTAAATCAAATTTATTTAAATCACTGGTCAGGAAACCTTGATTTAATCACTGTTTTTGCATTCTTGTTGTTTGATAACTTTTATTGATTTAACTTCTTGAACCTTTGAACTTTTAGAGAAAGGTAAGGGCTTGGGTGTGTATACACAAATTTGCAGAGACAATAGGGCTGATTGGTGGGTAATCAGTTCTGTTATCTGTTATCTCCATATTCTGCTGTTGACAAAGACGTTATCTCTGGAGATGGCAAACTCTCCCTATGCCTGAAGAAGGGCTTTTGGGCCCGAAAGCTTGTAAAGAACATTTTTTCGAACTATATAGTTGGTCTCATAAAAGATCATCTACCCAAAGAACCTTGTCTGCCTACAATCTCTGGAGGCACAAATCCATTCTTAGAGAACTGAAACAAAGCATCACAGAGATGTTGAATGGGAGTGTCTAAACCAGGGGTGGGCAAAATGCGGCCCACCAGGCCATTCTATCCAGCCTGCAGGGCCCTTAAAAGAATTTAGAAAATTAATATTAATCTGCTGGCCCTGTCATGCAGCCCTTGATGGCTTGCCAAAACTCAGTAAACAGACCTCCGCCCAAAATAATTGCCCGCCCCTGGTCTAGACTGAGCACTGAATCCCATTGGGTAGAGTGGTTTTCTTTATAGAGGAGCCTGTGGGAACCTCAGAAGATTGGGCCCCTCGTCTATGGCATGTTGTGATCTATTTATAAAACTTCTAAAAAGGTTGTATGAATATATTGCCTCAAATAGTATATAATTAGAAGTTAGAATCCCTATTCCATGATGATATATTTGAGCTTTAATGTATCTTAACATTATTTTTATATGTTTATTTTTTAAAGCATCTTAACAAAAAAAAAAATTTAAATATAATTAAAAAGAAGTCTGGTTTAATAGAAAAAAAGTTTTGTTTTTTGTGAGGTGGGGGGTTAAATCATTGATTTTATTTATTTATTTATTTTATCCACTGTGGTTGCCATGAGAATGCATAAGAAAGTTTGGGTCTTCAAGATTGCCCAAACAATTGTCAAGATTTAGACATAGCCTGAATCTGAGGATGTAAAATGAGATCCCAGCTATAGTTGACGAATGTTACAAGTTTGAGTGAGAAGCAAGGTGATGGTGACATTCTCAAGTGCTTAAGAAAGAAAGCAGGGCAGAGGGACTGAAAAGTTGAGCCCCAGCCTCTCAGCACTTTAAAAGGAAGGCTGCAGGGCTGTGCCGGACTCCTCCCAGGCTCCCAGATCTGCATGCGAGATGACAGCAGGCTGGCATCCCTCCCCCAGAGCACTGGGATTGGAAGGGACCTCAGGGACAGATCGCAGACACTGGCCAGCTACATATGTCAATATTGGAGCAGTCCTTCCACCCATCTTTCCCCTCCCTGCCTCAGTTTCTGTTTCCCTGCAATTTCACCTCTGAAACAGTTCCGAAAATTTTTGGATGGTTTTGTTTTAATTTCGGAGCCTTCTGTTTCATTTTGAATTTAGTGTTTTAGGTGCCAAAATGTGCTGAAACACCTCAGAAATTAAACAGCTGCTGAAATTTCGCACAGCCCTACTGCATACAAGTCAGCAGTGTGCCCTTGTTGTCAAGATGGCTAACAGCATAGTGGGCTGCATAATAGGAGCATTGCCAGCAGATCGAGGGAAGTGATTATACTGCTGTATTCTGCACCGGTGAGGCCAAATCTGGAGTACTGTGTCCAGTTTTGGGGCCCTCACTATGGAAAGAATATGAACAAGTTAGAGAGGGCAACAAAAATGGTGATGGGGCTGGGGGACCTGGCTTATGAAGAGAGGCTGAGGGAACTGGGCTTATTTAGACTGGAGAAGAGGGGGGATTTGATAGCAGCCTTTAACTGCCTGACGGATAGTTACAAATAGGCTGATGCTGGACTGTTTTCAGTGGTTGCAGATGACAGAGCAAAGAACAGCAGTCTCAAGTTGCAGCAAAGAAGGTTTAGGTTGGATATTAAGAAAAACTTTCTCGCTAGGAGAGCGGTGAAGCACTAGAACAGGTTATCTGGAGAAATGGTGGGATCTCCATCCTTAGAGGTTTTTAAGGCCCAGCTCAACAAAGCCCTGCTTGGAATGATCTAGTTGGGGAAGGTCCTGCTTTGAGCAGGGGGTTGGCCTAGGTGGCCTCCTGGGGTCTCTTCCAACCCTAATCTGTGATTCTATGAAAGTGTGTTTGGGGTTCTGTGTTCAAGATGAGCTTTCTTCAAAGTTAATTCGAAAACTCAGGCAGTATACATTTGTTACTGAGTTTTCTACACATTTAGTTTCTAACAGAGGTAGTGACTCAAAAAAAAAAATTGCACAGATGTTACTCGTTCATCAGAAAGAGAGACTTCCTGTTTACTTCCCGATTGGGGATACAATTTTGTTTCCTTCCTTACAAACACCCACTATAATTCTTGGCTTCTGATTCCAGTTTTGACAAAACACTTTTGACAAAATAGTGCTAATATCAATCTTCAGAGGGATCCAAGCAGGTCAAATTTTGCTGTAAAGTTAGGGTTTTTGTATAAATAAACTCTTTAAAGACCAATAGAAATGTATTCATTGTTTTCTATTTGTATATAGTTGCAAGGGATTTTGACTCATATCTGCACAATAATTACTGCTTATATCTGTTTCTGAACTATACTGCAGAGGTGGCGTCTAGCAGTAGCCAGTATTGAAAGACTTTATGGAGCAACTATTTTAAGGAGGAGTTTGAAGGAGGTATGTGTAGAATGTTGTTTGGTGTATAGAAAGAACACTGTTCCAAGATGAAGGGGTCACATGGAAGATGTTTTAAATATAGGGGGGAAAGATTATGCAGCAGATGCATTTAAGGGAGGCAAAAATTTCCTTGAAGGGTTAACAATACCATGTTTAACATGTGAGAACCTAGAAGATAAACTCATTATCAGCTGATC
The DNA here is from genome assembly GCA_030014935.1 of Caiman crocodilus. Taxonomy (NCBI): domain Eukaryota; kingdom Metazoa; phylum Chordata; order Crocodylia; family Alligatoridae; genus Caiman; species Caiman crocodilus. Next base: position 118,657,138 of record JAGPOW010001296.1, read on the forward strand.
AATTAATTGTAATTGAGCTGAAAAATATAGGTGGAAAAATAAATATCTTAAATCATAAAGACAAATTTCAACCTCCTTGATTATTTTGTCCCAAATACTCCTTCAAATTTTCTTATTTCATTAGACTTCCATTAGACTCCACCCTACCTACTTTCCTGAGTCATGACCTAATTTTAATATTAACTAAAAAGTCAAGAGGAACTAACAAGATGTCTGTGCCACAATAATCCTCTCTCATTCTTTCCCTTTTTTTATGGCCTTCTTCCTTATTATGCGTCTCCCTTACTCTTTCATTGCCATTCTTACTACATGAAGCCTATGGGCCTTGTTATGTGGTGATTTTTAGCAGCTTCTGGATTCGGGGTCAGCAACCCCTGGCATGTGTGCCAAGCATGGCATGCAAGGTCTTTTTGCTTGGCATGCTAGCACCAGCCCCGGCTCTGGGTAGCTGCTGCCAACCACATAGCCAAAGCTGCTCCCAGCAGCTGTCTGGGAAGCTGCAAGCGCTGCTGTAAGAGGCCAGGCTCCTTGGTTGGCAGCAGCTACCCAGAGCTAGAGCTGGGTGCAGCTAGCAGGCTGCAAACAGCTGTGCCAGACTCTAGCATCAGCTCTGTACCTGCAGCCTGTTCACTGGTTGCTGCAGGTGCCCAGAACCCAGGCGAGCTACAAACAGCTGCAGCGGGCTCTGGAGCCCCACCATCTCCTCTGTGCCAGGAGCAGGGAGAGACCGGAGGTGCGCTGCCTTAGACCCCTCCCACCACCTGCTCCAAGGTGCGCGTGCACGCGCTGGTACAGAGCTGATGCCAGAGCCCGACGCAGCTGTTTGCAGCCTGCCTGCTGGAGCAGTCCGGAGCCCAGGCTGGCTACAAGCAGCTGCTCCGGGCTCCGAAGCCCAGCCATGAGCTCTGTGCCGGCAGCAGAGGAGAGGCCAGGGTTGTGCTGCCTCAGGCCCCGCTCCCACTGTCTGCTCCAAAGCACACGTGCAGCTGTTTGTAAACTGGCTGCAGCCAGCCCTAGCTCTGGGTAGCTGCTGCCAACTACAGAGCCCCGGCTACTTGCAGCAGGGCTTGCAGCTGAGCTGGCCTGATTCCCACCTGCTCCAAGCCCAGCACTGGCCCAGTCCCCCTACTGGGATGAGGCTGGTGCTGCCCCTTGCCAGGAGCACCACACATTTGTGGGTTTAGCTGTGTGGAGTGGGTACGTGGTTGGGCTGATGGGCAGGCTCAGGGCCACGCTGCAGCCAAGGGGCTGGCTCTCGAGGGAAGCACAGGGGCTTCAGCAGGCCCATGGCATTGTTGGGTTGGACTTTGTCTGGTGGCCCAGCCTGGCTCTGTGCACCCAGGCATCTGGTTTTCTACGTTTGTCCGTGTCTGGTTCTTTGCATCTGTGTGTGCACACATGTGTCTGGTTCTGGATGTGTGTGTGCATGTGTCTGTTCTGGTTCTCTTTGTGCACATGTGGCTCTGTGTGCATGTGTGTGTGGTTCTTTGTGCATGTATATGTGCCTGGTTCTCTCTCTCCTCTCCTTTCTCTCTCTCTCTCTCTCTCTCCTCTTTTTTCTTTCTCTTTCCCTCTGTCCTCTTTTTTTTCTTTCTCTCTCACTACAATATGCTTAACAAAAAAATTACACAACAACAAAGGCAATGTTTATAATTATTAAATATACAGATATGCAGTGTGTACTGCTATGTAGCACCCCCCACCACAGCCACCCCATTTTGATTTTCTGGCATACCGGCACTCCAGCACCTTCCAAGGTAGACATTGTGGGTTTTTTGGCACTCCAGCCAAAAAAAGTTGCCTACCCCTGCCCTAGATTGTCAACAGATTAATACCTGAAACTGGTTTTAAGCACTCCTCATCCAGCTCAAAGTTATGCTGCTCCAAGGCAGGATTCTCTCTGTTCTATGCTACCCAGCTCATGTTACACCAAGGTGTAGCAACTTTAGGTTGCACCTTTAATGTAAACATCCCACCTGCCCCCATCCAGAGCTGGCCCAGATCAGGCTCACTGCCTGCCCCCTACTTCCCCACCCCGCCATCCTCCCTAGCACCTCAATGCCTGCCATGCTCCCCTTACTTGTGACTGCTTGCACTCGGTCCCAGGGGAGCAGGGTGAAAAGGGTTAACCTGCACACCCAGGTTTTGATGCTGCTGCTCTCTAGACCAGAAGAGCAGCAGCCTCCCAACAGATTAGCTCATCTCTGCCTGGTTCCCTGGGACAAAGCACAGGCAGCCACAAGTAAGTAATGGATGGGCTCCCCACTGGGGCATTATTTGTGGCTGCCTGCACTGGAGGCAGGAGGAGGAAGGACTAGGGAGAGCCACAGGGAGGAGCCCAGAATGGAAGTGGGACGTGGTGGGGAGGAAAGGATTCTTACTTTTCAGTCCTCCAGGCCCCTGCTGGCCTGAAGTGTGTCTACTCCAAACTCGAGCTAGCACTAACACTGATCAACATCAGTGTGGGCTTACAGTGTAAGGTGTAATAAAGTGCTAAATCGTATTTCTTGATCCTTTTCATTCAGGGTGGATTTGATTTAAATCAAATTGATGTAAATCATGATTTAGATCACGATTTAAATCACTGCTCAAGAAGCCTCAGTTTAATCATTGTTTTCTACAAGGAGTGCATTCTTGTTTAATACCCTTTATTCATTTAACATCTTGAAACTTTGCACTTTTAGAGAAAGGTAAGGGCTTGAGTGTTACATAAACTTGCAGAGAAACAATAGGGCTGATGGGTGGGTATGCAGGTCTGTTATCTGTCATCTCCATATCCTGCTGTTAACAAGGATGTTATCTCTGGAAACAACTAACTCTCCCTATGCCTGAAGAAAGGTGTTTGTGCCTGAAAGCTTGCAAAGAACAATTTTTCCCAAATATTTAGTTGGTCTAATAAAAGATATCACATCTGCCCAAAAACTTTGTCTGCCTATGATCTCTGGAAACACAAATCCGCAGTTTGAGAACTGAAACTAAATATCACAGAGATGCTTAACAGGACTGTCAACTGAGCATTGAGTTCCATTGGGTAAGGTGATTTTCTTTATTTTTTACTAACCTGTTGGGGAGCCTCTGGGAACCCTATAAGATTGGGCCCCTAATACAGTCCATAACCTGTTGTGACCTATTTATAAAATTTCTAAAAATGTTACATGAATATATATATGTTCAAATTAGTATATAATTAGAAACTACAATACCTATTCCACAATGATATCTTTGTGCTTTAACATATCTTAAATTAAAACTATCTTTTATATAAATTTATTTTTAAAAGCATTTTAACAAAAAAATTAAAAATATGATTAAATCAGAAAGTCTGCTTTCAATAAAAATATATTGATTTTTATTCACCCTGTTTTCATTACAGACTTTGAGTGCTTTGCAGGGTTTCAGCCTGATGTCATGATCCTACCACCATTGAGTTCTGTGGAGTTTTGTCATTGGTTTCAATAAGAGCAGTATCAAATCTTTTGTCTATAAGCAGCTCAAGTGAATCTCCCTTTTTAGTAACAATCTAACAGGCTAAGTTTTATTATAACAACGAAGTCACCATGATATCACAGTACCACCACGTGCAGGTATGTTCGTGATGTAGAAATAAAGTATAAAATGTTGATATTTATAAAATAGGGAAACCAATATCTTTGTAATAAGATTGTAACATCAGTATTGTAAGCTGACTTGCACACAAAGATTTAAAAAAAATCTTCGTGTGCATATTTAGAGAGAAGATCTGAACTGTACAATTAATATACAGTTCACAACTGGCAAGCATGGTTATCACTGTTTTTAGAACATAAGAATGAAAGGAGAGAAACTATGCTACAGAGAAAGTTGACTATTAATAATTTTAATTTATTACCTTTTATCCAGAAAGTCTCCCAAGTACATTACCACTTATGCACAGAAGTTGATTCATCTACCACTGGACCACAAAAACCATTGGAATGAAACATGGCAGCTGTTTAAAGACCTGATCCAGTTTTCACTGAGGTCACTGCAAAGAATCTGAAAACATTCAGTAGGAGTGGCTTTGAACCTAGAAGTACACAGTAATACTATATAATGATTTATGGAAGGAAAGGAACAGTACCAGCACCCTTTGACATTGCAGTTGAGTAGAAAGTAGTTTTCTAAATGAATGTTTGACCCAAATGTGGGGTCGTGACACCTTTTCTCCACTTGAGGAGTTGTAGCATACTTTAATGACTAGTGGTTCCTACTGTAGTTTCAGTCTCCTCCAAAAGATGCAACTTTCCAGCAGTGTTGGACCTCTAATAATAAGAGAAACCATTATTTCAAGAGTGCTGTCCTTTGAAATTCCCTGGCAAATTCATGCAGAATCTAGGTGAATCTCCTGGCTTAGAAACAATCTGTCTTGTCTTGACAAGCTTTTGAGAACAGGCCAGATTTTATAAGAAACATACTTTATCACACAACAATCTTATCTAACCATCCTTCTTCATTTATTTGTGGAACTAATTATTTCCAGTTGTTATTTTGGAATATTTAGGATCCCTTCCACCTCCCTCCTTCTCACCAATGATGCTAAATTAGCTGGTGGTCCAGCAAAATGAGATTTTAACTGGCAATCTGTTCTCACTTAATTGGTGGATTTAAAAACCTTAGCAAATATTTCTAGGGCTGCCTGCAGTACTGCCTTTTGCTTGTTCCTAGAGCACTACCTCTGGCTTGTAGCAATTTTGCACTGTGCCGACTAGATTTTGCTGAAAACGAGGCCTACGGAGGCCAGTCATTTACACGAAGTATGTAGATAAAAATATCCTACTAGACTTCATAGTGCAAAATAAAACAGGAGAAAAATGTTGGATTATTTGGTGGTTTGGGGAGAAATTGTAAATTTATTTTATATTGCTCTGAATGCTAGTAATTCTGCATTCGTTTTAGTTGCTGTGACTTGCCCTTCATAAAAGCGTAAGTTAAAGAGGCCCGTTCTGACTTAATACACACACCTCTATTTCTCCGTACTTTTTTAGCCAGTTACATAAATAATGTAATGCAGTTATCAACTGAAAGAAGTACACTTGGTTGAATTCCATTCTGAATTTGGTGAGGTGCTAAGGGAGATTTACATGGCTATCCAAAGAATAGGAAGAAGTGTTTTAAGAGGAGAAAGAGCCTGCCTCATGCACAAACGCCCTGAAAGATACAGTGGCAAAAGCAAATGTATTTTGGATTTGTGATTTGTGAGATCATTACTGAAATACTTTGTTTGGTCGTTATCCATACTTTAAAAAAAGAAATTTGGAAAAATGTGAAACAGTTTAGACAAGGGCTACGTGACTTATTTGAGATGTAAAACCCTGAAAAAACCTGTATTAAAAGATTTAAGAAGCTCAATCTTTAGTTTATCAAAGGAAATGTTAAGAGGTGATTTGATAATAGAATATAAGTACCTACATGAGGGGATGGTCTCTGACCGTTAGATGGTACTTTAATCTAGCATACAAAAAGCATGATACAATCCTGTGGCTGGAAGCTGCTACTAGATCAATTCAAGCTAAAAGCAAGGAGCAGATTTCTAACAGAGTAATTAACCATTGAAACAATTTACAAAGTGATGTTGTAGAGTCTCCCTCTCCCCTAATCTTTTAATCAAGAGTGGATGTCTTTTCTGAAAAGAGGCAGACAAGGTTCTTTGGGTGAATCTGATATCTTTTATTAGACTAACTTGAATAGTTGGAAAAAAAATTTAGCAAGCTTTTGGGGTTTAAAAACCTTTTGTCAGACTGAGGAAGTCTCTGAAGTTGGTGTGTGCTCTTCCTGGATAGAATTAATAGTAAAAAAAAAAGACTTTTTTGTGATAAGATGCACTCTGGTCACAACTGCAAAATATGGGCGTGATGCTGGAATTACACAAGGCATAGAATTTCACCTAGTTACGCAAAGATTATGACTAATATAATGGTTCTTCTGGTCTTCAAACTTATGAAGCTGTACAAAACACACAAAATATTCTCTTTTCTCAAGCTGGATATGCAAATGAAATATGTTATGAAGTGAAAATTTGCCTTTTATAGTATTTTCACTTACTACAAGAATAGTGCATACAATATATGTGAAAGTAATCTTGTGGATCTAGAATTTGAAATTGGGGTGCTGTTGCATAGCTCCACTTTAATGTTAGTGAAAATGCTAGACTTCATTTATATCCCTTATAAACTGCAGAGGATATCTGTGTAGTCCCCATTCAAATACTGTATGAACTGTGGATTGCAGAAGTCCTGTCTCAATTCCTACAAAAACTTGCTTGTTGGCTAAAACCATTGGACATAAAGAAAGGTGTGACAGTCCTGATCCTATCCCAGAAAGTGACTTTTTTTACAAACAAGTTCAGGGAGAGGACAGAGTTTTCATCTGAATTGACTTAACCTGCAGGGTCGCATTACAGCTTGAGAATCCACACAAACATTCTGGAGTTGAGGCCCATCTAACCAGTCTGTTGGAGCCTGTTCCACAGAACTTCGTGATGCACAATTTGACAGAAAACGCGTTAGCAATGTCTTCCCCTCACTCCCTGCCCCTCAGAAAATCCCGCAAAGATCATCCCCTCTTTTCTAGAACATAATGCATTTCTAGAAAAATGGTGCGGTCAACATGGAGTGACCCTACTGAATTTATGCCTTGATGGGTTTAGCAGCAGTCTAGCCAACCTCCCGAGTGAAAGTGTGGCAGCCACTTAAAGCTGGCCACAGCAGTGACATAGTAACAACAGAGACCAATGCTAATGTTTGAATTTCTCTAGAGAAGGTGTGAGCTCAAGTTCCCAGCTAGGTACTTACTTTCTTAATAGTTTGGGCACTTGTGGTTTACTTTAGATTTCCCACTGATCTTTAGAATAATACCCAAGATCAGATGGGGTAAGATCTAATGGTTGACCTAAACTGCCCAAGGCAGCTGTGGCTGGTTACGACTGTTTCACGTTTTGCAGCAGCCCTTTGTGTGCCTGCTCTGCCTCCAACTTGAAGGCAGGTCGCTTATGTTCCTAAGTGACCGGAAAACATTTAGCTGCTCTAAGTGCTGCTTCAGCAGTTGGACACTGACCATTTGTTGGCAATTGCTCTGCCTCCCAGATCTATCCAGTATCTGACCAGGTGGGTGACCACCATTTGTATACAGAAATACTGACACAAAGTATTCATTAAAGAGTTCAGCTTTCTCCTGATTATCTGTTATCAGCTGTCCTGTCCCATTCTGCAAGGACCCCACATTTCCCTTGTTCTTCCTCCTGTTCCCTATATACTTAAAGAAGGACTTCTTATTGTCCTTGACTTTGGTCGCCAACCCAATCTCAGTTGCTGCCCTTGCCTTCCTTCTCCTACAAATACGGGCTATATTGTGTATTCCTCCTTGGTGTCTACCCCTTGTTTCCACTGTCTGTAAGCCTCCCTTTTCTTTTTTTAAGCACTCCTTGACTCCTCTGGTAAGTCAAGAGGGCTCCTGGCCCCTTTGCCACCTTTCCTGCATACAGGAATGGACCTTTTCTGCACTCTGAGGATCACTTCTTTGAGAAACGACCACCCTTTCTGAACTCCCTTCCCCTCCAGTCCCTCTTCCAACAGGGTCTCTCCCACTGTTTTCCTAAGCTCACTGAAGTGAGCCTTCCTGAAGTCTAGCACCTCTGCCCTCCTGGCTGACTTCCCTGCTCTACAACAGGTAGTGAATTCTATCATCTCGCGATCACTCTCCAAGATTACCCTTTATCCTCAGATCTCCCACTAGGTCGTCCCCTGTGGCTAGAACCAAATCCAACAAAGTCTTCCTTCCTGGTTTGCCCATTTACCTCCTGTATTAAATAAAGTTCATCCACACAGATCCAAAACCTATGTGATCAGTCAGATCTGGCCTAGTGGTCCTCCCAGCAGAAATCAGGGTAACTGAGGTCACATATGACAGCCATGTCCCTTGAACTTGCTGCCTCAGTCAGTTCTCTGCAGATTCCAGATCCAGCTCCTTGTCCTGGTGCGGCAGTCCGGAGTAGACGCCTGCCATCAAGTCCCCTTCTCCTTGTCCCCCCCACAGTATCTTGACCCACAGGGTCTTGAGTTGCCCTTCTCTCGAACCAGTTTGGGTCTCCAAGGAGGCATACTGCTCCTTTATGTAGAGAGCTATACCTCCTCCCTTCTTCCCTACCCAAGCCCTTTTGTGCAGCCTGTAGCCCTCTATGTATACAGCCCAGTCATGCGTAACGTCCCACCAGGTCAGGTCTCTGTTATTCCAGCAAGATTGTATTTCGTATTTGCTAGCAGGACCTTTGGACCTCCCCTCCTCCTCAGGGCCTGATACAGCCTGAGCCTGAACATCACCCAGGAGCGCTGTAAGACTTTTCTATTTGGTAAAGCATTTAGCAAGTAAAGCTAACTTGCAGTATTGTTTAAGGAGATTTTTGTTTTGTATCTCTTAGTATTCTACCTGCTTTTATAAATTATTTTCTCTCATTGCCTTTCTTGGGAAGAGTGACATATACATCAAATAAATAAAATAGCTTATGAAGGCAGAGCAGTCTTACATGGCCCTGATAAACAAGACTAGGCCAACAAAAATCTGGTCTCATATGCATAATACACATGGACATTTATAATGCTGTCCACATGAACTTGTCCATATGTCCAAAAGAATAATGGGTACTTTAAGGTAAGTCAGTAACTGTTCTCTCATATCAGCTGCCTACAGGAATTTGGCTTTTTAAGAAAGATATCAAATATCACAAGACTTAATAAAAACATAAGAGCTGGTATCAGGAGTCAAAACTGTCTTCTGTAGGTCACCTTTTAAATTAACATGCTTGATAAACTGGCTGCAAAATCTAAGGGGAATACAATTTTCCAGGCTGAGACAGGCACTTGTAAACTTTAGAGGGTAAGGTAAATGATGATATTATAGCTTTGATAATTTTATATACAGGAAATCCATGAACACATTTACTTTACAGCAGGTATCCTTAAAATATGTATTACAGCTTTGTCTGTATTGAAGCAATGTGATATGATGTTGCCTTAATTTAAGAGGTTTGTTACCTGAAATAGTAAGTGATTTAAAATAACCTTTTGTTGTTGTTAGGGTTTGAAAAAATTGCAGGTCTGACCTGGTGATTTTTACAGCTTTATTTTTTTTTTTACCTGAATGAAAGCTGCTCTTTAGTTTTGCACTAGAATATTGACTGACCTTCAGCTATTCATGCTTTAAAAATTACAGGAATGTTTATGCTATTATAACTTACCACCCTGTCAATCTTTTTAAAGCTGTTGTGCAGTTGTTAGCAAATTTATCTTTCTTTATTTTAATAGCAGCAGATTTTTACAGTAACTGTCTATGTATCTACAAAGCTATACATAACTACTCTTACATGGTAGTTTCAATTCTTTCTGCCTAATGCATGTTGTGTCCATGTGGAATGATGTCATGATACAGTGATACACGATACACTTTTAGATCATTCTTATTTAAGCCCCCTGGTTTTTGTTTTAGATTAGATGTTTGTCCCTTAGTGTGAGTAGTTTTATTGAAGGTTCTTCCCCTAGTCTCATGGTAAAATACACATGCAGTAAATAATGAATGAATAAAAGTTGGTTTGGTAAAGATCTCAAGCCTCTGTGTAGATGATCTTTATAAGTGAAATCTAATACTTTAATACCATGTACCATCAAGGGTCTAGCATACTGTCTTTAGCAGGTGTTGAAAACTGTTTGCCCTTGTCTGTGCTAGCATCCAGACAGTTTTCAGCCCCAGTTGGGAGACCTGTATGTGACATCTGCTGTCAATTAGAGATTGTTGACAGGGCCTCAGTGTGTAGAGGGCTTCCCCTGTGGCCTGTAGACAGTGAAACTGACTTTGCCTGTGTCACTTTCACTTAGTGTGTCTGTTGATTTCCCCCAATCTAGTGCTGTCTCATAAGGTAGAAATAAATGGAGAGGAGGGGGCAGGGAGGAAAAGAAGGATGCCCATAATCCTATACTGAAATGAAAAATTAAAGTTTGCAGACTGTTTCCTAAAGATGAGTCAGATGAACACAATATCTTTGTATTCTTCCTGTACAGCCTTATGTTAAAATAAGGCTAGTACCCCTTTTTTTATTTCCAACATGATGGTTTATTTTTTCACATCCAGTGCAGCATGTTCCCTCTGGTCTAAAGCACATTGCAGGCTGTTAATAAATCAAGTCTTGCAGTCCTTTGTCCCCATCCTGGGCTATGTCTAGCTAAATATTTCCCCATTTTACAGACTGAGAAACTAAAGAATAGAGAGTCTGAATGACTCACTCCAAGAATACAACACAGGTTTCCCAATTCCTAGGTTTGCTCTTTTTCACCACTCCCCTGTATTGATTGCACACGCATATCTGGGACACTCAGCTTTGCATGGACATTTCTTGACCATAACACAGTGTAGGATTGTATGCCTGCTTTGCGCATTCACTTTTGTGGTTATTTGTATTTGTACCAAGTGTGGAACACCAAGTCTCATTTTGCAGCACTAGAGTGTGAGACATGCAATAATTTCGTGGTCTTTGCTGCTAGCAATTTAAGTTCAATACTTTAACAGTGTGTGGAGAGGAAAATACATTTCTGTTAATATCTCTCTTACAAACTTTGCTGGGTCAGGTAAAATTTCTCCTCTACAACAGTTGTTATAATTGGAGTAGGTGTGTTTTTTTTATTATGTGTGTACTTCAAAGCAGGGTAGGTGCTTCATAAAAGCACGATTAAAAAAACCCAAACAAACCCTGCACAGGCAGCTTGCAATCTAAAGAATGTTTTATGCTTAGTTTTTCTGATAAAAGTTTGCTTTTAAGGGGTATGATTTTTTTTCCTAAGTCATGCTAAAAATTCAAGTATTAGATATGGGTATGCTGGCATTAAAACAACCAGCAGGTATCATTTATTTCAGTTTCAATTACCAAACTGAAATAAGTACTGATTTAAGAATACCTTTTATATCAGAGTAACTGCATCAAGAGGAGTGCATTTTCCCTTCTCTAAGTATGCTGGCATAGTTAAAGTAGCAAAACTTTAAAGTGAAGACAGTTCCTTGGACAAGCATTTGGGAAAGGGATGCAAACAGGAGATTTGAAAGTTCAGTGCAAAATGATGATTGTTGGGTCTGATACAAGGTGTAACAAGCTGGGTTTGCACCCTGGGCAAATCCTATGGGAGGGGTGTAGTCTGGGGGGTGAGAGGGACACATGCATGTTCCAAGAGCAAGGGACACAAGAGGCTTACCTGTGCTGGGAGCTCCCAAACAATCCCTGGCTGGGCAGCTGCTTCTGCCCCATTCTCTGTCCAGTCAGTCTACCCTTGATCTTAAAAGCAGAAGTACTTGGATGTCTGTGCATCAGCTACTTCTGTAAATGCAATGTAGGGCTCCTGCTGCTGTGGCAAAGACTCCGCAGGGGTATGGGATAATTTTGGCCTGCAGGGCTGGTGCCCTCACCCACCCTTAGTTATATGACTGTGTCTTATTAGTTTGTAATTTTTGTTCTTGGCCTCTTTCAGAGGAAGCATAAGGGAAGCAGCATATCCTTTAATGTCTAATGCAGGAAGGTAGAGGGCTGCCTCTAGACTGCCTTAGTCCTATAGAGTACCCTATAGAAACCCTTCTCTTGTCTTTCCTCATTTAATTGGTCACTTGCCTGCTATTTTCTTTGTCCTGTCCCTTCACACTGTGATCCCCAGCCCTGCTTTCTCTGTTTTATGAGCTAGACAGAGTCCAGAATTATGCTGACTATGGGTCTTGTAAAACTGGGGGTGTCAGTACCTGCAGCTTCTGGCTCACTTCTCTGACAGTAAGCCAGCATTGTTTGGTTGTTATCATAGCATCTCTAGGAGGTCTAGTCACCCCCTCCCTTGTACTGACTAGGTGTTACATAAACAGAACAAAAAAGATGGTCACTGTCCCACACAGCTTGCAGTTTTCATAATAAGATAAAATGGATTATGCCATATAGACAGGAGGTCTGAGGAAACAGTGAGATGGTTGATCAGCGTGCATCACAGAAAAGGATTGTTCTGTGGAGAGCTTTGAAAAAAGCTGAAAGAGAACTCTTCCCAGCTTGAAGAGCAGGATGGGGAGAAGCAGGGTGCGGGGTTCAATTTCTTCCCTGCCCATACAAGAAACTAGCAGAGGCCTCTCTCGCAGAGACGTTTCCTTTCAATCCTTTCATGGGACTACCAGGTGCTTAAATCTGTGTATAACAGGCTATAATTCTCACTCCCAGAATACCTCTGTGCTATCATAAGATGATTAATTTCAAGTCCTGTGTTCATAGATGTGCTATCAGATGGCAAGTCACTTAACATTTTTGTGCTTCTGTTTTCCCACCGATTAGAATAATTAATGAATTAATATAATAAGTTAATTAATACTTGCCATGCTTTCATGCTTTGAGATCCTTGGTGAGATGATGATGATGAAGTCTGAGGTAGTAAGTATACTCTCTGGTAAATTTTCAGTTTTCTAGAAAAATACATTTCTGTGCCCCTTGAATTTGTCTTGTTGCTCTGACTATTTCCTGGCACGGGCCTGGGCCTTGGATCAAGCAAGTTCAATTTCTTTCACTTTCGTATCACTTAGCTCCAGCTTCTCCAGAATTCTCTGACAGTTGCAAGAATCTGAGAGCAGCAGTTTAATTTCACCATTAGTATTCCACATACTGATAGAGATTCTGTACATCTTTGTTCCTTCTTTCCATTTTATTTGAGCAAATTGGACCAACACGTTTCCATGAGTTTGGGTTAAGTTCAGGAATTCTACAACATGGATCTGAGAATTCTGATAGTAGACTTACACTCTCTGACCTAGTTTTGAGCTGTTACAGACTTTTCCTTTATAAGCTTGCTCTGCTCTGTTTTTTTTCTTGCCATGATGTATAATTTTGGAGGTGTTCTGTATCTTTTCTCCTGTTCCTGGCTGGTGTAACTTGCTCTTTTGCCTAATTTTCTCACTTTATGTGAAGGTGATTCACTTATGTTTAATAAGGATGAAGTGGAAAATTGTATGACCAGGATTTGTTTAGCAATTTGTTAGCTATCTTCTATTTTATAATCATCTACTGTTGAAATGTCTCCCACTTCACTTCTCCTTACTGGCAGAGTAGATTGTGGAAGAGTTTTTTCTGCTCTGGACAGTGATGTTTATTTTGGCTTCAAGGAAACCAGTTTATCTGAGATGGATTTCAGTACTTCTGCCAATTATTCAGTTTTTGCTTTTCTTCTACTCTTAAGTGTTTATGTCTGTCAGGTAGCCTTTTATGGTCCTACTGGATACTCTCTCATAGTTTTTTGGTCTGGAATTCCCTTAGGATGCATGTTTGATCCTCTCTCTTTTCAAAGAGATGGTAAAGCTCTAATTGTCCACAAGATCAGGCCAATAATTAACAGCCTCAGTTGCCTCCTCATCCAAGAACACTTTTTAATGATTTAGGATTTTTCTCTTTGGAAATGGGGACTGAATTTTCAAACTCAGTTCAGTTCTTGTGAATATCACTGGAGGGGGTTTTTTTTGGTTAAAGTGGTGTACCTCACTCAGAAAATATTTACTCTTTTATATGAATGTCAAGGTGGGATTGTACTGTTCCTGTCATGAAGTTCTCAGATAGGCCTCCATGTTTGCTTTCTGTAAATTGGATCATATAACATATTGTTCTAGTTTGTAAAATCATATATGCTCTTAAAGTTGGAAGAATACTTTTAATAAAAAAAGTATGTTCATATTAGTAATAAGAGAGGTACTTATTCATCTTTTTCTCTAGCTTATTGAGTGCAAGTTTTGTTGATGTGACTCTGATCATAGCTTCATCAGCAGTTTTGCAATCAGCTTGACATTTCGTAATGCTGTTTCCAAAAAAGGTCTTTGTAAGATTATTGAAACATCCAGTTGTAAAGTGCTTGTAAATTATCTTGGAATGTGAACAGTGATACTAAGCCAGCTATGAGAGCATTATTTTAGTAAGGAATTCAGATGTATTTTGATCATCAGGAGTTAGGCATGAATGCTTACTATGTTCATCACATGAAAAAGTGGCTAACAAAATAAGCCATCTATCCTGTGTGATGGGTTTCCCTTTTCTTTGCAGGGGCAAATGGAATTTTATAACTCTTTTTATAATCTATGGTAGTTGTATTATTACTGTGGGACTTCCTCTTTCTAGCCAAACAGAATGAGTTAATTGTGGAAGACTAGACATAGTCAAATGAAAAACATGGACATTTCACTTTGATTCTAAATTACATGGTACCAGTCCAAAAATTATTAATCTCTTGGAGTTCAGTTGGTAGATCATTATAGAATTTTACTTGCTGTGAAATAAACATCTAATTTCACATAAGATCGTCCCTATTTGTATAGCCACAGTTACATGTTGAGATGTCAGGCATGTAAGGGATTCAGCCACACACAATACAGTTTAATTTTAGATTTGGAGCAGTTTTCTGTTAAGAAAGATGTTCTTAACAGAACTTCTAGAATCTCGTTTTAGTTCAGATTGTTAGAGCAGATCATGGAAATTAGCCATTAATTTAAACACCCACATGAACAAATGAAGTGAGCAGGTTTTGTTTCTTATTTATCCATCATAAACTAATTTGGTCAAGAAAAATATAAATAGAAAAAAATGTTTATTCTCAAACATAGTACTATGCTAAGATGGAGTTAATAATGCCACCTTAAAGTTAGAGGGACTTTTGAATCCTCAGATCAAGTATAGTAAAGCCTGGAATTAATATTAAGGTTAAACTTAAATGATGTCTATGTTCTACAGTGATACCAGGCAATGAGTATACAGTTACAGTTAATGCATTTTAGTGTGTGGCTTCACAACAGAGATCTATTCTTTAAGACATGAGTTTTTTCCCTATTTTTCTTTTGAGGAAAAAGAAATCCTTTCTTAACTGAGGGAAGCTAAGTTCAGTTACTGAATTTACTCACATACCATACACCCTTCCCCCATAAAATCGCCTTCCAAAGCTAGGGTGCCTGTCTTTTTTTTTTTTTTGCTGAAATAGAAGCAGGGAAGAAAAAAGCAAGCAGACGCTGCCAGAATTATTGCCACTTCTCCCTGAAGCAGCAGGGGCAGAGTCCAGTGTTAACTTGCAACAGACAGTGGTGAGGCAGTAGCTTTTGGCTAAGAGCCACTGAACTGGCTGAGGGCAAATGAGCTGCCTTACATATACACACCCCCACACCATAGTTACTCATATCTAAGACTACCCTGAATTTAAGATCTCCCCCCAATAATTAGATTCTATATATAGAAAACTGATAAATTTGTTCTAACATTCCAGGTATAGAATCTAAGTATCGGAGCACTGTCTTGAATTCCCCCCGCCCCATTGGTATACTAGGGAAGGTAGTGGCTAGGGATTCAAGTGTTTGGGAAGGTCAGGCATCCCCTTTGCCCTCTGCCCCCCCCCTTCTTCCCCCTGCAGCCTTCCTGCCTCTCTGCCACCTGCACCCCTCCCCTCCACTCCCCAATTCCTGTCTTCCCCACCATTCCCCAGTCTCTGCCTCTTCCTCCCCACCTCCCTTCTGCTTACTGTCAAATGCTTTGCAGGCTCTGTCATCTCCCCCAAGCATAGTACGTGGAACAGCAGACCCTGCAACAGTGTCGGCACTGCTGATTGGCAGGGCAGGGGGTGGAGTTTCCCTGTGCTCCATGCTTGGAAGGGAACTCAGCCCCAGCTGGAGCTTTGCTGTGTCTAACAACCAAGGGCGAAGGGCGCAAAGGGCAAGCAGAGGGTGGTGGGCTTGAGGCAGCTATGGATCTCACTGGCCCAGCGCAGGGTCAAGGTCAGAGCCAGAGTGAGAGCCACAGCTGCCACCCCCCACCCACCTTGTACACAAATCTAAGATGAGGGGCTTTCCCCCAATGCAGAGGTCAGGGGAGGGGAACCTTGTCTTAGATTCGGGTAAATACAGTATATATTAAAAACCTATAACTTAACATGTTTTAATGGTTAGAAATCCTACATGTTAATATGCTACACGTTGGTGAAAAATATATTTCTTATTCACTAGATGATTAGCTTTCTTGCGCATCTTTCTATCAAGCTGCATTGAGACGGCAACTTGAATGTAATTAAAGACACCGTACCAGCACTTCAAATTTATTAAACAAAACTTTCGCATTTTGGATATAGAAACTTTTTTAAAGCCAAACACGGTACACATTTACAACTAACTAATTTATTAAAACTAGTATTAACTGTTATAGTATTAGAAGTATGACGTGGTTAGTGAATTAAACCAATTATTTCAGTTACCTTGGGGAAAATTTTCTAAAATGAGTTGTTGAAAATCATTTGAGCTTAAGTTTTCCTAATTCTCTTTAAAATGGGAGTCATTTTTGCCTAGACTTTTTGAAATTTTTTTCCCCATTTCTTCCAAGTATTTAGAACCCATAAATCTCATCCTGGTCCCTTTTTGTATTCATAGAGTGGAAGAGAAAAACAAACTTTCTTGTTTTATCAACTCCCAAAAATGTATAATTGACACATGTTCCCACAAACTAGCACATTCTTTAAATTTTGAACAGGAACATTTTGAAATTCATAAGTAATCCCCCCAAAGTAACTAAAGTTATTGTCATAAACTTATCATTTATTAGCATTGTAATGTATGGTAGTCAACCCATAAGAATGGTTCAAAAACGGTAAGTTTACTAACCAATTGATCCAGATGGTTCAGACATGTCCCCATCACCATCTGTAAGTTCACTGCCAACTTAGAAGCATATTTCATAATGTTTCATGTGCATTTTCTTGCAGTTTACATTTGGCACATGTTCTCTTTCACAGTGGAACAGGAATTGCTTGAAAATATTTCCCAGATCTTCATTGTGACCTGCAGCCATGACATTTTTTTTCCTTTTGCTTCCATGTGTTGAAATGAAACTACTCTGTTCCATAGAATGTTACTTGTTTTCCTGCACTGTCTTGAGCTTGATATTAGCCAGGTAGGTTTAGTGGATAATCTTGATCAAGGAGTACACAAGATGGTGTCTGCTGGAGTCAGAGACCAGGTTCCAACAGCTGTTCTGACTTTAGTCCTTTGCATCCAGTAGTATAGACCCTGCATCCCTTGCAGGCTCAAGCCTCTAATACATTAAATATTGTGCTATATTTTTAAAGGTTGACCTCAAAAATAGATATTTTTCCCCCCACTTTCCTATGTAGAAGAAAATCTGCCTTTAACTCTGAGTTTTTAGTTGTCATCATTGGTGGAGGCAATCCCTCGATTCATTAATGATGCCATAGCTCACTCACTGATGGGTCTTGAGGTGACTTAAGGGTCCAATCACTGAGACACAAAAATGTCTGCAGAAGTTGATAGTCTTTCCGCTGGGGAGAGTAGGCCATAAGCTAGGATATCTCTCCTTTTCCTGCCTCTGATGTCTGTCTTCTGCTTTGAGGACAAGATGCTTTACCTCGAAGCAGGCTGCTGATTGGTTGAGGTTGCAGTACCACTGTAGTTTATTAGCAATAAGTTCTGCCCAGCTCTTGATGTCATCATCTGTTTTCTTGAGGCATGTCTTCCATGTGTCCTTGTAGTTTTCATCTAGCCACCACAGGATCTTGGGCAGCAACTAAGCTGAAAGTAGATCACTTGTTTGATTTTTGACTCACAAAACATCTGCACACGCTGTCCAGTCAAGCAAAGTTGAGGATCACTGACTTACTGCTGGTAATATTGGCTTCAGCAAGGAAGCTTGTGTTTTATGAGGTGATCTTCCCATCTGAAGCAGGGTTTTCGGCAGGTATCATAGCTGATATCTCTCCAGGCTTTTGAGATGATGATGATAAGTTACCCATGTTTCATATCTCTAGAGAAGCATGATGATGATGATGGCATTATAGACCTGGATCTTGGTGTCTTTCCAAAGATCACAATCATTAAAAATACATCAGAGCAATTTCCTGATGGAGTTCTATGTGCGCTGGATCCTGTGCTGGTTCTCCTCATCAGTGTTCAATTTCTGAGAAAGATGGTTACCCAGGTAAGGAAAGTGCTTGACTAACTCCAGGGCCTTTCAGTGGTCACATTTCATGGCCTGGAGCAGGCTGATAGAGCACATTAGCATTCTTGATGCTAAGAGAGAGGCCCAATGGTAGACTTTTGCGAAAAGACCCAGTGTAGTCTGGAGGTTTTCCTCAGTGCATGCAAAGATGGTGCAGTCATCACTGTATGAATATTTTTAGTCTTTAAGTGAAAATGTTCCAGGTTGAAAAGCTCTCCATTCTTCTGGTATTGAGTATCAATTCCAGAGGGGAGTCGGTCCTTAATGAGAACCAGGATGACAGTCAAAAAAAGGGAGAACAAAATTGGAGCTATTTCACATCTAGCAGACCTTCTGCATCTAAAAAGAAAGACCTACAAAGGATGGAGGACTGGATCTCCAAGGAGAAATATTCTGCACTGGTCCAGACCTGCAGGGAGTGAACCAGGAAAGCCAAGGCTGCAGCTGAACTCCAACTAGCTACAAGTATCAAGGACAATAAGTCCTTTTATAAGTATGTGGGGAGCCAGTGGAAAAGCAAGGTCAACATTGGACCCCTGCTAAACCAGATGGGACAACTGACAACCGACACCCAAGAAAAAGCCAACTTGCTAAATGGGTATTTTGCATCAGTGTTTCACAAGTCCCAAGGGACGCCCTGGTGCATTATGGGACGGGAATGCCTGGGTGAGGGAGATTCCTTACTTTCTATCAATGCTGACCTTGTGAAGGAACACCTTGCGAGAGTGGAGACCAAGTCAGCTGGCCCTGACAGTTTACACCCGAGGGCTCAAGGAGCTGGCAAGCATCATAGCTCAACCCCTGGCACAGATCTTTGAGAACTCCTGGCACTTTGGTGAAGTCCCTGAAGTTTGGAAGAAGGCCACTGTGGTGCCTATCTTCAAGAAAGGGAGGAAAGTGGATCTGGCAAACTACAGGCCCATCAGCCTGACCTCTATCCGAGGGAAGATCATAGAAAAGATTATCAAAGAGGCTATTCTTGACAAACTGGCCAACAGCAACATCCTGAGGGATAGTCAGCATGGGTTTGTTGCGGGTAGGTCTTGCTTGACCAATCTTATTTCCTTTTACGACCAGGTGACATATCACCTGGACAAGGGAGAAGAGATTGATGTCATATATCTTGACTTTAAAAAAGTCTTCGATCTAGTATCCCATGATCACCTCTTAGCAAAACTGGGCAACTGCGTTCGTGGCTTCACTACAATCTGCTGGCTAGGGAATTGGCTCTGTGGTTGGATGCAGAGGGGGGTGGTTGTTAGAAGTTGATTATTGTGGTGCGCTGTGACTAGTGGGGTTCCTCAAGACTGTCCTTGAGCCTATACTATTCAACATCTTAATTAATGTTGTGGACGTTGATATCAGAAGCGGGCTGGCCAGGTTTGCTGATGGCACCTAACTTTGGGGTTAAGCATGCACACCTGAGGACAGGAGGCTTGACAGGCTCAGGAAATAGGTGAATGAGAACCTGATGGTGTTTAACTCTTCACCTAGGGAAGAAAAACCTGCAGCATCCTTATAGGCTTGGCAGTGCTACTCTGGCTAGCACTATGGACGAAAGGGACCTGGGGGTCGTGATTGTCCACAAGATCAACATAAGCCATCAATGTGATGCTGCAGCTAGTAAAGCGAGCAAAATGCTGGGTTGTATCCATAGATGCTTCTCAAGCAAATCCCAGGATGTCAGTCTCTT
This sequence comes from Caiman crocodilus, assembly GCA_030014935.1. NCBI lineage: Eukaryota > Metazoa > Chordata > Crocodylia > Alligatoridae > Caiman > Caiman crocodilus. The sequence goes on from JAGPOW010001296.1 coordinate 118,676,868, forward strand.
GTTTTACTGTGCCTTGGTGAGGCCGCAGCTGAAGTTCTGTGTCCAGTTTGGGGCTCTGCAATGCAAAAAGGATGTGGAGAAGCTTAAGAGAGTCCAGAGGAGAGCCATGTGCATGATCAGAGGGCAGGATAGACCTCATGATGAGTGGCTGAGAGCTATGGGACTCTTCAGCCTGGAAAAGCACAGGGTTAGCATGATCTCGTGGCTGCCTATAAGTTTATAAGGGGTGCTCACCAGGATCTGGGGGAATGTCTGTTCACCAGAATGCCCCAAGGAATGACAAGGTCGAATGGTCACAAACTCCTCCGTGACTGTTTCAGGCTGGACATAAGAAGGAACTTCTTTACTGTCCATGCCCCCAAGGTCTGGAATAGACTGCCATCGGAGGTCGTTCAAGCACCTACTTTGAATGCTTTCAAGAGACATTTAGATGTTTATCTCACTGGGATCCTATGACCCCAACTTACTTCCTGCCCCGGGACAGGGGGCCCAACTCAAAGATCTTCCAAGGTCCCTTCCAGCCTTAATGTCTATGAAAGTCTTGCTTGACCCCAGTTTGGATGACAAATGGATGCGTCTCTGATGCACAGCAAAGAAAGGTCGCAGTCATCTGTACATGGAGAAGCCTCAGGCTCTTGATATATTTTTTCAGGGTATCCAAATCTGGCCAGTACTTACCATATGGCTTTGTGCCTGACAAGAGTCAATGGCCTTAGTAAGATCAGTGAAGTCCATATACTGGTTCATATGTTGTTCCTGATACTTTTTTGGATCTGGGGGACAACTAAGATCATGTCAGTTTCCCCATTGGATAGTCTGAAACCACACTGAGATTCTGACAAAACTTCCTCAGGAAGAGGTATAAGACGATTCAGAAAGATGCAGGCAGGGATTTTTCTCTGATGTGGAAAGGAGGATAATACCTTGATAGTTCCCCCATTTATCTCCTTTTTTTTTTAAGGTAGTCACAATGCTAATATTTCTCACATCCCCAAGGACCTCCTCATTGTTCCAGATTTGAAGAACAAATTCTTCTGAGTCCTGGTTCCTCACCACCATCCTCAAAGATTTCAGCAGGTATGCCATCCAGTGCAGTAGACTTGTTGTTGTTCTTAGTTTCCTTGATGACACATTACACTTTTTTTTAGGATATGAGTGTTGGCAAGCGATTCCCTGCTGGGGTGCTGGGGGACTGACTTGATGGTGGCATTCATCACAGTTGACTCACAGCTCAGGACTGCCTCAGAGTTTTCTTTCCATCTAACCTAGATAGATTAGTTGTCTTGAAGAACAAGACTTATTTAAGGAGCTATCCTGAAATCACAGGAAGTTGGACTGTAGATGGCTTTTGGTGCTGGGAAAAAACTGTGCATGTCACGTTTATCAGCAGAGAGCTGAATGTTCTTGGCTTTGTCTTGCTGCAACTGATTTTTAATTTCCCAGATCCTCCTTTGAGAAGCTGATACATCTTCTTCTGCAGAGATGAGGTGTCATCTTGCCAAAAAGAATGCTTGCTTCCCTTCTGGTCAAGGAGGGCTTAGCATATCACATGAGCTGTGCAAGGAACTAATGAATGAATACTGGACAGATCATAGTCTTGTCAGATCAATTATGAATATCCAGCTTGTTCCAAAATACTGAAAACAGCCAAAAGGAATGTGAAGGATTCTCAGCATCACATCTCTTCAAGGCCTGAAGGTCTGCAAGGATCTCCAACAGTATCTTCATGAAAAGCTCTCTACCCTTCCCACAACTGAAGGCAACATTGAGGGAATTCAGGAAGGGATTTTAAACTGCCATCCATATGGCCTGTGCTGAATCCATTAGCTTGCACCACTCATTGACACCAAGACCGGTTCAATGAGAGCATCACCAAAGAGTTTTTAATAGAGGCTCATTGACTCAACTTATTATTTTAATAGATTATATTAAATGTATACATTAGCCTATACTGTATTGAATTCAAATTTAATTTTAAGCAGGTTTATTTTTTAAAGAAAACTTAAATATTATTTAAATTAAAACAGTTTTTAAAACCTAATTTACATTTTAAAAATTATTTTAATTTGATTTTTTTAATTATTTGATTTTTATCCACCCCAGCCTGAAAAGTGTGTTAGACTTCTCTTCCAACTATACAATTGGTCCAATAAAAGTATCACAAAAAAACCCTTACAACTGGAAAAGTTTTATAAATCCATGACCAGATAACTGAAAATAAATATCAGTTTTCCTCTTGTATATTTGGGAAAGCTAAGATAGCCATGTTACCTCACTTCTCTAAGAGAGTACCCAGTGTGCTTGTGACAGACAGTAGTGCCCGAGTTTTCTGACTTCCAGGTCACTGTTTCCTCTTTGAGGCAACGTGGTTAAGAACATAAGAGGCACCATAGTGGATCAGAGAGTGGGTCCATCTAGCCCAGTATCCTGTCTTTGACAGTGGCAGGAGTAGATACTATAGAGGGAGAGCACTAAAACAGATAACTAGAGTGATCTATTCGGTACTTTCCCTGGCATCCACTGCTACAGGTTTAGAGATGTCAGGGGAAATATCTCCAGTCATTCTGTTCAACAGCTGTTAATATGTCATCCGTTACTTGATCTAGTCCTTTTTTTTTAAGTTCAGTGGGTGCTCCTTAGTTTTAGTATTTTGGGACTTGGTGAACAACAGTTCCCTGTTCACTGATCCACACACCTCGTATTCCCTGTCAACTTTCTCCTTTCCAAAGTGAAGAGCCCTAGGCTTTTTAGGCTTTCTTGGTGAGGCAACTGCTCCATGCCCCTGATCATTTTGGTTGCCCTTTTGTGTACGTTCTCTAATTCTTCTACATCCCTTTGACATGTGGGGACCAGAACTACAAACAGTATTCAAGAAGTGGGTGCACCATGGATTTGTATAATGGCATGATGATGTCTTCCATCTTGTTTTCAGTTCCATTCTTAATAATGCCCAGCGTTTGATTGGCTTTTTTGGTTCCTGCTGCATACTGAGCTGACACTTTCAGAAAACTGTCTAGAAGGACTCCAAGGTCTCTTTCCTGAGTCAGAACAGCTAGTTCAGAACCCAGCATTGTGTACTTATACTTGAGGTTACATTTTCTCATGTACATTACCTTGCACCTGTTGACACTAAAGTTGATCTGCCTTTTTTTTTTTTTTGCCCACCCACTTAGCTCAGTGAGACCTTTCTGCAACTTCTGTCCATCAGCCTGGGACACGATGATTATCCTAAATACAGGCAGTCCTCGACTTAAAACGTTTTGAGTTGCACCGTTTTGCACTTACAACATTTATAAATTGACACCCTGTTTTAACTTTATGACATCAGTTTTGACTTTGCAATGCTTGATCTGATGCAACGCCATACCAGCAAACAAGTTTGCTGCGTCGTTCATTTTCCTATAGAACATCTATCCAAACTTCCTTGGACACTTTCTTTAAGAAAGAAGCCAAGACTCCTGAGAAGACTCCAGCCAAGAACCCTTCAAAAAAATCCAACCAAGAGCCTTTCAAAAAATCCAGCAAAGTCACCTTAAAGAAGTCCTTCCAAATCAATAGGATTGCTATTTACAATATGAATACACGAATGTAACTATTTTACTTATCTATAATTGATTGAGTACAACATTCTGGGAGTATTTTTGGTGAAAATAGGATATAGGGCCTTGGATCAGGAAACAATCCCCCATTTATAACATTGTTTCTTATGAAAAAAATGGTTCCAAGTTACGTTTTGACTTAAGATGCAGTTTTCCTGAACCAATTGTGTCATAAGTCCGAGGACTGCCTGTAGTTTGATGTCATCTGCAAACTTGGAGAATTCATTGTGTAGCCTCATTTCCAGGTCACTGATGAAAACGTTAAACAGAATTGCACAGATCTCTGCAAGACCCTGATTTTGACCTCCTGTCTTCTTAAACGATGGCCATTTAGCCCTACCCTTTTCTTCCTATCTTTTAACCCGCTCTCAGTCCACAAAGGAACCTTCTCTCCAGTTCCATGACAGTAGCTGTTTTTAAAAGCTTTTGATGAGAGACCTTGTTGAATGCTTTTTGAAAGTCCAAATACATTATGTCAACTGGATCCCCTTTGTCCATGTGATTTGTTAAAATGCGAGAAATCTCAGAGAACTCCAGCAGATCTGTGAGGCAGGATTTCCTTTTAGAAAGAAACATACTGACTCTTCCCCAACAAATCATATTTGTCAATGTGACTGGTGTTTTTATTCTTTATTATGGATTCTACCAACTTGGCAGGGATGGAAGTGAAACTCACTGGTCTGTAGTTTCCAGGATCACTTCTGGAGCCCTTTTTGAAGATTGGTGTTATGTTGGCAACTGACCAGTCCTCTGGCATGGAGGCTGTTTTTAACAATAGACTCTATACTATTGCCAGGTGTTATTCACTTTCATCTTTGAGTTCCTTCAGAACTCTTTTGTGAATGGTTGCTACTTGATATGCAACGTTCTTCACTTTTATAGTAGAATATAGTTAATAGTTGTGCCTGGAAGTGTTTGCAATATGTGGCCATGACTGGTGGGTGAAATCTCAGACATGATCCATGTTGCAAAATCTTGATAGCTTTTCAGTACGCTTGCTTACACAGTTGTTCTGCACATGAGAGAAGAGCCATGTGTTTCAGCAGTTGAATTTCATGGGGACTTGATCAGAGACGCATTTGATCCCCCAGTGGCTGGAAAAAAAGATAATAACATGTCAACTGTAGGAAAAAATGACTTATCAGGTAGCTCTGTCTCAGAAATTTCTTGATCAAGTGAGCCCATGTTTGGCTCACTTGTGTTAACTTGAATGTCCTTGAGGTACACCAAGTTTCAAGGCAATGTAAGTGACCATAGTGGCTACTTAGAGTTGCCCTTTAAACAGAAAGAGCATTTCATCCTTAACTGTAGTGGAGTTAATGCTCTGCTATGGTGCATCTCATTCATCCTGAAGTACTGCAGTATGTTAATTGTGTCATGACTTTATGGAAAGCAAAGTGACATTGTGCAAAACTGTTGCTTATAAACTTGCTTGTGGCTGTTGCACATTTAAGGTAAGATTGGGAGGAAGATAAATTATGTGTTTTGATATTAAGAAATTTATCCAAAAACACCCAGAAGGTAAAAGTTTTCCCTAATCTCCATAGTCCTGACTTGAGCAGGTGAAAATGACTGTTGTGGGATTTCTGTGCATTATTTAAAAGGGCGAGGTTTGCATAAGCAGGTATGATATCAGAAAATCATTTGATGTGTATCAAATTACAACAACATAGAAATATGAAGTAATGAAGTAATTGAACAGTAAAGGTACTTCTTCCTTACTTTAAAGCATGTCTGTTATATTCAGATAAGTTTTTAATAGGTGCTGTCCCATGGAGTGACAATGTTAAATTGGTGATGTGTGTTATAATTGCATACCCTGTAGCATAACTAGTACAGAACATCTTATCCTGACTTCAAAAAGTAGGCATATGTTCATTTCAAGTTTATTTCCTCTTTTTCCTTTTGTTGCCTCAGAATTACCAGTACTAGATGGGGAAACCTTGCTTAGAATTACTCTTTATATTCTTAATTTTCAGACTCAACATGCACCAACACTTCAAGGCTGGGGAAGAGCACCTTTGTGATATTTTTTTTCTTTCTTAGCCAGTAATAAGCTTCATAAGTGACTCAAAACCTTCCCCATACTTGTTGTCTTCTGTTCAAAAATGAATCTTAGCAGTGCATGCCCGGATGAAGTTTTTGAAGGGAGCATCCTCTCTGGTTCCAGAGTTCTAGTGTGAGCCAAATATTTGTCTTTCTGTGGTTCCTGCAGCTCAGTTGATAGACCAAGTCGGAGAGAAAGGAAGAAAATAGTGTGTGCGTGAATACCTGTTCCAGAACTTACGTGCCAGTTACAAACTGGTCATACATTAGGAAGTTCTGTTGACTTTGGCATGTAGGCTCTTGCGTAACATCAGGTCTGTTCTACAGACTTGTTGGCGCAGTTCTGTCAGTGAGAGTTATGATTCTGAATGTATCGGTTGTGTTGGCAGAAGTTTCTCTTGTAGTTGCAATTAGACCCAAAAATCCTCTTTTACATGTATGGTTTATTTTTTTTGAAGGGCAAAGAACAGCTGTGCCTGTTTAGTTGCATCCATGCCAGGAGTGCTTTGCCAGTATAATATACTGGTATTTCTATACCTGTAAAGTACTCTGAGTGGAGATAGCTTGAGACAGCATAAATGTATTGTACAGCTAGAATGTGAAAGGGGGAATGCATATTCTTTAGATTCCCAACTGGAGTATTTGCTCTTTTAACTTTGCTGTCCAAGGGATAATTTGTCTACAAATTGCTTTTAAAACAAGCCAAACAAAAAAAATGTGGCATTTTATTTTGATTTGGTGGTGAATAGTCTTGACATGATGTTTGTGTACTTGTTGGTTAATAGGTGTTAAAGTTCAGCAAAGATAAAAGGTGCTTTTCTTGGATTTACAGTTATGCCAGAATGTGCATTTTATATTGGCCTAAACCCTTTTGGAAGAATCTTCTTTTTTTAGGGATCTTCAGCATATAACTTGTACTTCACACTAGGATAACATCAGGCAGTCAGTTCTATGTCTGACATTCCTTAATTTTGTAGTAATGTCATCTGAATTTTAATAACTGTGTCTGTAATTTTGAGTTTTAGAATCTGCATAGGAAAAATGTCTTCATTACTATTTCCACAACTAGCTTTGCTTCAACAGACTAAGCATTATTACCTTTATTTATTTGTGTAGTTCCTTACAGTGAAGTAAAAGTACAGTTTAGAGCTTGAAAATATGTTGTTTTATCTGTACCTGAGAAGGAAGCATACAAAGAAACGCTATGCCATTTCCAAACTCAGGAACCTCAGAAAAAATATTCACAAACAGGAAGAACCTGACCTTAATTACAAACTGCCAGCTTCTTGTGTTTTGGTGTGTTGCTTTTAATATAATGTTGTGTGCCAGAGCTAAGGTGCTATATCTGTGAACTACAGTTTCTAATATTAATTTGTATTGCAGTGGTACCCACTGACTAGAGATGTTTGAGACCAGCGCTTGCCTCAGTGCTTTGCAAACACATGGGTAGACAAACATGGTCCTTGTCATGAAGAATTTGAAACTGAAACTGAAGGCCCTAGAACTACAGAGAGATAAGCATATACTTAAATTTAAATACATGTGTAAGTCCTTTACTTGTTTTTCAGTTCTGATCCTGCAACATACAGAGAGTGTGGAGAAGGATAAAATCAATGCACGCAGGCCTTATTTGTGTACACTTTATGTGGAATAACAAAGGAAAATCACCCCAGTGATTTACTTTTTATTTGGTACATGAAATTCTGTCTGAATGGCAAGGTGCAATCATCACTTTGTAAAAATGGTTCTTCAGTGCCATCAGTGTACATAGCATTTTCTGTCCAAATACACAAAGAAAATGAACCTATTCAAAACAAATTTTCATTCTAAGTCCTAATCTTGTAATATATTGAATAAATACAGGCTCCTTTATACATGCAGAAATTTGTCCATGTATAAGATCAGGGCCTTTGCTGACATTGTACAATGAGAGAGTAAGAAGGAAATGGAGATAAAGCATATGTGGTGTTGTATCTGTCTATGTTGCTTGTAGTTGCAAGATTTTTTAAAGTTAGTTGTAAAATACTATTTCATTACAGGCAAGAGAGAGAGAGAGGAGCGCTATTGTTGGAAGGCTGACTGAAGTTGTATTTTTAGGAGAGACTGGAAAGATCAGAGGTAACTAAAATATTTTGGACCAGGAAGTTTAACCCAGGCTTTGTGGGGGGTGGGCAGTCTGAAAAATGGCACAGAGTCGTGGGTGAAAGGAAGGGTTAAATGAAAGAACCTGCAAGGAAGGAGAAGTTTTACTTCAATTCAAAAGTCAAAGGCTTGGCCAAGTCCAGGTGATCCATTCAGCTAGGCTGGTCAGGGCATGTAGCCAGTGGCAGAGAGGGGCCTGGCTGCCTTTGAGACTCAACCTGAATAACCAGACACCATTAATAATGGTTTGCATAGGTGTGGTCTTTGATGCAAGTCTTGTGAAGATATAGATCCATAATGAAAAGTCTTAGCTGCTCTCCTACCACATTCTCTCCCACTTCAATAAACAATAATATACATATTTTTATGTAAAAAATGATCAGACATGCTGCAAGGCTTAATTGTGATCACATCTGAGAGGATAGCAATGTTTGAAACAAACCTGATGATGCTATTTGTCTGTGGCTTTAAACAAAAAAGGAGGAATTAAAAAGAAGCAAAACAATGAGCGTACCACCTTTCCCTATGGAAAGTCATAGGGATAGGGAAGGACAGGGTTTCAAGATAAGAGAAGTTTTTTAAAATTTTAAATTGAATTCCCAAGTTGCACAGTCATGGATATCCACTAGTCTACTTTTTGTTTTGTTTAATCTCACAGCTTTCCCCGTTTATGTAATACCTATGGATTGCAAGAGACAGAGCTAGTATAGTTCCAGAAGGAGCTCCTTGTTACTTTGAGGTGCCACGTCATCTTATGCTCAAACTTATACTTGTTTTTTAACTTTGATTTTTAAAGGCAAGTAGTCCTAGAGAAAACCGTCTGTAGAACAGATTCTGCACAGCAAAGAAAATTACCACATAGTCACACGTAGTGTACATCAACTAGACCTGGAAAGTCTACCTGTCTAGGCAAGTAGATAATTTAGTTTCCTCGTCTTTCCATGCCTGAATAAATTGTAGCATGGCCAACAGTCATTTCTTGGAGTCAATTGTAGTAGTATCTTTCATATTGGAGATGACTTACTTAAATTTATTTCATGCTGGTCACCAAACATCTATCACACCGAAACAGTCATTAGTCAGTGGCAGCCTTTAGAAATGAAAGGAGCGCTATTCTATTACCAAACAAACTTGTGATCTCACACTGCCTTTTGTGAGTGTTATTAACCACATTTTATAGAAGACTTATTGTCTCTATAAGAGAAATAACTTAAATATAAAACTGTATGGTATGCTTCAGGAGGTGGGAATTACGTCTTTATAAAGAAGAGCAGATTTGTTGCTCAGATATCATGGTAAAAGTAGAGATGAAATCTCTTATTCCACATTTATTATCAGTCTTTTGAAGTAAAATGTGGTCCTTTTTATTCCAACAGAATCTTTAAATGCCCGATTTGCTTTGGACTAATAACCCTCTGTTTTTTGTCAGAGTGTTTTGGTATGTTTTAACACTAGTGGATAAAGCATCCACTCTGTTTTTCCCTTCTCCCTATTTTCTCTACTGCCTGAAGCTAGAATGCAGGAGGAAATTTGAGAGACTCTGTTGTCCTGTATTGACTTGGGGGAGAAAAGAGCTTTTCCTGCGTAGGCAGCAGTGGCGGAATCATTTTCTCTTCTTTCAGATTTAGTCCATATCTAACGTTAAAAGAAGAGGAGAAACTAGATTGAATTTTCTGTGAATTGTCTGATGACCGAGTGGTGGAATATAAGGAAAATACTTTCTTCAGCAGTATTGGATGTTCTGACAGCAGTAAGTAAAGGAATCCATAATAACACTTAATGAAATGGGAAAGCTTATGGGTTTACTTCTCCTAGAGACTCTTTCTATACCGGAGAGCATAGATATGATTAGGTTTTTGTGAAACTGACGTATGTAAAATTAGGGTATATCTTTTTTTAGAATGAATCTTTTTATCTGTGATGTTTTTTATTAGAAAAGTTATGAGATTTCAAGCATTAGCCATTGTCCCAGGAATATTCTCTTTTAAAAGTAGTAATTGAGATCAGGGCTCCATTGTGTGGGTTTTGTACAGATACATGATGAGGAAACAATGAAAAGCACTGCCTAAATAGACAAGGCAGACAAAAGAAGTATTATCCCCACTTTATAGATTAGGTACTGGGGTCTAGAAAGAGTTGCACAGGGTCACAGAAATACTCTGTGACAGAGCCAGGAACTGAACCCCAGCATCCTTTAATGTTAGTCTAGTACCTTAACCGTAAGATTTAGAGACTGACATTGTGACTTGCCAAATTAGCTTATAAAAACTGCCCATATTTTGTGTTATGATTTAGAAGAAAAACACCAGGTGAAAATTTAAGAGTTCTCACAAACATACTTGCATGAGAACCTGCACACAAAATAAGAATTAGTGACACGTTTTATGCATTCAGCTTCTCTCCTGAAAGCTGTTGGACTCTCAGACAACATAAAAATAACATTTTTATTGATTTGTGTTGATGGGGAAATGGGACTAAGAAACCTGCCACCCTTGCAATATTTATATTGGTACACAACAGTAGATGTTATGTTCTCACCACTTAAATCATGAATTTTCCGAAGCAAAAAATTGCTTATACTCACCATTGAATTGTGTGCAAAGTGTTTCTGACTGTATGCTTACCTGAAAGGTAGATTACACTGTATTATCCCCTACAAGAGATTTCTGAGGCATTGCCTAATGGAAAATAGGGGAGAACTAGAAAACATCAATACACTTTTAAGTGGAGCAGCTTTTCAGATGCATTTTATCTTCCTTTTTAGACTACCTAATCTAAAACTTCAGTTCAAATACAGGAAACAGAAAATATGATAAAAGGAAAAGCTTACCACCCACAGACTATATACACTAGGTGATGGTCATATACTGTGTTTCTGGATACTGTATTCACAAGAGAAAAAAATAGACTATAACTTTGTCGTGCTTATAGTGCATGAACTTAAAGCTTTACATTTCATGAAGTCACTTGTAGAAAATTCTTGATGGTTTGGGATTTAGTAATAGAACACTTGTCATTAGGAAATGCTTATTTATTAAGCTGAACCCTAGGGCTGTTGTGGCATAATACAAAACACTGACTGACAGTGATTTGTGTTGTTTCTCACCTCTTCAGCTTGTCAAAGGAAAAAAGTGACATTTATGGTGAACTAAGAGCTAAATGAGCAGAGGTATAACAAGGCAGTCAGGCACCTGGGGCATCTGTGATGCATGGAGGCTGTGTTGACTTCCAGCTTCCAAGAGAAAATTGTGCTGCTAGCAAAATGGGCAGTTGGAGCAGCAGCAGTTTTTTTTACTGGTTCCCTCCCCAGCAGTATCTGAGACTTTGGGTTATGTGACACTTCTGAAAGTGTTTAATGTTTTTTATTTTTTAGAAGGACTCTTTCCTTTGTTGATGTGTTCTACTCTGGTGTGATCTTATTTAATGGTCATATACCGTCCAGGATCAAAATTCCTCAAGAGTATTCTTCATGTTTTCCTTGCTGTCAGTGACTCGACTTTGACATGGTACTTTCTCATTGTCCTCAAACTTATGGTGTCTTCCTTGGAAACACTGTTGGTGTGCTCAGTACAGGATCTTACCATCAAGACATTGTTTCTCCTGACCTTTACATCAGTATAAAGAGATGACACACTCCATGACTTTATGATTGGACTGCCATCCACAGAGCCAAAGTTATGGTGGTGATAAAGCCACTCTCTAAATTAATTCCTAAACTCAATCTGGAATTCCATCTGAATCATGCCTTACTGATCTTTTTATTTTCTTGCCCAAAGTTGCACTCAACGCCGGGAAAAAATTAGCTGTGTAATTGGGCTGTCCCCAGCACTTTGCTGTTTTACCTCAGCTGGACCAAGCTCTTCAGGATATCTCCTTGCCAATTGGCATGCAGGAAGTTGTCAGATCCCATAATGCTTTCTTATTTCCATCTATTAACTTACATTAAAAAGGCTAAAATAGTTTGTTCATTTTAAATATTACACTTCCATGTAAGCAATTTCTGCTGTTGCCAGAGTAATGTTTTAATTCCCCATGGAATGGAATAGCCATTCAATTAAAATGTGTGAAAATAGTGATCCATGAGATTATACAAGATGTCCACACAATAAAAAGGTTTGAGAAACTCTGCAGTTTGGATTTGCAGGTCATTATTTTGATGATATCACTACCATTGCAACCCTTAGTGGCTCGTAATGGGCTCTCTGCCCCCTTCCTCACCCCCTGTCCCAAAGTGTTTGCTGTGATACACAGGCTTTCACACGTTCATAATGATAGGCTGTATCTGAGTAGAACTAAGCACCATGTCATTGAAATGGTGTAAGTAGTTTTAGCAGTGGAATCCAGCAGTGCTCCTGCCTACCCTTTTTAGTGACCTTTGTGATCCAAGCATGGGCTTTGTTTCCTGCCAGGCTTCTCCCCTGCCTTCAGCTTTTTTTACTTTGCCTGTCTACTTCCCTTGTCCTCTAAACTCTCCTTTGCAGGCCTGAGAGTAGCCAATGCCGTTAAGAACTGATCTTTGCTCTGTCTAGGTCCTCTTCCAGGGCCACTGATGTGACATGTCCAACCTTGAGCTACAAAGAAGATTAAAAAATAACATAGAACTGAATTAGTGTGTTTTTTTTTAAATTACATATTCTTATTTATCTAGCAGAAATTCAGCTGTAAATACAGAAGACAAAAAATTGTCAGACATATTGGTATCCATAGCGGACCCAAAAAGATCTGTCTTCTGTTTAAAATTGCTGTGGTTGCCCTTGTGCTTTCTTCTAGGCTCATGAGATTAAAAAACAAAAACAACCTTTGGTCAGAGGACACACAGAAAGATTTGCAGTGGTGCCTGAGGACTAGAAAGCAAAAGAAAAGCAGTAGGGCTATGATGCTTCTATCACTGATTCGATTGGGCAGAGATTCAGTCCAGTTTGGGGGGGTCAAATCTCCAAATCGAATCGGGAGACCCTTTAATCTCTACAAATCAAATTGGAACTCTGAATTGATTCGGAGACTTCGATGATTCGGGCCTAGAAACAGCTTTAAATGTTATTTCTACATATCTCAAGGTACCAGCCATTTGTGAATGCTGAGATGCTGGGGTCGATGAAGCATCCCACAGGAGCATGGCGGGGTCCCCAACATACTTGGCAGCAGACTGGAAGTGGACCAGAACCACTTCTGGGTTTGCTGGGGAGCACGCTGCTCCCCCACCCGCTGCACCCTCCCAGCATGGCGACTGGTGCTTTCTGGGTCTGGCAGGGATGGAACTCATGGTCCCCGTCTGGTCCACTTCTGGGTTCACTGCTGAGTACATGCGGGGGATCCCTTGTGCTCCTGTGGGACACTCCATCCTCCCTACCTTCATAGTGTTCATGAGCTGCGTCTGGTACCTCGAGGTATGCAGAAAAAGCATTTAAAGCTGTGTCTATGTCTGAATCGCTGATTCTCCCAGTCAGCATCGATTCTTCAGATTCGGATTCGGCCAAATTGAAGCGGGACAGTGATCCAAATCACTAATCAGATCACTGTCCCTGATTTGGGCTGAATCTGAATCGAATATGTCCCATTTTGCACACCCCTAAAAACCAGTCCAGTTACAATGTCTAATTTAGGTTCAATTCAGTGTAAAAACTATATAGTGAAAAACAAAGATTTATAATTTTATGATGTTACCAACCAACAAAGAGTTCTTTAAAATGTGATATTGCCATTCTGACTATAGTGATGCAATATGAATTTATAGTTTTGGCTACTGCTATTTTTATTTCTAAACAGAGCAGTCAGAGAATATTGTTGTTTGTTTGGTTTTCTAGAAGGTGGTTGGTTCTATGGAGCTAAGTTTTTCTGCATGGAGCTCAGTGTTTCTTGATCTTTCATTTATACAAGTTCATATAGTTGGGTAGCCAGAAAATGGAAGCCTTTTATGAATGGTAGTCATTCATACTTGTCTTAATAGACAAAGAACAGAATTTTTGTCAAGATGTTCTTCTTTAGAATCTGAACCAGCTCCTGCTGAAGTCAATAGAAGGAATTCAATTGTCTTTAATTGTGATTGAATTAAGCACTAAATAGCTTTTGTCAGAAAGAAAGCTGTGCACTGAGAAATCTACATTTTGCTCCTCATCACTGATAATTTCCCCACTTGCATGGGTTTTGTTTAAATATTTGATTGGTTTATTTGAAATAAATTAACTACATCTCTGACCAATTGAATAAAAAGAAGCATAAGAGCTCAATTGCTATCTGAAAATAATTGAAGAAAAATAAGAAGGTACAAAGAGCAAGATTTCAGGTGAACCTGCATAGATACAATATCTGTCAGTGGTGTCAAACAACCCATCAACTTGGTATTGTCCAAATTATATATTTATATGCCCCTCTAGGTATACTTGGACTGTGCAGAATTTCAGCTTTTACTTTTAAAGTTTCCAGGCATATGTAACAGGATTGAACCCCCAGAAGCAGCCAGGATGGCCCCTGGTGGCCACATGGCTCTTGCCCCATGCCAGCTCTTAGACACCTTCCTTCCTCCTCTCACCTATCACACCTTGATGAACTGGTTGAACTGAAAAATTTGCTGATGGTACTTAAGGTTGTATTGTTTTAAATTGGTGGTGTGTGTGACGACTAAAAGTTGTGTCTGTATAATGAAGGTGCTTGCTGAATGTTCTGTGAGGATTAGACCAGGTGTTTCTTATTGTTTCTTCATGCATTGTGAGCTGTATGTTGCTGCTAAGAGTTTAATTGAAGTAAAAGAGTAGTAAGGCCTTGTATGTAGTGATGCAGTTAAAATTAACATCAGAAAAATGCAAAAGCTTTTCAGTCAAGGAAAATTCATAGTGTAAGAGTGTGAGTGTAGCTGTAGGTCAACAGCGTAGCTCAAAACTTATGAATTGGCTAGCACATCCAGAAATCAGCAGAAGGAAGACGCAGCATTGTGAGAGAAGCTACTAATTAAAAGATTAGCTGCTGACCTGGGTTCAGTGAGCCCATGGATTTCAAGAAGCCTGAGGACTGAATACCAGAGTTGTTCCCGGTACCTCTCGGACAGCGCAGATCAGGAACGCCTGACATTGCTGAGCTTTATAGAAGAAGAACTTGTCATACATCAGGCATCAGAGGGGACTGCCGATAAGTTACCAATGTGAATTGTTATTGTTTGTCATTGTTGTCTTGTTATACTACGCATAGTTGTGTGTTTTGTTGAGTCAATAAGCCTTTCTTACCTTTTTACTCCTGACCACTGTCTCAATCCCAAACCCTCCCACCGGCAGTTAAAACTGTGTGTAATCTCTCATAGTTTGGGAACCACTGCTCTAGGGCATTTAGTGCTCATCAGTTCCTCTCAGGCAGCTCCTCTATGATGGGAGCGCCTTTTTGCTGTAGAGTGCCTTCCCTCCCCCCACCAATTCTCCAAGTGCTGGCTTTTTAAGCTTCATAGTTTCACAGTAGTGTCAGGACGGACCTGAACAAATCATCTAGCCTGACTCCCTGACACCAGGCAGGAATGAATACTGGGTTCACAAGACCCCAGACAGGTGATCATCCAACCTCCTCTTGAATTTGCCCAAGGTAGGGGCAAGGACCACTTCCCTGGGAAGTTGGTTCCAGAT
>JAGPOW010001296.1:118697737-118712751 GCA_030014935.1 Caiman crocodilus
CCCCACACTGCCGGCTCATGTTCATCGTGGAGTCAACGATGACTCCAAGATCTTTTTCCGCCTCTGTGCAGGCAAGAGGGAAGTTCCCCAACCTGTAAGTGTGGTTCCTTATAAAGGAACTAAGATAGCAACATAAAGCAGAGACACCCCCCTCTCCCCCTCCAAAAAAAAATCAGCCTAGTTTTTTATGCTAGTAGTAGTAGATAGTTGTTCATCTCTCAGGACACTAAAATTGCACAAAGTGAGGCATCAGCTTGCTGAACGTGAATGATAAAGCAAAGCTGAAATGACCCCTCCAAGGTGCAAAAAGCCTGGGTAGTGTATATGAAGAAACTGGGTTGCTCACACATCAGTGTTGCCCTCTTGGCCTAGCTGGCTTAATCCAAAGGAAAGGCAAGTGCCAGTGCATTTGGTACCAGTTTGGCTGCAGGAGCTGCTGAAGCAAAGATCATCTGCTTGGTTGTCTGTCGGGGCTCAGTTCCTAGACTGGCTGCTGACCAGCGTTAAAAAGCCTAATCTTACCCCTTATGGAGTGGACCTCAGTTCTACAACTTTTTGGCAGCATTTCCTTTGCCTGGAGTAAGACTGGTACCCCCTCTAAAGTGCTCTTCTGTACAAAGCAAACTCCTCCTGTCCAAATAGGAAAGTCTTGCAGTGCTTCTGAGAGGTGTCCAGGCTTGTGCTCTGGCAGGCCTCAAAAGGGAGGGAGCTCCAGAGCTCAGGAGCAATGACTGAGAATGACTTCTCACTGTAGCAGAACTGCTCCAGTTTTCAACAGAATGATGCAGTATTAGAAGTAGCTCCAAATGTATGTGACCATACCCTTAAAGAACATAGGGCCTGCATTATTTACTTCTTTTCACATTGTTAGTAGTGTTTTTTCAGCATGCTTCTAATTGCATCTTTTCTTTGTCACGCTAAACGAGTATGACTTCAATATTTATGTACCGTGTAGAGTCAGCATTTTCAAAATATAGTATCGGTATCTGTTAAATCGTATAATTATTACATAATAAAGCATGGACTAGGTAAAAGGATGGGTGCATTCCTTTCCTGACTTTAATTGTACATTTGGATAAAATAGATTATAACGGTCTATTAATAGAGAAGAAGAATGATATAAGTCATCTAAGCTTGATTGTTATTAAAAGTAATAATGAGTTTATCTACGTCATGGTAAAAAAAAATAGAAATCCTATCTAGCATCTGCATTTTAATATTTTTGATATTATTTGATACCATTTATAAAGATGATGTTGTCATGTGTTACTGTGATTTCTGTGTGAATGAATCTGTTACCAAAATAAAATCTGCCAAATCAGATCACATTGTGAATGCAGCAGCTATCTTACTGTTTTCAAACATTACAAAAATAAAAACTGAGTTCAAGTTAGGTTTATTCTATAAACAGCACAATAAATTATGTTAATAAAAATATTGTTTTACTACTTTAATCTATCAAAGTGAGGATTTTTACAATGCTTTCTTCCAATCTTATCCACTGTCACGTGATCACATAACATGGTACATGTTGTTAGTCACATACTTCATTTTCAAATAGCATTATACCATTTATAAATGCTTTCTGCAGTAATTGTAATAAATGTTCAAATTTTACATGTGCAATAGTGTATAAAAGAATTATATTCTGTATTATTATTGTTATTGCTGTTGTTAATCTGCAGACTTTTTGGTCAAAACATGGTTGGTTTTTTAGTTTAACACTAGTGTCAGTTTTAAAAATAATCAAAGGTCTATCATGAAAATTTGCGCAAATTTTGTTGTTGAAAGGATTGAAAATGGGTAGTGACAGATTTCTGTGCGCTTGAGGTCCTTAATTTTTCATCTGGACTGATTTGATTACAATGGATCAGGTGAGTTTTAATGTTTTAGTTGCTCTAGTTCTGCATTTTCTGAGCCTACTCATGTAATAAGTAGAGTAGTGAGAAATAGGTTTCTCATAGTATCTTAGAGACAATAGCTATATTTCCTATGTTCTTAAAAGTATTAATATAAATGGGTGGGGCAGGGAACAGTCTTGATTGGAGAAACCATAGGAATAGAAAGGAATTTTCCTCCCCCACACCTGTTACAAAAAACAAAAACCCCAGTCAGCTTATTACAGGTATTGATAGTCTGCATAGTGGTCCTTAAAAACACTGAAGTAGAAAACAGTCAATCCACGTTGTTAAATTAGGACATCAATGCTTACTTAAAAAAAGATGGTGGAAGGAGATTGTGTGGAACCAATGGGTGATTTGGCTTGGCAAAGTCATCAGAGGTTTGGATCATTAAAGTAATGTTCACAATTGGTTCTGCAGAAGCGGGGTTAGCATGGATAGATCTTATCAGTCTTGTGGTAAAATGTATCTAGCTGTTTGGTTGCACTTCGTTCCTAACAGGACAGAGACAAGCAACTCACTTGCTCTACACTACCCTGAGAATTGCTAAGGCATGAGCATCAAACTTTCTCTTGATCTCTGCCCATAATTCCTATTTGTTTCATGCCACCTTGCCCACTTTTAACCTGGGCATTCTGTTCAATAGAATCAGTGTCAGGCAGTCTGATAGAATGATACCTGGGAAAGGAAAAACTGAGGACCTGGGAAAGGAAATACGAGTTTGCAGAGAGAATGGTAATGCAGCAAAAAAAGTCTGAAGGGTAATGTCCTCCATCCTGGTGGATACCAGAGACGGGTGGATTATCGGAACTACTATGAATTATACAGCAGTAGATGTTAGCGCTGTGCAAAATGTTGCCAGCTGTTTCAGTTCGACACTGTTTCAACTCATTTCAAACTTGAAACAGCAATATCAAATTGAAATGAAGGGCTTTGAAACAGCCTCAAAACAAAGTGAGGCTAGTTGAAACATTATGAACGTTTCAAAGCCAGGAGACGGGAGAACCAGGGCTGTGCTCCCAGTGGCTCCACAGACTCATGTGACTCAGCTGGGAGTGCAGCCCTGCCTCCTGTAGTGAGGCTGCGGGAAGCCGATCACGGTGCAGGAAATTGAGCCCAGGCTTAGTTTCCCTCCCTAGCTCCCCAGCCCCAGGAGTTAGCACCCAGCTTCCCTCCCTTATCTGGCAGGCAGATTGGGGGGCCTGCAGCCCCAGGAGGACTGACACAGCCCTTCCAGGGTTGCGGGCTCCCATCTGCCTGCCAGATGAGAGAAGCTGTTTTGAGTTTCCCCATTATAGCGTATGGGTGAAAGGTTGAGACAGCATCACTGCTTCGATGAAACGAAACAGAACAGCGGTTTCGAATCGAAATGAAATTTGAAACGAAACACTGTTCCATTGAAACCTTGAAACTTAGGTTGAAACAGAACGGTGCCATTTCACACAGCCTTAGTGGATGCATCTTTGTCTGTTACTAAGGGGCCAGAATTCTTCGTGTACTTATGGATACATAAGTTCCCTTTATGGATGTTTATGTAGCCCTTGCTGAATATTGGAATGATAGCCATCTGTGCCATGGGGTGTGCCTGTGATCTGTGTCCTTTCATAGATTTCATAGATGTTAGGGCTGGAAGGGACCTCAAAGATCATAAAGTCCAGACCCCTGCCTCAGGGGCAGGAAGTCAGCTAGGGCCAAATGATCCAGCAAGATAAGCATCCAAATGTTTCTTGAATGAGTCCACGGTAGGTGCCTGCACCAATTCTGGAGGGAGTCTATTCCAGGTCTTGGGGGCTCAGACAGTAAAGAAATGTTTTCTTATGTACAGCCTAAAATGGTCTTGGAGGAGTTTGACTGTTGGTACTTGTTTTTCCTTGGGGTGCTCTGGTGAACAGACGTTCTCTCAGATCCTGATGTACACCCCTTATGTACTTATAAGCAGCAACCAGGTCCCCTCTGAGCCTGTGCTTTTCCAGGCTGAAGAGTCCCATGCCTCCATAAGGCCTATTCCATAAGGCTGTCTCCATAAGGCCTATTCTCTTGCCCTTTGATCATGCACGTGGCTCTCCTCTGGACTCTCTCAAGCTTCTCGACATCATCCTTCTTGAACTGTGGAGCTCAGAATTGGATGCAGTACTCCAGCTGTGGCGTTACCAAGGCCAAGTACAGAGGGAGGATGACATCCTGCGATTTACCTGAGAAGCATCTATGGATGCAAGCCAGAGATTTGTTTGCTTTACCAGCTGTGACATCGCATTGGTGGCTCATGTTCATCTTGTGGTCAGTCATGACCCCCAAGTCTCTTTCAGTCATGGTGCTAGAAAGTGTAGCACTGCCAAGCCTATAAGTATGCTGCAGGTTTTTTCCCCCTGAGGTGGAGTACCTTACATTTATCAGTATTGAATGTTATCAGGTTTGTATCTGCCCACTTACTAAGTTTATCCAAGTTAGCCTGGATCACTAGCCTGTCCTCAGATGTGGACGCTATGCCCCAAAGTTTAGTGTCACTGGTGAACTTAGCCAGTGAGCTTCTGATGCCAATGTGTGCATCATTGATAAAGATGTTTAAAGAGAACCAGTCCAAGGACAGAGCCTTAGGGGAATGCCAGTGGTCACAGAGTGTCGTAATGATTCACTACCATCAACCACTGCTTTCTAGGTCCAACCTCAGAGCCAATTTCCCAGCCATCAGACTGTAGTATAGCCGAGGCCGCAGTTCCTCAATTTTTTCCATGAGGGAGGTCGTAGGACACCAGATCATAGGCTTTTATTAAAGTCCAGATATAGGATGTTAATCTCTTCTCTCTTTTCCAGGTGATATGTCAGTCCTGGGACAGTATTATAGTTTGGAAGTTACATGTACACAAGAACTCAGAAAACAAAACACTTCAGAGTCACAGCCCCATAGTTGCATGAGTTAAAATGGGGTGACTAAATGAGTGGAATCAAGGTTTGCAACACACTTGTGAACAACAGAAACTTCATTTACTTGCAGGGCCAGCTACATTCTCTTCCCCTGCTGCCAGTTCTGCCCTGCAGTCCTGGGTCTCTTTGTCCCTTCCTCCCGTTCTCTACTCCCCTGCTCTCCTGTTCGCACTGCAATTCCTGATTTTCTGTGTTGCTTCCTTGAAATCTTCTTTGGCTAGGGGGAATTGCAGTTTATTCTCCATTGGCTTGTCCTCCCTAGACTCCTCCGTGGGCACAGTGGCCCACTGTCCAGTTCAGGCTGGGTGGACTTAAGCAGCCTCTCCCAAAAGGTACAGCTCCATGAGACCCCAGTGTGAAGCAGAGACAGGCCACGCTGGGCTGCTTCTGGGACTCTACACATACCCTATGGTATCCTTAGAGGCATGTTGCAGAACACTGGTTAAGAACCTCTGTCTTAGATCTGGTTATATAGAGGGTTGGAAATTCTAGTAGGACTGCTAGAGCCTTAAGCAAAGCACTGGCAGAAAAAAGCATTGCTCTTCCAGGAGAGAGACTGCTAGATACCCTTTGGCTGACCTGAACAACAAGAGGTTAAAACTGTGTCACCGCTCCTGGTGGAAGCGGATTTCAAGACCTTGATTGACTACCATTGGAGGCCAGTTTATATAACATGGGCAGGGATGAACCTAGTTGTCCCTCCATGGCAGGATGTGGTTGATTCTGGAACCAACGACTTTGTCACAGAGTCTCTTCTGTAGACCTATGTATTCCAGGGCTGTAAAATGCTTTGGATTAAAAATTTATTCAAGCAGATAATTCTCAGTGGACCACAAATGGACAATCCAAAATAATTGTGCTGTTTGAAACAACATCTTTCAATGGCCTGGTCAACCATAAATAGAACTGTTCACAACAGGAGAGAACAAGTAGTGTCTTTTGTGCTTGAGAGAAAGGCCTAAAGCCCAGGTCACTATGGGATGCATTCCCCATTCTGTGGTTTCCGCGATGATTTACCTTCTTGTCACTCTCATCTGGAGGGTGTCAAGAATGAGACTTGGCCGTGGTCATTTTCACAGCTGCTATCTGGCCAGAGCTGTAATCTCTCTGGACTTTGGAAATGTCTTGTATCCCAGCTTCATGCATCTCAACTTCAGAGCTAGTTAGATAATTGACATGCAGAGTTTCTGCTGTTTGGACATTAAGACTATTCTGATCCAAAGTATGAAAGATTCTATCAGATTAATTTATTTAGCTAAGTGAAAGACTCAGTATTTAGTTGAATGCTGCTATTTTTCTTTTTCTGTTGGCTCCCAACTCTTGTCTGTTCCAAACTATGTGCTAACAGCCTAGGACTGTGTCCCCATTTGATAGACCTATCAAAACAATCCTGCATTTGGGGCTGGGAAGATTTTTGCCATCCTGCGGAAGGTACGCTTCTAAGGTCTTTCCCACAAATTCCTCCCAGTTCGGGAACCTCCTCTTTCCCAGAACCTCAATATTGTCCTAGATGGGAGGTTTAGTGGGATCCACAGTTGACTCCCTAGTACTTGTCCATGAAAATACTCATCCTATCAGCATTTATACAAGTCCAAAGAATTAGGGAAATACAAGTATTTATGACAAGTCTTTTTAATGTGATACTTTGTAAGGATAGGTCATACTTGGGATCTGTCTCAAATTCCTGCCTAAGACCACGTCCAGTTTTGCCTTGAACCAAATAATTTGTTTGCTTGTGGCTCTTCCTAAATCGTATTAAAATTGTGCTGAGGCTAGATTGCATACACTAGGTGTCCTCAGAGCCTTAGCATTTTACGTGTATAGGAGTAACTTGTTTAGAGTTTACTGGAGACTCTAATAATTGCAAATGGGAAAAAAGACAAGTTATATCAGACTCCAGAGGCTGTCTAGGTGTATGGCGGGGGAAGACTGCATGAACTCTATTTGTCAGCCAGTATAGATTTTCCAGCACAGAGTAAGTCTCATTCCACAAGAATTCAGCCAGCCTTTGCAGCTTCTACACAAGGCAGCTCATACAGCTCAGTCTGTGATTATGAGAGATTTATTCCTGGTGAAAGTGTCAAGATCTGATGTTGTAAAGGAAGGATGTCCAACTGGTGGCCCACAGGCTGCATGTGGCCCGCAAGGATTTAACTTGAAATCCCTGGGCTCTCTCCTGGCTGCCATTCCTCCTATTGCTCTGGTTTACCAGTTCCTGCCCTCACCCTGGGAATATGGCAGCATGGCAGTGCAGGAAGCTGAGGGTGAGTCTGGGCCACAAATGGGGAGGAAGGGTGGAGATCCTGCAGCAGTTGGGCTGCCTACAAGAACATGCATTGCAGTGGAAGTGGGGAAATCACCTACATGGTACAGCATTGTGGGAGAGGGTGGGTTGTGTGATCTCAGGGCTTAGAAGTTGGACATACCTGTTTTAAAATAGAGCCAGGCTGAAATTCAAGGTACATGTATTGGCTGAATGATTCTGAAGCACGCTTAAGAGTGGAATATATATGGAAAGAACCACAGTTATGGAATAGTAACCATTTCTTCCTGGTTATCAAAGGCCTGTTCACAATTTTTGCAGGACTTGGTCATGTCTTTTTGTAAGCAGCCTCCAAAGGGCTCCAGCTGTCATCTGTGCCATTGCCTTGTTGTGTGGAAAGGTCTGGCACCTGTTTCCACTTCTCACTTGCGCCTTTCCATATTTTGAGTTTGGGAATGGAAGTAATGCAGGATCTGATATGGATCACCATGACAATGGAATGGCATATGTGGGATTTAGCTACTTTTGTCTCCCCCACCAGAAAGGGGTGATGGTACCATTACAAAATATGGCCTTTTTAAAATCTCTCCCCATTTCCTTTGTTTTGCTTTCAATGCCAGTGTTTTTAGTCGTTGTGTTAACTTACCCACAAAGGTGTCTGCACTGTCTTCCATGCTGTCTTCTTGCACATGGAAAACCTACCTGAGTTGGCAAGTAAAGGTTCAGCTCATCTGCAGAGCCTTTAAGCATTAGGATAGCTAGGTAGTTGATTATTGTACAATTATTGCTTATTACCCTAATGAGATGCCTCAAAAATGATGCCTGTCTTTTTTTTCCCTGTGCTTCCCATTCTGTTTGTATCAAATTATCATCCTTCAGTCTATACGTGGGCTATCTAGTCTTTGCAATATGTACGGTATGCAGCATATTGGGAATTTGATTTTGTTCTCTAGGCATTGCCACCCTACAAATAAATAATATAATCCTGGTTATTTTGATAGACAGGAAGGGATGGTGAACTCCTGAGTTTGTATATTTTTGTTTGTGTTTCTCTGCTTCCTTTTCTCATTTTGCACACTGCTTGTCATATAAAATTGGAATTTTTTTGTGGCAGAAATTATGTTCTGATGTTATTACAGTGCTAAACACAATGAGTTCTAAATTAGACATGTGGCTGATATCTAATATCACCAACCAGATAATTACATACCAACATACAGTACATACAATTATTAATGCATATAGTTCACTTAGACACAAATGAACATGGTTACGAACTGGGGCAACCCAACTTTGCTAACTCTTATATGTGTTATATGCTAACTCTTGCTCACTCTATTGCGGTGAGTAAAGCCTAGTCACACTTGTGTAGGACTTGTCACTGTCTTGCATGTGTTAATAAAGGTTGTGAGAATCTTGCCTGGGGGAATCGGGTATAGTCTGTAATACACTCTGAAGTGCGTGCCTAAATTAAATAAGTAAATCCATATTCATACCACCAGTAATGAAGTAGGCCACCAGTAATAAAGATTAATTCTATGGATTCAGAACTGTTTGGCAAACCAACATTCCCAGTTGAGTGCTCTGATACTTAGAGGGCTTTCTTTCTGTTGCCTTTGTGTATCCTGTCTCTTTAATTGACTTCTCCTTTCTTGTCTTCTGCCACCTTGGTATCACCAAAGAACTTATTATATATTTTATTCCCAATTTTTTCTCCTTTATAATATTTGGTGAAATGCAAATGTTTCTGTGATACTGTGAGCTGATCTGATTTTTAATTCTATTCATGGCCTTGGATAGGCTCCTGAAGTAATAATTCCTTCTATTTTATAGCCATTTCCTACAACTGGACTTATACTGATACTAGCCTCACAGCTGGGCATGTTTTGAAAGTATAATATTTGGAGCATGTGCTGTAAGGTTTGAAAAGGCTTACAGAATTTAAAATGGTAATAGCATAGTTTTCAGATCCTAACTTTATTTGGAAAGGGGGTAAGTCCAGATGTGTGGTGGGTACCTGTATGATTTTTGTTTGTTGTGGGGGAGGGTTATAACTCAAAAATGGTTTGGTTTTTTTTTTTTTGCTACTTAAGGGTAAGAATATTAAAACACAAGTTTTTGTTTTGAGTTGTTACGAAGTTTATAAAATGACTGAAAGATTATTTCATAAGTAATTAAATGGCACACTTGAGCTGAGAGCTTGGGTCACGTTTCCTTCTAGTAGGAAAACCGGAACTAGAAGGAAATTTCTGGCTTTTGACAGTGGCTTTAACATTGCTGTCTGGGCTGCAGCATGAAGTGATCTGCAATGGACTTAATCTTCAGGTTAGACTTGAATTAACTACTTTCAGAGTTTTTAAAATTTGGAATGGTTAAATGAAAGGCCTGCCAAATTGCCCCCTTTTTGAGTAGAGGTAGTAACCCTAAAAATAAAATGGACTTAGCGTTCAATTTTGGTCCTACCTGCACTAATCTAATTAAAAGGCTAATTACCATAACTAGTTAGGCTAATTGCAATATGAAAGATCCTCATGGGTTGCAACATTTGAATTTAAAATACAGATATTAGAAAAATACAGGAATACTAGGTAAAAAACTTGGACGGTCCAAGGCTTTAGTATGAATAAAAGGCTATAGTTAGGACATGCGTGAGCCGCAATGGTCAACTGTGTTGCAGCTACATCTCCTAACTTTGTAATTATAGTTGTATAGGCTGGTGGCTTCTATTTTTCCTGGAGTTGCAGGCAGTCATCCACATCTTTGTCAGAGCTGTTAGTACAACTGGAAATTTGTTACCACTATTTCTGGAAAAGGATAATTGAATTGAGGGTCTTTTGTTGTCCATTTCTCTTCAGAGAGTTGAAGCTCAAAATTAGAATTCTACAAAAAGTGGAAGCTTAGCCATATTATAGGGAAGTATATGAGAATTTTACACAGGCATGCAGAGAGAGAACCAGGAAATCCAAGGTAGGATTTGAGATGCAACTAGCAACGGATGTGAAATGGAATAGAAAAAGTTTCTGAAGTAGGAGAAAGACTAAGGCTCAATACTAGGAAGTATTATGAGGTAAGCATCAAGGAATCTATTTCTAAGCACTTTGGGGGAGAACAAGTTGATCAGCAACAGCCCTCATGGATTCATCAAGACCCTTAATAACTGGATTTTCTTCTATGGCAGTGCTGCAGGTGGAGAGCAGTGGATGTGATATACATTGACTTCAGTAAGGCTTTTGACACTGCCTCATGCAGACTTGCAGGCTAGATGAAAGTACTGTAAGGTGGATACAAAACTGGTTGGACCATTCAAAAGCCAGGATTCAAAATGACCATGATAAACTGAAGAGAATGGTTTGAAATCAATCAGGTAAAATTCAGCAAGGACAAGTGTAATTTTCTAGACTTGGGATAGAACAATCTCGTGCACAAATACAAAGTGGAGGACAGGTTAGGCTACCGTACTGCAGAAAAGGACCTGAGGAGTCTCAGTGAACCCTAAACTGAATATGGGCCAACACAGTGTGCTCTGGTTGCAAAACAGATCAACAGCATACTGAGTTGTATTAATAGAAGCATTACTTGCAAGTCAAGGTTAGTAATTATCTTCCTATATTCAGTACTGATGAGGCCTCACCTAGAGCACTGTACCCAGTTTTGGGCTCCACACTTCATTTCAAGAAAAATATGGCCAAATTAGAAAAGAATTCAACAGGGTGACCAAGTGATTAGCGGCCTAGGAAAATGATTTATTCGGATATGCTGAAAGAACTAGGATTATTTTGTTTGGACCAGAGAAGACTGAAAAACTATTAGATAAGTCTTCAAATACAAGAAAGGGACTTATGTGGATGATAGAAACCAAGCTATTTTCTGTGGTCACAAGGAACAATGCTCATAAATTGCAGATGAGGACATTTAGGTTGATATTAGAACTTATTACAAGGGTGGTTAAGCATTGAAGCAGGCTACCAAGGGAGGCTATGGATATTTGTAAGGGCAAGTTAGACAGGCATTTGACTGGAATGTTTTTAATCAGAGATGATCCTGTCTTGAACAGGGTTGGACTACATCAGTGGGGGCCAAACTTTCTGGCAGGTATGCCTTAAGGTAAGCCCCACGCTGGCCCAAAGCACCACTCGCATCCCCTTCCCCTATCCAATCTGTCACTTTTTGCTCTCCCCATGTTCCCTGCCTGATCTGTTTTCCTTTCTGCTCCAGGCCCTGTCTGCTGCTGTATTCCCTACTCCTTTCCTAATCCTGCTGCATGCCACATGCACAGGCTGTCTGTGTCACTTAGGACATGTGCTGCAGGTTGGCCACCTCAGAACTAGATGACCTTATGTGGTCCCTTCAATCCTACTGAGTGATTCTGTGGACTCTTCATGGGTGATGGAGGGGATGCTCTACTCCCTCCCTTCCTTTCCTTTTCCTGGAGACTGAAAACACTTGCCACTCCTAATGCTGCTAACATAAGGCTTTACATTAGTCAAAGTGTGGGATATCTGAGAGCAGTGCAAGCTCACATAATTTTAATGAAAACCTACCATTCTAATGTTACCACTATAAAGAAATAGCTTCAATAATTTTGCTAATTCACCTATTGAAAAAGCAACTGATTTTAGTAAGTAGGAGTGATATGGCCTGTGACCTGTCTACAGGTCTTGTCAGAAATTTGGTGTGTGTGTGGGCATGTGTATCACTAAAAGCTGGTATTTGTGGGTATTTCATAGTTTTCCTGGAGAACCCTTTCATTTTTGTGTTGTTGCTTATACTAGATTTTTTTTTTTTTAATTTTTAATTAAAAAACAGATGTTGTCTTAGATAGTAACATAGGGCTGAACTGAGAACTATCTAATAAGGGATCTATACCAGAAGTAGAATTTGTCAGCTCTCTAACAGACATCTCGGATGTCGTATGTAGTACTGAGGTGCCATTTTGTTACTCCTATGAACAAGTCATAGATCCGCCTTAATGTGTAGTGTGTCTTGCATTTAATATTGCACATAATGGAGATAAAGCCTCTAGTTGGTCAGTGAGGAATGCTGTATTGCCCATCCTTATTCCCACAGTCAGGAAACCTAATGGGGAGCATTACTTTTGATGCCACCATGTGTCCTCATCAAGGAGACCCAATTCAGCAGTTTTATTTCTTGATATCAAATGTTCTGCAACACAGTAGGGGATTGGGGTGGGGAGATCTTAACTCGGTTTTTTCTTTTCTTTTTTTTTAAGTTGTAGAATCTTTGACCTTGAACATTATCTCTTAAATAATCAACTCTGCTGATAATCTGTAAAAAGCCTAGCTCTAAGCAGTTGGAACATGTAGCAGTTGTAGGAACTCCTCCTGCTCCCTGTTCACTGGAAATGATCAGAAATTAGAAGTGGAAGACATCTATTCTGTTTTGTTTACACTTTACCAGTGCAGAATTGTTCTTGAGGGCCTTGTCCAAGATTACATACATTTCTAGTTAATATTGAGATGAGAGTGCTGCTTCCTTTATCCTGAGTATCGGAATGAGCTGTCCAGTTTGTACCTTAAATAATGGAGTGTAGAATTCAGAGCTGGAAAAGATCTAGTATAACCTATTTTAAAAGCTGCTCTCATAGAGAATTATATCATTTACTCTGTTTTTACAAATATAATACTAGTAACCCTGCACTATCTTTAATTTCTTCTTAATATACTCTTAAAGCAAAATTTCTAATGCTTGTATATATTTTTTAACTTTCCCACAGATATGCACTTATTTGGCCATTATCCAGCTCATGACGATTTCTATCTTGTAGTGTGCAATATCTGCAATCAGGTAGTCAAGCCACAGGTTTTCCAGTCACACTGCGGTAAGTGAAAATTTTCATTCCTGAATTACAGTGCCAGATCAGTGTGTGGATCTAACAAGAATCATTGTATGCAGTCAGGACAGATGAATTACAAAGATACTCCTCTTTGTATCATATCTGTATTCAGTGCAGAACATCACAAATGCCGGAAAGTAGGTTTTATGTAGGGAAAGTTAAAACAATTATTCCTGAAGCTGGGCTTTTAAAGTTAAACCACTTATAACAAATTAGATAATTCCTGTAATTTACTAGGAAGATGCCAGCTAGACTGACTATTTTGATGTAACCTTGGATTGGTCTGTGTAAAACATCACTAGTGGAGTCACATTGTTATTAACTGAAGTTCAGAGGGAAGGCTCTCAAAGCATAGTTTCTGTAGGAAGTTTGAAATTGGTGACCTGATAAAATAGCAATGAAAATTTGAATGCCAGGAGTTGTAGTAAGTTCTGAATATTTTTTTGTCTAAATTAGGCTGTTTACCTTAAGTTCTTGTCCTGCAAAGAGTTCTTGTTTGAAATATGTGGGATGTTATATTTCGCATTAATTGTTTTGTGAATTTTCTGCAAAGCTTTAGTTCTTGTCTTGGCTTATTATTTGTTCAGTATTTTGACTTGCATAAACAAAGGAGTGATAGCATGGTTTGTTCAGGATGCTGAGCTTTGTTTGAGCTAAATTTTTTGTACATCCCTCCTGTGAAAACTTTAACCAGTTATTTTTGAGGGAGGCTTGTGTAGCAGTGAAAAATAGCTAATATTGAAGAAATTATTGATTTGAAATGCATCAAGAAGCAAAATTTAAAATGGCCTAGCTGGATGCTTTTCATTTATGTTCACAAGTCCTATCTCTCCATATCAGTCTTGTATGCTGCAATGTATTTATTGAGTGAAAAATCTTGAACAAATGTGCTGCAGAAAGGGAAGTACAAAAAAATCAGTTTGTCCATTTTAGAGGGAATCTTACTGGAAGGGAATGCTCTGAAAATCCATCTTTTCAAGAACAGTGACCAACACCATAATGAAAATCATGCTGAGGGCAGGTTTGTGCCATAGGTCAGCATGGCTATTTCCAACTTAAGGACTTGAAAATCCTAGAGACCATAGCATAACTAGGGTGGAGAAAGTGGGACACCAGCTCTGGGTGCCTACGTAGAGGGGGCACCAGCAGCTTCTCACTTGGCAGTATCTCTGGCCAGGGCACCAAAATTGCTAGTTACACCACTGCCTGGTGAAGATTCAGGAAACATGACCTGTAAATTTAATTACTTCTGAAGCACCAATTCTAGGGTAGTAACAAGTTATTTTTCTTAAACATCCATGCTTACACAAATCATGAGATTTCTCTTTTTCCTCCAACTGTTGCCTCCTGGCTACATAATACATTCATATTTCCCCAAGGCAGGCAAGGATGACTTAGAGATGATCACTAAAAGTTTAGGTACAATAAACAGAAATACTCAACCCTTACGTTAATAAAAGCCTTGGTGTAGTATAGAAAAAGTATGTATACTATAGAGTTTCTGTTTAAGAAAAGTTTAAACTTCTTGTAGCATGTGTGATTTATGCCCTTCCATAGCCATGACATGTCTTGGGGTTCATGTGAAGCCCAATGCTGAGATTTGATAATATGACTTCTTTATACAGTCACTGAAGTTAGAACACAATTATGAAAGCAGCCAATTGTTGAAAGGAATTGACAGTAAATGACATGAAGCTAGTCTAATCTGTTACTCCTCTCAAGAAAAGAGGAAGCTGATGTAAGCTAAGGAGGTGATTCCTTCTTTTAAAAAGCAATAAAGCCCTCTGGTATCACCACCAATAGGGGAAGTTGTATAGATCTTTGGGTATCCTGGCTCAGCAAAACTGTATGGAAAAAGAAGAAAAAATGAGAGAGAAATCTAATAGTGCCAAATTACTATAATTAGAATCCAACATTAAGTGACTTGAGCATTTCATGTTCAAGTCAAAGTATGCCTGCCCCTAAGCAAAAAGCAGGAAAAATGTGTAGTTGAATGGAAAATGCACAAAAATATTTTCAAGCCTGAAATATTATCTGTTAAGTGGAAAAACAGCATAGTGAACCCAATAAAAAA
>JAGPOW010001296.1:118713144-118732403 GCA_030014935.1 Caiman crocodilus
AAAAAAGATAGTAAATTTCAAGAAGTAAATTGTAAGATGGAAATTAGGAGGGTTAAGAGAGACTTTGTATAGCTAGAGGCCCATGTCAAATGGCACATAACAAGGATTTATTTAGGCATGTCGAAAGAGGGTCAACAGATTTGCTAGGGTCCAATATTGTGAAAGAAAAGAAGCACACAGGAAAGATGAGGATGTTGCAGAGAAGGCAATTTGGTTTTGCATCTTCATTTGCTCCCTGAACATATTTCTGTAAAAATCAAAGAAGTCTTTCTTAGGTACAAAATGGTGCTAAAAAGGAATTGGAACCAATGTTAGACCCAAAGGGACAGTGTCCTGGGTGTAACTAGCCTGATTGAAAACTTGGATGTACACCCTGAGCACTTCATTATGCTGCATACGTTGAACAACATAGGTGTGGCCTTATGTTTTTAGCATAAGTTTAGCTGTTAAAAAAAAAAGGTTTTATCAGGCCATCAAAAGGACTCTCAGGTAGCATTTGCTCCATGGGCCATGCTTTGCCTAACAGATCACCAAGACCAGATGGGTTATGTTCAAAAGTTGCGAAGGAACATAAGAAAAAAAATGGCAAAGCTGTTCTAATAAAAATATTGTCGTTAGAAACAAATACTGTTTGGGAAGATAGGTAGTAGATAATTGTACCTTTCATTTAAAAGAGTATTAGTCATGATCATGAGAGCAACAGACTTTGAGAGAAGCAACTCGCACAGAATCAGATGCAACCAGCCGGGCACCTGCAAAAGATTATTTTCTCATTAGTTTTGAACAATTTAAGGAAGTCAGAAAAATCATTGACCTAATGGTATCTTATTGTTTAGGACACTACGTTGATCCAGACCTGTCAGGGAACTGGTGCGTCTGTGGGCAGCTAACTTAACAGTGACCCCCTGAATTGATTCCCTCTCTCTATAAGTGTTTTCATCACAGAACAGCTGTGAAGAACAGCTTGATGTTTATGATTAGGGGTCTACCTAACTTGAGAAGACAGCCGGCCAGTTCTGTGGGCAGATCAGAGGGCAGCTTCCATTTTTGAGGGGTGATTGTGGCTCCCCACTGCCTGCCACACACACCTAGCTAATGGGCCAGTGGTCCCACCCCTTTCCAGTGATTGCATGCAAGGGCTGTCTGTCATACACCCCCACCACCTGCTGCTAATTGGAAAGAGGTGGGGCTGCATGAAAGACAGCCCTCTTATTCAATCACTGGCGAGGGGAAGGGTCAGCAGTCATCTTGAGCTCCCCTGTGTTCCGGCATCCCCCCGTCCCACTCAGGAGGGCTGCACAACGAGGCTGCAGTGCTGTGCGGACTTCTGGTTCCTTCTGGGGAGCCAGCATTTTATTTTCAGTAAGTTTTCTTCTTTTTGCCGCAACTTTTGCAGGCAATGCCAGATTTTATGGTTTCTGCAAAATCCATAAAATCACGAATTCAGTAGGTCCCTGTGTGACGTTCAGTTTAGTTACTATCTGAGGTGCTCGGAAAGTATCATTTTCTGTTCTTCTATTTCTTAAGGTGACTGCTTTTAAAAAGAAATTAGAAGAAGCCAAGTCATGGAATGGAAGGTGAAGTTATTTCATAAACAGAAGACTGGTTTAAGTATGAAAGGAGGTTAACAGTTGAGTGCCTGTGATTCAAAAATTAAGTTCAGTGTTTAGTTTGTTAAGCATCGGGACAGTAGTGTGATGAATAAAGGTGGCAAAATTTGTAGCTGGCATGGTTATAGGCTAGTCAACTAGAAAAGACTATAAGGAGATCCAAGAAGGATTTAATAAAGCTAGGCAGTGAAATATGATAGTACATGAAATTCTCTGTAGGTGAGTGCAAGGTGAGGCATTACTCATTGAAGGGAATGATTTGAGCTCTTCATATCAATAAGTCCTAAATAAATTATAATTATTCTTGAAAGTAGAATTATCATTACAAATAAGTTGATACAGTTGCCTAAGTTTGCAGGCATGCTCTTGAAAACAGTATAGATTCCTTTATAAAAGCAGTGGAGAATATTGGAAATATTATACTGCTATCAAAATTAATAGTGTCTTTACCTTGAATATTGTATCTGGTTCTGGTCATCTCCATTTCAAGACAGACCTGACTAAAAATTGGAAAATGCACAGAAAGGGCAACAGTTATGTAGAGGTATGCGGTGCCTCCAGGTGAGCAAAGACTGAATGATTAGGATTAATTTTATTTAGAAAGCAGACAGAGATAGTGTGATAGAGGTAAAATAAAATAATGAGTAGAATACAGCAGCTGGGACTTTTGCACATCATCATAATAAAAATACAATGCTGAGAAAATTAAAAGCAAAATTGAAATTGATAAAAATACTTTTCTGCATAATGCTTACAAAAAACCTGTGGAATTTATTGCCAGAGGATGTTTTTGAGCGAAAAGTATCAATTAAATCTGCAGTTTCATTACTTAGGTTGAAAATTATAAACTTGCACACTGTTTGACAAAAGTCAACTGCCAGCTGTGTGGAATAGGAACAGTCTTTCTCAGTGGATTTATCATTGTCATATTTACCTGAATCCGAGCTGACCATGAATTTAAGATGACCCCCAGGTAATTAGATTCTATCCATGTAAAATTAGTTTTTAGATTTTATATATGGAAATTGACTGTTGAAGGATCATCTTAAATATTGTCACCAGCAGCACTGTAGTGGGAGAAAGCAGTGATGGGGGGGTAGGTGGTTGAAGCCAAATAATGGGGAGTAGTGGATGGACAGGTGGGGGGCCCACCTTGCCCCTTGTTACCTGTCCTTCTCTGCCACCCACCCCTCCACACACTAATTCCCCCTCTGCTTCTGTACCCTGCAGCTTTGGGCCATTGCTGTACTTTCCTCTGTCTCCCCTTTCCCCCACTGCTTATCTTTGCTCCACTGCTGACAGGCTCCATGCCCCAAGCAGGAGCAGGGATGGAGATTCTTGGTGCCAGAGCAAGGGTAAAGGGGAGGGGAGGTGTTAGGGCGGGGGCTGGAGGCTGTGGGGCAGGGGGGAACAACACCAATGGGAGGTAAGTGGGGGGGTGAAAACAGATGGGAAGAAGTAAGTTGCTTGCACCCCCCCCCACATGCACACTGCCTTGGGTCCCCAGGGCTGCCAGGGGAGAGGTGGGGCTGGAGGCAGAAGCTACAGCTTCAACTCCTACCTCACATTGGGCCAAAGCTAGAGTCCCAGCAACTGTCTGCCCTCCCTCCCCCCAGCCTGTACTTTATTCCAAGATGAGGGTCTCTTTTCCTCATGTAAAATGGTGGGGGGACCTCATCTTGGAATCAGTTAAATACAGTATATAACAGCCCATTATGGGAAGGGGTTTAGTTTCTTGTAAAACATCTGGTACTGGGCACTCCATGATAGGAAAGTGAAATGTACTGTTCATCATCTCCAGTGTGGATGAAATGGAAATATTTCACTTTTCTGATTTTGTTTTTGAGTTTCATCAGCTGGAAAGATAAGAAATTGATTTGGTGGATCGAATTTTGTTTAAATGCAGCATGTCGCAGTATGCCCTGTTAGTCTGTATGTAGATTCAATAATATTGAACACCTTCGAGGAGAACTTGAAGATACATTTATACACTCCTACTTAGGCTTACATTTATGATCTTGCGTGTTTTAAACTACATGCAGCTACAAAGGTGTGGAAGAGGTAGAGACAGTGGAAAGAACTAGAGTATGTTGGTGATTTTAATTTTAAGTATAGGTAAAAATAAAACTCAAGACAATATTGGGGTTTTCTGTTTCACCATGCTTCTTTCCTACATCAAATGATAGACAGTATCTTCATTTAGACCCTACATTTAATTAAGTATTTCTTATTACCAATTGCATGTTTAATCAGTCCACTTTTAAAAATTATTTTCAATTATTGTAGTCTGATCACACGGAAGAACCCCACTATTTTACACATTGGAAAAATCACTGTAAAATGTCTTCACAATTGCATGATTACTTAAACATCATGACATTTTAAAAAAATGACTTTTTTAAAAGTATTTTAAAGGTGTTATATTAAATTTGATTCAGAGGTTGGAAAAGACCATCTCAGGTGGCATCTTATTAAATACTTAACTGAAATCCAGGTTTGATTGTCTGCATTTCCTTTATATAGAAAACTTAGATATCTTTTTCCAAGGAAAGTATTTGGTTATTCACTTTGGTGAACACATGGTAAGATGTATTTCATTTTCTGTTTACGTCCATGCTTTTAATTATTTTATTCCACATTTATTCTAAAGGCTTGCATACTGTTGCGATAAGATTAATAGCTCGGTAGTTGCCCAAATCACTTTTATCCTCCTCCTTTTAAATAGAAAATTGCAAATATAATGTCTCTACCATACAGTACACCTTTCAGCTTGATCGGTTTTTAAAACTCCTTTCTATCACCCCTGCAATTTCACAGGCCAGTGCTTTAAGAATTCTGGGATGGAAATGATCAGTTCTACATGCACCCCTGTCTTAAACACATTATGCTCTCTGAGTTTTGCTTCTTCCTCCGATATAGTCATTTCTATTTCCATTCCCTCATTTCCATTAGCCATCCTGCCTTTTTCCACAAGCAAAATATTCCTTTCGTATTTCAGCCATACTAAGATCATTTTAAATCTACCCTATCCATGCTGTATAATGACTTTTCATTTCTTGTTCTCTTTATATGGCTAAAGAATATTTTAATATTGGTTTTCAATTTTCTTTGCAAAGTAACTCAACTTGACTTCTGGCAATTCTTATGGTAACTGTGCTGCTTGATTTCTGCACTACAGCTTGCTTTGTTGATCAGTCTATTTCTTCATGCCTTTTAGGCTCTGGTTGTTCCTAATGTTCTTTTTGAAGTGGTTATTCATCCAGCTAGACCTGGAATCCTTCCTTACATTCTTCCCCTTTTTGCTTGGGATACAGAAAGTTTTTGTCTGCTTGCCTTAAAAAAACAAAAACAAAAAAACCCAACTTTGTCCATATGTAAGTCCTTGTGTTCATCTCACTAGTGGATTTCAATATGTACTTCTCTTAATTTCTCAGAATATGCCCTATGAACCTGAGAAAGCTTAGTTACAGACCTACTTTAGTTTTTTTCCTTAATTTTAATTTAAAATTTATCAGCTCAAGATCACTTTATCCAAGTACATTTTCCGTAGTTCTTCTTTAATGTTGTCATTGCCTACCAAAACCAGGCCAAAAATAGCATCTCCTCTTGGTGAAAAAATCTGTTGATAGCTGCATTCAGGAACATCTGGGCTTTACTGTTATTAATTTGTCTCTGATCTATGTCTGGGAATTTAGTCTTCCATAATGAATAGTTCCTAGCAGGGTTTTTTTTAAGGATGTGCGAAACAGAAGCGTTCTGTTTCGACAGAACAGTGTTTCATGTCGACTTTTGTTTGGAGTCGAAACAGCTGTTCTGTTTTGTTCCTTCAAAATGTTTTGCTGTTTCGACTGTTTTGATGTTTCGCCCACAGGATATAATGGGGAGGGGCGAAACAGGCTATAAGTTTGCCATTTCTGGCCAGATTTGGATGAAATTTATAGGAATGGTAGCCCCTTCTGAGGGCATAAAACATGCCAGGGTTCAAGACGATAAGTGCAGGGAGTTTGGAGAAACTGCACCCCGAAGTCTTGAGAGAGAAACTCATGTCACGTGTATGTTTTAAGCCACAGAGGGGTCAAAACTGCAGGGATGGTAGCCCCTGTTGACACAACAAAGCCAGCCAAGTTTCAAGGAGATAGGTGCAGGGATTTGGGGAAACTGCACCTCAAGCTATGGACAAGCAAAACTCGTGACATGGTGATACTGTGTGTTAAGGTGCAGCAGGGTGAAAGCTGCAGGCCTGCTAGCCCCTGCTGTGACCACAAAGCCTGCCCGTTGTCAACAAGTTAGGTACAGGGGTTCTGAGGCCCTGCACCTCTGGCCACAGGCAGGCAAAACTCATGGCATGGGTGCTTGTGCAACTGTGTCCATCTTGGGGCAGAGCAGGGGGAAACCACTGTAGTCCTGGCTGCTAGGCCCTGCTGTGGCCACGAAGGCTGCCAGCTGTCAAGGAGATCGGTGCAGGGGGGTTCTGGGGCCCTGCACCCCTAGCTGCTCACAGGCAAAACTCATGTCATGGGTGCTTGTGCAACTGTTGCCTCTTATCGGGCAGCGGGACTGAATCTCCCATCACTTGTCACCAAGACCTGAGGGTAATAATTGACGACAGTATGAACATGAGCTGTCAGTGCAATGCTGTAGCCAGCAGGGCCAACAATATGCTGGCATGCATCAGTTGATGCATCTCCAGCAAAACCAGTGAAAAGAAGTGATTCTCCTGCTCTACTCAGCAATGGTGAGACTGCAGCTGGAGTACTGGGTCCGGTTCTGGGCTCCACATCTTAACAAAGACTTGGTAAAGCTTGAGACAGTCCAGAGAAGGGCCACTCGTATGATCAGAGACTTGCATGGCAAGCCATACAAAGAAAGGCTGAGGGACCTGGGACTCTTCAGCCTGAAAAAGAGAAGGCTAAAAGGGGACTTGGTAGCAGCTTACCGCTACATCAGAAGTGGACATCTAGGGCTCAGGTAAACAACTAGGAGTAATGGTCACAACCTTCTGTAAGCTGGTTTCGGGCTCAACATTAGGAAAAACTACTTCACAACTAGGGTGTCCAGACTGTGACTGTTACTCCTAGTTTTTCCCAAGGGTGGACCATGGGCTTGATTTGATAAGTTACAATATTTTGAAGACAGATCTGAAGTGCCAGAAATGTGTTATGTGTACTTCTGATTCTTTTAATTTTTCTTCTGTTTTTAATTTGACAGGTACCAGTTTTGGGTAGTTGTCCGTGCTTATTTTTTTAACAAATGTAAAATGCAAATTAAGTTGCAGGTTTAAACTCCACACATGAAGATAAATTTACGTTAATAAAGGGTGGTAAAAGTAGAAGTTAACATATTCAAATCAAGAGAGCAAACTTTAGTCAGTTTTTAAAGAAAAGCCTCCCAATGTGTCTGTGTACAAATTCTAGGGAAGCAACTGAAATCCTGTTAGGATAGTTAGAACTAGACTGGAAAAATATTAGTGAACAGTGAAGAACAGGTCCTGCTTTGGCAAGAGAGATGCGCCAGATGACTTCATAGGTGGTTGCCATTGCTAACTACTGTGGTATGATTATATTGTTATCTTTCCTTTCTTTCTGCAAGGTCATTTCAGCACGTGTCTAATTAGGGGACAGACTGTTGTTATATAAGCTTGTAATGAAAGGTAAAAGGCTGCACACCTTTGTCTTGTCTTTTTTGCTGGGTTATGAATGCCAGGGTTGCCATGCCTGTTTCTTCATGATAGTTTGGCAAGGATATCTCCCATTTGATTTATTTGCTGTAGTAGCATTATTTTAAAAGAAAAAATCCACCACCTAAGAAGTTATAGAATAGTCTAAAATATAAATAGCACTTTCCTCTTTCAGTTAATAGCCCATTGCCCTAAGAGAGATTGTATTTTGAACATATTTATGACAGCTCTACATAGTGATGGCAGCTTAGTAGAAATTTATGAATTGGCCTTCAAAAGAAGGAAATTTGAGCTACAAAAAACGTGAATTATGGTTTGCTTTTCAGAAAAAAATATAACTAGCTGGCATATTTGTTTCATAGAAGGACTTTGGTATTGATATTAATACAACATTTTGTTGGTACCACTATCAAAATTGTGAACAATTTAATGTAGAGCTGTCTAATTGATGGCTGCTGAAGGGCCTCGAGGCTCCCCTCTCATTCTGGCTGCAACAATAGCCAGGACCTCCAGGGGTGCTCTTACAGTGCTCTGGGTGTAGTTGGGGCGGTACTTTAATGAGAGTGGCTCTGAGATCTGCTCTTATTAAAGCAGTGCTGTGTCTCGTGTACCAGCATCCCTGTGCTTAAAAATGGCAGCAGGGGCACTGATGCACAAGATGTAGGAGGCTGCTGGAGTGTGGTAATTGCCACGCTTCAGCCAACTCAGTTAATCGAGTTTGCTCTGACATACTGAAATTATAGTACATCGGAGCAGCCTCCACACTCAAATACTGAGTAATCCAATATTGATAATCTTAGTAGGCCAGCTTTTTGATTGTCATTTAAAGGT
Organism: Caiman crocodilus; assembly: GCA_030014935.1. NCBI lineage: Eukaryota > Metazoa > Chordata > Crocodylia > Alligatoridae > Caiman > Caiman crocodilus. The sequence goes on from JAGPOW010001296.1 coordinate 118,721,263, forward strand.
GGTAGGTTTTGCTCCATAAAAGTTTGAAAATGATTAAAATAAGGGTATCCAACTTGCTTTGGGTTGAATCTAACCACTTTGGTTGAATTCTTGGGCTTCTGCCAGCTCCTAAGTGTTTGTTTGTACCTTACTTCTTTCGTGTATTCATTTTTAGTTTTATTTATAGTAGTGTCCAGGATGTATTTAAAGGGATTTTACTCAATAGTTTTAATTTCCCTTACCTTAAAGCAGATATACTTAGTAATAAGAGGTACTCCTTCGTTCTGGATAAGAGTGGGAAGATGAAATCTAGTCCTCCCTGGGGTAAGATATTAGGCAGCAGTGCAAGCATCCCACCCACAGTTCCAATTTTTGGTTACAATACCAGCTATAGCACCTCCAAGATGTGTGAAAGGTAGCTAGGATCTCTTACATTATCTAACACCCATCTCTGCCCTTCAGCCTGGTCTGTGTGGAACAGAGGCCACTTAATACCATCCCTTTTCCCCTCTGTCCTTGCACAGTCTCACTGCAAAAGCCATTTACAAGCCATTCACTCTGATGTGAATTCCAGCTTGCAGGAGTTACAATGACCTGGAGTTACACCCTGCCCCCACAAGCCCTCATATATGTATATACCCCCCACAATATACCCTTTGCCCCCCATGCACACCATACACTGCCTTTTAATTCATTCTCTCTGCTAGTAAGTATAATATTACAAATGCCTAAAAAGTCGAGTAAAAATTTCCTCTTCCTCTTTGTATCTAGTTCTGGGCAAATACATTTCTAAATTTTCTCAATTAAGTTTGTACAACTCTAACCTCTTTGTCCCTTACTTTAATAATCTTCTCCATTAAAATCTTCCCCTATACATTCCTTGAGTATTCTAAGATTTGATAATGCCCATCCTAAATGATTCTTATAAAGATTATTATGGAAAGAACTGCATTAAAGTGTGATAATGACCATAGACATTTTCCAAAATGCTAAAACTACAGTGCTTCATTTTACAAATATTTTCTTAAATTAGGACTTAACTTACCTCTTTATATACCACATTAATTATTAGTTTTTAATCATAGTGCATTTACATTTCTGTACTTTGTTTAAACAATGTTAAATGATATGGTGCATGTTTGAACTCTGCATCATAGTCAGTGCATTGGTGGGAGGTAGGCATCCCTGGTAATTTGCGTCTCAGACAGGGCTTTAATAGAGATGTAGTTTTAAATAGTAACCAGCAAGAAGGATTTCTCTCTTAAGGGGTATCCATTTATAGGACTCAGCTGTTGAAGCTTGAGGATATCATTAGGCTTAAGTTTAATCTCCTGTATACTATAATTTACAGGACTTAGTTTAGAGCATCGCACTTCCAACTGTTTTGGTCATATGTCTACCAGAGGAACTGTTTTGGTGAACTAGGAAAACAGAATTTGATTCTCATTAGCAAAAATTGAATGATAGACAGGGAGTAGACTGCTGCCTACTATTAAAGTTGCTTGATACTTCCCATTGTAAGACCTGTTTTCAATTGTTTGCCAGATTTTAATGGTTGGAGCTGAAATCTTCCAAGCCAGTTGTCTGAATATTTCAGAAAACTACAGCCAAACAGTCCAATTGTTCCTAAGAAACAGGTTAGGAAAAACCAAATGCATTTATCCATGTTGAAAAATTCTAGCAACCTGTTCTTCGAACAGCTCAAGTCACCATGCCTTGTAGCAGGGACTTGAAATTTGACAGGGATGTGACCTTTGCATCAGGGATATGCTCTTTACAGCCCTTGGAAAACTCTAGCCATATGTGGCCATGTTATTTTCAAAGGTTTATATTGTGTGTGTGCATGCTCAATGAATACTTGGATTTTTAGCAGCATAACAAGACCCTGTCAGTCTCCCTTACAAGGAAGAAAGGGCCCTTTAGGGAGAAGGCAGACAGACTGGAAACCACACCTTTGGAGAGCACTAGTTAAAGGAAGGGTCCAACAGCAAAGAAAGCAGGAGCTCTGACTCGCACACCATTGGGCACCAGCGCCTGCACAGGACCTGAGTGTCCTAAGTGCCCCCACCTGCTGCTCCTGCTGGCAGCAGAGGCTTTGTGCCATGTGGAGGAGTGTGGGGTGGGTCCCCATACCCTACCACCCTCCCTCACACCCCACAAACCTCACACATGCACACCCTGCCCCCACAAGCCCTCATATATACCCCACAACATACCCTGTGCCCCCATGTACACCCCACCATACATACACTTACCCTACACCTTAATATACACACCCACACCACACCTAACCACACACACACATACACACACACCCCACACACCATACATGCACACAATATATAAGTAAGACTTTATTTTTGAGTTGTTATTATGCAATCCCCTCTATGTACTGTGTACAACACACAAATCATGACAAATACTTTTGCAGTAAGATTAAAGCATGTTATAGTAGGTTTTTGACTTTTAGTGTATGATTAGTTTTTTTTTTTTAATGGTTCCGAGATGGCAACCCTCCCCTCCCAAAAGGAGTATTTCCATGGGGCAGAACAGGGAGGGGCTTACTGTGGCAGGGGGTGGGACTTCTGGTCCCAATATGGTGACCAGGCAGTGGGGTAACTGTCAAGGGGTGGGGCTACCCATGAGGCCCTTGACAGCTCATCAAAACTCATTAAGCATCCCTCTAGCTGAAATAATTACCTGCCCCCAAGCTAGAGTATCTGAAGATTCAATCTTCACTGAGCATGTTCCAACTTCTTGCTGGTCCTGCAACTTACAGTACTGTGCTTGTGCCACCCCCTTAAACTGACCAAGCCTGTTCCAGCTGGACTTCCCATATTATGACTGCTCCAAGCTGATGTAGAACCAGGTCCAGGAACAGAGAGCAGATACCGTCTCTTCTGTGCTCTCAGTAACGCTCCTCGCTCTGCCCCAACCAGCATACAGGAAGAGTAGAGGAAACAATATCAAATGCAGATAGGCTAAAAGTTGGAACTGGGGTACAGGTACAGGGAAGGGCTTAGACAAGGAGTCTGGGACTTGAAGTGGTAAGACCTGGGATTGGGGTCTAGAGTGACGTAGGATAGGAAGGTAGGATAGGTTGTATATGTATAGGGATGAGCAGGAAACACTAGGATAGTACAGAGTCTTGAAAGAAGTGGGGACTGGGAACCTAAGGCTCCTGAGTTCCACTATTCCTCTGTCATTGATAAACATCTGTGAAGCTCATTGGTAAACTGTGTCCTTCTTCTAGTGCTGCTCCATATAGCAGTGAGAATTTCTTATCTACCACTTGCTGCATTAGCTCACACAGCAGAGAGGCCATTCAGTAGAAGTGCAGAAAGAAGTGCATGTAAGGACTCCTAGCTTTTTTCTGGACTAATGTGTTTCAGTTACTGCCTGCAGCCCTGAATTCAGGGTTTCTGTTAATGTGGGTTTCAAAATTCAAAACTTCCAACTAGTCTTAATTACTTAAAGGCCTAGCTGTATTGAAGCACAACCAGGAGAGAAGAAGACTCCCCACCAACTTATAAGCCCAATGTTATTTTAGTATCTCAAACACTAGTTAATATAAAATACAAAAAAAAAAAAATTCCCCAGGGTCAAAACCCAGGGTTCCCTCCTTACTGATTTACACTGACAGGCTGCCTCTTGCTTGTCCTGCCTATGAGAACAGCTGTGCCTTTGGCCACCAGACAAGCCAGACAGCCAAGTGAAGGGATGGAGACTGCACTCAGCTTCATTTAGCCCAGCGCATAGCCTGGTGGTGGGGGAAATTTCCTGAGAAGTGATAGATGTGGGTTCAACACCCTTACATCTGAAGTGGGTCTAGACCCCAGGTCTCCCACTTCTTAAGTAAGTGTCCCTGTGCCTTGGCTTGTGAACAAATATTGGGTGGGCCCTCTCCCATGTTAGATTGTACCTAATAAAGCAGGCCCCTGAGGAAACAGAGGTACAGAGTGACTGTTTGGGAATCCCAAAGAGACTTATGCAGGATTCAGGCAGTAATGCACTTGTCATTCAAAACAGCTGACATAACATACCAGGTATGCACAAAAGCTGTATTTTCTAACACCTGTACCTGTTTCCACCTAAGCACTAGGCCACAAGGAACTACACTGAAATGCTGAGGACTTTTGATATGCAGTAACATTGATGTGACTAGCGCACACACAAAAAAACTTGGTCCATGCATCAAAACTTTTACCATATGCAATTGGGAGTGAAAAGAAAAGAAGCCTTTGTCTCTTCCATAGCTCCACCCACAAAATCTTCCTTCAGAGGTCTGCAGTACTTCTGGAACTGCTGTCCCCCATGACTTTCCCTTAGTAGTCCAAGCACACGTTCCAGTTCTGGTGTATTTTGGAGTCCATTCATAGTACCTGGCAAAGTCTTTCATAGCATCTGATGAAGTAGGTTGTTGCCTATGAACATTCATGTCTATCAAAACCAGTTAATTTCTAAAGTTCCACCCCTGCCCCCAGCCTACCTTCTACCTGACTTCAGATTAACATGTCTAGCTTACCTGAGTGGACAAAAGAAATTGGATGGATCAGAAAGCAACCAGCACTTTTCCAGAGAGAGATGTGATTGCACCTAAATCAGAGGTATATCAGAGCTGATGGAGTGTTCAGACATAACATGAAGCACTTTGCAGAGAAGTGCTTCAGAGTTGTTCCTGTTTTTCTAGGGTCAGTTTTGAAGTGGAAATGCCACACATTGTATATACATCTATACCTTCTCATTTTGGAGTGCCATAAAAGCATTTGGAGCACCAAAGTCTATCCATGCTTTGAGGAGATTTCTTAAAGAAAATAAATGGGACAGCAATAGATTAAATATGTCCTTGCAGAATATGTTCTTGATCATTTTTGGAAGATTTCTGCCTCACATAGGAACTATTTTATTAGTTCACATCTTCTGAAAAGCTTGGATTTAAGTAAAGGAAAATGTAATCCTCAAATCCATGGTTTGATCACAGTTTATAAATTGATCATTTTGTCCTAGTGGGTTATTTGTGGCTGGCGTTGTATATGTGGGTGCATGTATGTGTTCATACACGTGTACACATATGAATACATACATATATATCTCTATAAAGATTTTATGGTTTACTTTGGATTTTATTCGGTTAATTAGTAACATTTGTTCTATACTTCTAGTATTTTTATTTTTATTTTTTTAATTGTTTATTGAGATCAATTCATTTTCTGCCTTGTTTGATGTATATTTGCAACACAGGTTAGTTTTTTAAACTCAGTGAGTTCTATTTTTTCTATCAGTATGTCTAATATGCACAACTTACTTTAATGTAAAGGGGGATAGTGCTTTACCTCATGTCAGTATGCATGCACTTACCTGATGTCAAATGGAAACTGAACTGCAGTAAGTTCTCCTCCTTTAAGTGATGGTTAAGCTGCTGTGGCTCAGCTTCTGATGCCTTGGGATTCACCAAGAGTGTTCACACAGGCATGTACTTTGGAGTGGCAGCCCTATTCTCTTTAGCCCGCCAGTAAATTGTTCATGTGCCCACTATATCACTAGCAGCATTAAACCTTTGGGCTAGGGACAGAAATTGCACATAAACTGGTATAAGTGATTGGAAACCGGTTCACATCTGTAACACAACAGAACTTCAGTGCACATAAACCATTTTCAAAATGGCTGAAACTGATTTAAAATAAACCTGGCTGGATGTAGTACCAGACTTAACTGATTTAAGTTAAATTGGTTTATTGAACGTCTATCCCAGATCCCCTGCAGATTCCAGTTAACTCACAGTCCCCCCGCATCCCATTATGTTTTGTGCCTCCCACCCACCCCCATTCAGAGTGAGCAAGCTAGCCTTGGCCCAAACTGTCTGCTCTCGCTGAGCAGGAAAGTATGCTCTAGCACACTGTGTTTTGTCCTGAGTCACAAATGCGTGTGCCTGCATTTCCAGAATCAAAAGTGAATGTCTGTTCACTTGCTTATCTGTTCAGTCTGTGCAGTTAGACTAAACTATGAGGATTGAATTGATTCAGCCTCAGACTTTTTGGCTAGGTACAAACAGTCAAAAAGCACAAGGCTGAATCAATTCAGTCTTTGTAGGTTAGTCTAAACTTCACAGATGAAATTGAAACAGAAATGAATAGCCATTTATCTTTGATTCAGAAAATGCAGCCACATGCCTGAAGTGGCTCAGGCCAGAAGCTGGGGGGCACTAGAGCTTGGCTTTCTGGCTGTGTTCAGTTCCTCTTTCTGCTGCCCCCGAGGTCTCTGGGATTTGCAATCCAGAATCACAGCAGCAGGACTCTGCAGGATTGCTCATCACTTCCTCTCCCTACTTCCAGGTGCTTTTGGATTTGTAGTTCACAGTTGTAGCCAGCAGTAAGTTTGAGCAGGGGTAGGCATGTTTAACCCCCATCCCTGGCCCCAGAACACAGCCGGGGTTTGCCACGGGAAGGGCGGGGCAGTCCCTCCCATGTAGACTAAGCTACATCCCCAGCCAGGCTTGCCCCCCTCACCTCCTTGTTATCCAGCCTTCACTGCTTCAGCTAGGGAGCAATGGGCGGGACCAGCCTTGTTCTCTGAAGCAGACAGCACAGCCCAGCCCAGGGCTGGAAAGCATGTTGGGATGTTAGGGGACTGTGATTTAAGTTGAACTAAGAAGGGATCTAGTACAGAAGTTTCATAAACCAGTTTGACCCAAATCAGGTAAGTCTGATACTACATCCAACCAGGTTCATCTTAAACCAGTTTCAGACATTTTGAAACTGGTTTATGTGCACTGAGCTTCTGTTCTGTTACAGGTTTAAACAAGTTTCTGATCACTTAAACCCATTTATGTGTAACTTCCATCCCTGGCCTTTGACCATTTGTACTTTGTCTTGGTCTTCTGAAAACTGAGGTCTGTTCAAAATGAGATATTAGCATGCCCAAAATACTGTGTGTAAATTTTTCAGTATTCCTGACACAACTGACACTGTTGTGTTTGTTTTTCCATTTAAGAATCCTGTAATGAATCACTTAATTGTTTTAATAGCTTAATGCCATTCTGCTTAACTACTGATATTAATGTAATACTTATTATAGTAAAATTAAAAGATATTTAATTGATTTTTTTGTTCTGAAATATATTTGGTTAAGACAGACAACCTAGAAGGACTGTATTGTTTTAAAATAGATTTGCTGTATTCATCTAGATATAGTTAATTATTCTATTTAACATGACATTTAATGAGAATGTGATTTAAAAGATGAGGGGCAAGTCTTCTCTGTTCCATATCCAGTAATGATAACTTTGTTCAGCATATATACACATGCTTTCACTTCATATACAATTTACCATAAATTTATGGTGTTTGATTATCCCTATCTGACCTGGGATGTCTTTCTTCTGTTAAATTAATCTGAAATAATGCAAAAGCAGCTTTTGCTGGCTAAATATCTTATTTTTAGAATTGACTTTGGGGTTGGGGAGGTTTGGAAGTACACCTAAGTATATGTTGCAATCTGTAGTGTAGAACATTGAGGGCATGTTGTATGTCACACTTAGAATGTGTTAACTGCTTAAAAAGCAAGCATCCACATGTTCAAGCAATGAAACATGCTAAGTGCGATTGTATCATAGCAAACCTACAGCTTTTCACAAGAGGAGTATCTCTAAATCATATTAAGTAACACACGTTTAGCTATTGTCTGACTGCTCCGCAGAGTTAATGAATTCTAGATTCTGGTGCAGAGCTGGGGGCTGGGACCAATAATAAACTGACAGCCCCAGCCCCAGGGCTACATTGGAGCTAATTTAAGGTTTGGGTCCAGCAGCAGGAGTAGCATCCTCTCCTGAGCTCCTCTTCCTATGCTTCACTCCACCTGCGGCTGAGATGTAGCTTGCCCCAGCATGCCAGGGGCAGGCACTCCTGGTCTGGGTGGTGCTGAGTGTGTGGCAGGGACAACATGGTCTCTGGGCACTGGAGTTGCATATCCTCATGGGAAGACATACAAGCTGTAGTGCCTGGTACCGGAGCCAGTGTTGGGAGCAGGGGGAGGAGAAGCAGAGCCAGGTCCAGTCCTGCCAACAGCAGGCTGAGTTCATAGTAATCAAGTACCTTGTGGCTGCTCAGAACACAATCTAACTCTTAATACACTACTTTAGTGCTTAGTACAATTCATATTAAACATGCACGTGTAACATCTCATGTGACAAGTCCCTGAGTCAGAGTTGCATTAATCGGTAGGTCAACACTTGGGGTCAACGTTCAGCAAACAATAATGAAAAGATCTATCCCCACTTATGTTTTAATTTGAGTTTTGACCGCAGTGGGATCATTTCAGTAGTTTTCAACACATTCTTGCATGTACCTGAAAGCTTACATATATTAGCCAAATTCAACATGAGTACCTAGGCATAGTACTAGAACTGGGTCTTAGTGTTTCCCTCTGTTAACAAAGACGAAGATGGAGAAGGGCAGAGGCAGTGTTTTTCAGTCTTGGTCTACGGCAACAAAAAATAATCCATCAGTGTTTAATTTAAATTTTTTGTCACTACCTACTACCAAATGCATTCACCAGAAATGTTGAAATGAGACTTAAATCTTTTGAGACTCTTTATAAGGGCAGGAAAGGCATATCTAGAGTCTGACGTGCAGATGTAGAAAACAGTGTGGTGCACAAGAACATACTGTGGGATATAGTGTTTCGCTGTCCATTAACTAAGGACCTTGTATGTAGTCATTACACTTTGATGCAGGAAGTGACTGCAATAAAACTTGGGCTTGTACAGAAAGGCTACACTTGAATGAAAATAATCCTGTAGGATTCTAAAAGCTATACTTGTAAGGAACTGAATTAGATGGAACTGCTTGAAGTTTAGGTCCATGTACTTGTCACAAATCACTTTTAATTTGATATACTTTCTTCTGCTACTTTCAACTTTTGGGAGATTCTATTTTGTAAGTGCTTTTAGATGGATGTAGAACATGGGTGGGCAAAGTTCGCCGGGCTAAACTGGGCCCACAATGGACTCCATTTCCCAGCAGCCCCTGCCTGGATTGCTGCAGCCAGTTTCCATGGAGACCCCAGCAGCAGCAAGGCCATGACAGTTCAGGATCAGGATTTTCATGGAGACTGGCCCCAGCAGTGCTGTCAGGGCGTGTGGCTGAGCAGGGAACTGTTCTGGGACCAGGATTTTGTTGTGACAGCGTGGTCCGTAGTCGTGACCAGTCTCATGGAAACCCTGGTCCCATACTGTCACTGCCTTGCTGCTGCTGTGGTCTCCAAGGAAACTGGCCACAGCAACTCAGGCAGGGGCTTCTAGGAAGTGGGGTCCAGCTGCCAGCCAGATTCACCATTTTGTCCACCCCTGATGCAGAACCCCCATAATGGAAAACTGAGCCTTGAAAATGTATGGCAGTCTAATGTGGGTCTGTTATTAATGGGCTTTGTTGACTCAAAAGAGCAGTGTATGCTAGCCACATATTCAGATAACGTAAACTTGGGAGGAATTGTGAATATGACAGCAGATAGCATATTTAGAATGATTTAAAACTTGTAGAAGTAGATAGTCAAGGTTTAAAATTACCTAGGTTGCATTGTATGGATTATACTCTTTTCTTAGACTGTTACTAGGCCGTGCTGGGGAAAAAAATTGTGGGGCTGAGCTTTTTCTGACCAACAGTAGTATAACAGTGTTGATATACACATTTGTCATAATTCCATTTCAGAGTTAATATGCTGTTAGTCTAAGTGGAAACCATTCATACATATTTTAGGCTGCATACAGACTTGGAATATTAAGTTCATCCTACATTTTTAATTTGCAGTCAGAATACAAACAAATTAATTTTAAAATGAAAAACATGAGGACTTGGTTACACCTCTAATATAAGTTAAGTATCTTGATTCTAGTGTAAAATAATAGAGTGAGGCATTTTAGAAAATAAATTCATCATCTTGTTTTCTTTCAGCCTCTTTAAAAGTTCTTTTGAGTGTCCACCTGTTCCCTTAGTGCTGTATCCTGTCCCAAAGTAGAGGAGGGCCTCTCAAACCCAGAAATTCAAACGGTTCCATGGTACGTGTACAGACAGGAGACATTTGAAGTGGGGAGAATTGTGTATTATCTGCCCTACTTGTCCACACTCGCTAAATGCATTGAAATTCAGCTCTACCAGGTCTAGGAGAAAAGCAGTGGATTCTCATATTGCCTCAGGTGAATTGAGAGACTAAGGGGAATACAAGTATAGCCTTAGAGCAGGGCTAGATTAGTTGCGCTGCAACTCCTCTGGGGGTTCTTTGAACAACCATGTGGGGCTTGGGTTTTTTTTTTTAATTGGCTGTCAAAAAAAGGAGACAGTTTGGTTTGGCTCAAACCAGACTGAATAGTTTTTAAGATTTTATCATCAAAACCAAAAAAGGAAAAAAATCATTTTCTTTGCAGGAGGTTTTCTTTGATTCTAAGGTGTTCTCCAGTCTGTGGAAGAAAAAGGAAATGTGGACCTAGAATCTCAAAACTGCTGATGGCGACACCTTCCACTTACTCACTAGTTCAGTGATTAGAGCACTGACCAAAGGTATGGGTCACCTTAAGCAGGAGATAAAGTATCATATTTTCTCACATACCACATGTCTCCAAATAAAACATGCACCTTGTTTTTGGAAGGCAGAATGCTGGAAAACTCTGTGACAGAAATATGGAGTGCCCGTGTGTGTGTGTGTGTGTGTGTGTGTGTGTGTGTGTGTGTGTGTGTGTGTGTGTGTGTGTGTGTGTGTGTGTGTGTGTGTGTGTGTGTGTGTGAGAGATTAAACAGCAAGGTCCAAAGGGATCCCAGCTCTCAGATGAATAGCTTGCTGCTAGGCAATAATATCGGGTTAGGTGATAACTCAGTTACGGTACCTGTATTCTTGCTCACATCTCATCACTCCTGAAATAACTTTCAGTGAATCTTAGATGTCTAGCCTTGCGTGTTACATTGCACTTATTGAAGCATGCTAACAAAACATTATAGGGATTCATCAAAAAGTGACTTTGGCTTCTAGAGCTGTGCAGACCTTCGGTTGCCAATTCAATTCGGTGAAGATTTGGCAGCCAAATCTTCGAATCTGAATTGAATCAGAAGACCCTTTAATGTCTCTGAATCGAATTGGAACCCTCTGAATTGATTTGGAGAGACTGGATGATTCAG
>JAGPOW010001296.1:118732503-118761463 GCA_030014935.1 Caiman crocodilus
TGGCACATGAATGCTGCAGTGGTTGGGCAGATGGAGCATCCCATGGGAGCGCCGGTGGATACCCAGTGTGCTCGGCAGCAGACCTGGAAATGGACCAGAACTATTTCTGGTCCACTTCTGGGTCCACCGCCAAGCACACGCGGGCGCGCCCTGTCCACACCCCCCTTACGCTCCTGTGGGATGCTCCATCTGCCCCACCATCGCAGCGTTCACAAGCTGCTCCTGGTACCTTAAGGTATGTAGAAAAAACAATTAAAGCTGTGTCTATGGCTGAATTGCTGATTCTCTGAATCGGCATCAAATCTTCAGAAATCCAGTTTGTCTGAAATCGAATCAGGACATTGATCCAGTTCAACAAATTGAATCACTGTCCCTGATTCAGACTAAATCTAAATTGAATACAGCCCATTTCACACACCCCTATTGGCTCACATAAAAGAACAGAAACTTTTCTCTCAACATAAAACTTTTTTGTCTTCCCCAGGCCCATAAGGGATGTGTAGCAAAACACTGCAAACATATGTGCACACTCCTAAGAACCCTAAAACCACAACTCAGATTCTCTAGTTGGCAGTCCTGCGAAGTTTTTTTTTATCCAGCACCTGCATCTTAATTGCTCCAGCATTCAGAAGCTTTTAGCATTTTTGGAGCACCCTTAAATTCAAGAAAACTGTTTTTACCTAGTCTTTTTTTCCCTGTTTGGCCCCAGACTCTCCTCTTCTTTGCAAGCCTCACTCGGCCTTTCAGAAGTGAATCAAAGTGCTTGACCCTGGTCTTGTTTGTCAGACCATACTCTCAAACCTGCAGCCTTTGCATGATGACACTGCTGCTCATCTCAGCCTGCCACTCTGTCTAGCCTCCTAGACTGGTTAAAAATGGTGTGAAGCCTCCAGTATTACCTAACCTTCTGTCTACTCACTGTCACCAGAGTGGCCAGCTGGGGTCAGTTGATCCACTTGCTGCATATAAAACCCTAATCCAAAATAGAAAGTGTTTGGCCAGCAGGGCAACTTGACCCAAAAGTGCTTCACTCTCTGATCTCCTTGGCTCTTGAGTTGACCTGTCCCTAGACTTTACTCTGTTTGATCTCCTGGCTTCTTGACTCAGCTTTTCCCCTGGACTTCACTCTTGGATAGACTTCTTGGCTTCTTGACCTGGTGCCCTAGACTTGTCTGCCCACATTCCAGTGTGACATTGCTAAGACAATCCAGCTGAGTTTTTAGAAGGCAGACTTCAACAAAATGCAGCATAAGACAAAAGAAAAGCAAAAGCAAATCCGGATGATCTTCCATACTTTATCATGTTCACAAACTGTTATATCACGTGCAACTTAAATTTGATAAACTGCAGAAGTGAACCCAGTAAGCACCATGTCATACAAAGACATTAATAATTCTGCTGTAGTGGCAGAAACAAGTCATAGGTACATATACAAAGAGCTTGACTGTTGGATTGTGAATCTTAATCCTCAAGCCAGTTAATTTAAAATGAAGGTTGCACAAGTGCAAATTCTACCACTCCAATTTCTCAGTGTAGGATAGGAAATCACATTAAATTAATCTGCTTCCCCATGTCACAGAACACAAGGCCTTTCCTTAACCCATTTGGACACACAACCTTTTCTTTCCCATCTTCTCCTACTGCTGGTATTTCCAGGGACCTTCCAAGTACCAGTACCTCAGCACACAGATCAGAAGAAGCCTAATGTAGGTCTCAGGTTGCATGCAGCTCCCAAGCTGTTTATTTATTGAAGAACAAATTATTGTTTTGAGCCGGGGCACCATGTTCAAGTCATTGACTCTGGAACACACATCTTGAAAGTTTTATCCCATCCTTCTTGGTCAAGATTTTGAGTTGAGACTAGAAAGGCTAGGAAGGTTGGCCACCCCTGATATAGAGGCTTATCTCCAAATCTGCCTGTGTCCTCCCACGTCACATGTCGATGTCCTGTTCAGCTCTTTTTGTCCCCTTTTCCTGTTCACCCAAGTTTCTGGTGTTCTGCCTGCTATCTCTCTACAGTTTCTTGAGAAATGGAATGGTAGACCATGGAAAAATGGAAATAGTTAATAGAACATGATAGCTGTCAGCTGTTCTTGGCAGGAATCAATTCTGCTATTACAAATAAGAAGGGGGGTGACTTTTAATTGTAAAATTTAAAACATGGCCAGTGTTTCATAAAGCATGGATATACCATGTTCAAAGTTTGGGGGGTTTGTTTATCTAGAGGAACCACTCAAAAATGAGATGTCCAGAGCAGAATTTCAAAAAGGGGAAGAAGCATTTTTTAAAGTTATCTAAGCAGAAGTTAGAAAATATATTACTAAAGGTATTACATGGGAAAATTATAGTCTCTATCAGTACTGTCACCATAGATTGAGTTTCAAGACGGGCAAATTTAAAATGGTTTAAATAAGAACAACTAATTAAAAGTTCCAGTATATATGTGACTATAGTACCAAGGCACTGTGCTGAGTTGGAACAGAAATTAAACTGCATGTTAAATGGAGCTAAAATGTGACAACCCCATTTAAAAAAAAAAAAAGAGTCCAACCCCCTGCCCTGGGCAGGAAAGAGCTCTGGAGTCAGATGACCCCAGCCAGGTACATGTCTAGCCTCCTCTTAAAGACCCCCAAGGTAGGGGAGAGCACCACCTCCCTTGGAAGCCCATTCCAGATTTTGGTAGCCCTTATCATAAAGAAGTTCTTCCTGATGTCCAACCTAAATCTGCTGTCCATCAGTTTGTGGCATTGTTCCTAGTTACTCCAAGGGGTGTCCTGGTAAACAGAGCGTCTCCTATTCTTTGCTTCCTTCCCCTCCCCTCCCCCTGATAAATCTGTAGGCAACTACAGTATCACCTCTCAGCCTTCTCTTGTGGAGGCTGAAAAGATCCAGGGTCCTTAATCTCTCCTCGTCAAGCTTTGCCTGCAGGCCTCTAACCATACAAGCTGCCGTCCTTTGAACCCTCTCGAGGTTGTCCATATTCCTCTTGAAGTGTGGCACCCAAAACTGAACACAGTACTCCAACTGCAGTCTGACCAATGTTTCATAAAGGGGAAGTATCACCTGCTAATGCATAATAAAATGCGGTTAGCTTTACTGATCACTTCATCATATTGATGACTTATGTTCGTATTGGAGTCAACAGTGACTCCAAGATCCCTTTCCATGGCTGTGCTGCTGAGAAGGTCTTCCTCCAGCCTGTAAGCATGCTGGCGGTTCCCTCTTCCTAGGTGCAGCACCTTGCATTTGTCCTTATTGAACTGCATCCTATTCTGTTCCATCCACTTTTCCAACCTGTCCAGATCCACCTGGATTCATTCCCTACCCTCTGGTGTGTTAACTTTACCACCCACCTGACCATGTAATCAGCTATATCACAACTGCTGTGAAACTAGAATGAGATACCATATTGAAGGCTTTCTTAAAAGCTAAGTAGAGGACATCTACCTCCATTCCTGGATCTAAGTATTTTGTGACTTGGTCATAAAAAGAAACAAAGTTAGTCAGGTACAATCTGCCTGCTATGAATCTGTGCTGGTTGCCCTTTAACATTGTTTTCCCTGCTGGACTCCCACAGATGTGATCCTTAGTCATTTTTTTATCTTGCTTAATACAAGTTCTTGCATGAACTAAAGCATTTATTATTAATTTAGTGTAAAAGTACTCATTTCACGTCACTACAAATCACGGGTTTCTGACGGGTATCTACACAGTAGATAATGTCAATCTGTTGCACAAAATGGAAGCAGGTTTTCAATTTTAAAAAGTGAAACTTCTAGCTTAATTTAATTTCCTTTTAGTAGAATGATTCCATGTGTAAAACAGCTGTTCTACAAGAAAGAGTGGTTAAGGATTGGAATGAGTTTTAGATCTTGGTAATAAAGAATTTTGAAAACTGTCCAGTGTAACATTTTCTTTCAGAGCGTGAGGGAAGTCTGAAAATTTATTAGATAAATCTTGATTAATGGGGTAAGATATACAAATAAATGCCAATGTTAAGCAATTCTGAGTATGTAGAGTTAAGACAAACGCAAGACCAGATAGGTAGTTATTTCTTTCCACTTGTGTATGATCTATCAAGACTACCATCTACAGTTCCTCATAATTTTACATCTTGACTTCTATAACCTTGTCGACTTTGGCCTTGACAAATGCAGATTTGCTCCACTAAAGCTGTTGCAGAACACCATTGCTCGGACGATCATCTGGCCTATTACTCTGTGACATTCTTTTTGCATCCATCCACTGACTTCGTTTTCCACCTTGTGACACACGTCTTCACTTCGAAGGCCCTTTCTGGCCTAGCTCATCCCTACCTACCAACTCTAATGCATTTAGCCTGTCTGCTTATCCAAGACTTACTCTTCATCCATTTTTTACCCAAGGCATTTTTATCCTAGGTCAAAGGTTTTGAACTCATCACTGGGGATCCCTGCTTAGCTCACCAGGATGTATGTCCAGGCCCCTCACTCCCAAGCCACAGCCCCCCACCTCTGCTGGTGCCTCTCACTCCCCATCCACAGCCCCACCCCCCCAGCCCTGCTGAAGGGGGCCCCCAGCTGACAAGGCTATGGGCTAGGGACCTGGGTCCTCAGCTTCCTGTCCCCACAGCAGCTGCTGCAGCAAAGTACGGAGCCCAGCACCCTGTCCCCAGTGGGTGGAGCGGAGCCCAGGAGGCAGGGAACAGGGGTTGACTGCGGGCTGCGGGCTCCCCCCAGAACCTCCACAAGCTGGCATGGCGTGGCAGGGCCGGGCAGGGCAGGGCCAAGCAGGGCCAGGTGGGGAGGCTCGTTGCTGCTGCTAGAAGCCCCTGCCACCATGATGAGGGACCTCCTACCCACCTGGGGAACTTGGATTAGTTTGTTCACAAAGTGGAAAGGTCCCTCTGGAGTTCTGGCTTGTGTCTGTTGCTCTCAAGTTTAATAGTCTAAGGCAGGGGTAGGCAATGTTTTTTGGAGTGCTAAAGAAACAGTATCTACCTTGGAAGGTGCCAGAAAAACAAAAGTGGGGTTGGGGAGGGAGGTAGGGGGCTTGTATATGGCACAATGCACTGCATATTAGTATATTTAATAATCATAAATGTTGCCTTTGTTGTTGTGTACTTTTTTTTTGTTAAGTATGCTGCTGTGAGGGAGAGAGGAAAAACAAAGAGAAATAAGGGAGAGGGGAGAGAGAGAAAGAGGGAAGGAGAAAGAAAGAGAGAGAGAAAGGAGAGCAGAGAGAGAACCAGACACACACACACACACACACACACACGCGTGCACAAACAGAACCAGAACAGACACATGCGCACACAGAACCAGAGACATGGGTGCACAGAGCTGGGCTGCTGGGCCACCAGACAAAGTCCAACCCAAAAATGCACTGGGCCTGCTGGAGCCCCTGTGCGTCCCTGGGGAGCCAGCCCCCAGGCTGCAGCACAGTCAGCCAAGGCCCCAGCCCAGAGCCTGCCCACCAGCCCAACCACCTACCCACTCCACACAGCTAAGCCCACAAAGGTGCTGTGCTTCTGGCAAGGGGTAGCACCAGTCTCATCCCAGTAGTGGAGCTGGGCCAGCTCTGGGCTTGGAATGGGTGGGAATCAGGTGGGTTCAGCTGCAAGCCCTTCTGCAAGCAGCCCCGGCTCCATAGTTGGTAACAGCTACTCAGAGCTGGCGCTGGCTGCGGCCAGGAGGTTGCAAACACACGCCTTGGAGCAGATGGTGTGGGGGGGCCTGAGGTAGCACAACCCCTGTCTCTCCCCTGCTGCCAGCACAGAGCTGACGACTGGGCTCCAGAGCCCAGACCTGCTGCTTGTAGCCAGCCTGGGCTCTGGGCCGCTGCAGTGGGCAGGCTGCAAACAGCTGTGCCAGGCTCCAGCATCAGCTCTGTACTGGTGCGTGCACATGCGCCTCGGAGTGGGCAGTGGGAGGGGCCTGAGGCAGCGCAATCCCGGTCTTTTCCCCCCCTCCCAGCACAGAGATGATGGCGGGCCTCTGGAGCCCAACACAGCTGTTTGTAGCCAGCCTGGGCTCTGTGCAGCTGCAGCAAGCAGCGGTCAGGCTGCAAACACTGCGCCAGGTTCCACAGCTCTGGCATCACCTCCATGCTAGCGGTGATTGCCTGCGTACCTCGGAGTGGACAGTGAGAGGGTTGTACTGCCTTAGGGCCAGGCCCTATCCCCACTGCACAGCACCCAAGCTGGCTACAAACAGCTGTGCCAGGCTCCAGAGCCCCACCATCAACTCTGTGCAACTCTGTGTTGGGAGCGGGGGAGAGACCGGGGTTGCACTGCCTCAGGCCCCTCCTACCGCCCGCTCTGAGGTGCACATGCACACACTGATACAGAGCTGATGCCAGAGTCTGGCAGAGTTGTTTACAGCTTGCCTGCTGCAGCCAGCCCGGCTCTGGGTAGCTGCTGCCAACCACGGAGCCCAGGCTGCTTGCAGCAGGGCTTGCAGCTTCCTGCTGGGAGCTGCCCAGGCTCCGTGGTTGGCAGCAGCTACCTAGAGCTGGGGCTGGTAGTGGTGTGCTGAGCAAAATGGCCTTGTGTGCCATGCTCAGCACGTGTGCCAGGGGTTGACAACCCCTTGTCTAAGGCAAGGTTTATGCTAGGGGAAGCCTTGAGGAGGGGAAGCCAGCTCATACACAGCTGTATTCTTCTCTTGGCCTTGGGTAGGCTTTTATCTGAGCCAATACATGGGCACAGCCATTGCCACCTCATTTACCAGCATGCAGTGCTTGAGCATGCCATAGGGAGGTCAGACCAGGTCCTGGCAGTCTGCTTAACTTTCAGCTATTTCCCCATCACTGAGGCAAGTCCCAGCTCTGTTGCGCAGCCAGGCACAGAGCTTGCTGCCACCATGCTCACCAGTGGCAGGGCTCTGTCCCCATTGCATGGATATCCCAACCTGATTAACCCAGCACTGCTTTCATAGAGAAGATGTGGCTGAGGTAAACGTCTCCTCATCCACCACGTCATAGCAGCAGCAGTATTGATGACGAATGGGGGGGACCATTTATTATAGCCTCATGGATCACAGTTTTGGGAACCTTTGCTTTATATTGGTCTACTGAGCAGTAAGTGAATGTTTGTTGATATAATAAAACTGGCTTTAATCAGGAAACTTCACTTTGTAAATAACTGCACTTCCAGAAACACAACAGAATGGAGTGCCATATGGATCCATTCATTGCTATATTTATCCTTTACTGGTATATTTTCAAGTCATTATGCAAGTTGTGTGTGTATGTCTCCAATTAAAGTGAAGATGGATCGTACAGTTAAACCACCACACAGCTGTTTTTAAGTATAAAGGTTAATGTTTCTTTAATAGTTTTTTCTTATTTTAGGTCTTGTTTTTTCAATAGTAAGACCATTTTGGTGTTGACATTTAGCCACTGTCATAAAGTAGCTGAGAAATCAAGATTCAGGTTAAGTCTAGCTTTTAACATACATGGTTGTTGACGTCTCTCATGGTGCAGCCTCTTCCTGCTCACTCTCTCATTTGCCACTGAAGATAAATCAGGTTTTTGATCAGATGAAGGCATTGAAAAATTATTTTAAAATGGTGTGCTGATATTAAAGTACTGCCTTCCTGTTGGGGGCCATACCTGTACTGGCCTTTACACAGCACCTCATATATGCAGTTCAAATTTTTTACCAAATGAAGTGTCAGGCATTGTCCCCTTTTTTTGAGGCATTGCCACCTATGCCAGTGTTTCTCACCCTTTTTAGACTTCAGGGACCCTGGATAAACTTGAGGCATCACTTGGAAAAATCCAGCTCTTTGTTTTCACTCTTTTTTTTGCCTATGGTTTTTCTGTTGCAAAAAATTCAGAAAAATCACAGCAATGGATTTCTTTATAAAATTTCTGGGTTTGTTGTGAATCATATTTATACAACAATGCTAGGTTAGTATTATGTGGCACTCCATGACACCCTTGAAAGGACATCATGGCATCCTGGTTGAGAATCAGTGCTGAGCACAGAAAACAGTTTTTAGTAGTCATTTCTAGTTCAATCTTTTAAAGACTATTCCATTATCTATTGCACTAGTGCCTTTGGCTAAGTATTTGCCAAAGTCCAGGTTGTTAAACACAAGTTATTTTTACATAAAGATAAAAAATGCCTTAGAAATAAAACACTATTTAAAACTAATTTGATAAAATGTTCCATTATTTTTTAAGGTATTGCAAAAGAAATTTAGTGTCTTTCCGTTTATTAGAACCTTCCCCCCAAAACAGATACATAAACCCTAATTAGAGTTGTTTAAATTATTCTGAAGCTTTGAGTTTTTATATTCAGCACTGGTTGCAGTTGTTTTCCAAAATAAAAATAGTATAAATCAGTGAAAATGATCAACATACACTGATCACAGAGAAGACTAAATAGATTAATTAATATACTGTACCATGCCATTGTATCATAGTTAATCTTTTAATATGTTGTACCCATGAGCTTTAAAGCTGTTCAAATCACTTACACAGCTTTGGCTGTAGTTCTTTGTAGTAGGTTTCCTGATTTCTTTTCCTACAATGAATTATCTCACCATGTTGTTTTTAAAATGTAATCTGTCCATATCTGTGAAATGTTTTCAGAAATGTAACATTTAATGTTTAATGCATTCAGTGTACTTGCATTTTAATGTTTAGCAGTATGAAATCATCTGAATACACGTGCAATAAGGTAAAAAAAGCACAGGCCTGTAGTTGCATATCATCCGTGGCAAAATTCCTGGTTTCTGCTAGACTTTGATGTCATGCTGCAACTGGTGGCAGCTTCCTCTAAA
The DNA here is from genome assembly GCA_030014935.1 of Caiman crocodilus. Lineage (NCBI taxonomy): Eukaryota > Metazoa > Chordata > Crocodylia > Alligatoridae > Caiman > Caiman crocodilus. The sequence goes on from JAGPOW010001296.1 coordinate 118,741,275, forward strand.
ATAAGTGGTGATATGACCTGAATGATCTTTAATGAGCTGAATATGAAAATGAATATAAAAATATTGTGGCCCCTGTTAATTTTGATTTTAATTTTTCCCCTCACACTTTGAGTGTATAAAATGTATTTTGGACTGTATCATAGAAGTGATTATGTAAGCTTGGAATACCGTATTTACTCAAATCCAAGAGAAAGCTTTTCCTCCTTTAACATGAAGAGAAAGCCCCTCATCTTGAATTCAAGTACAAGCAGGGGGCAGAAGTCAGGGATAGGTGGCTCCTGCATCTCCCACTCTGTCCCCAATTTAGGGTCAGAGCCACAGCAGTCACCTGACCCCTCCACTCCCAGCCTCCCCCCTTTCTCTCTCTTACCATTAAATTTGCATAGATCAAGGATTTTTTTCTCTTATGTGGTATGAAAGCAACTTGTGCTATAGTCACTGTCTGTTCAGTGTAATGAACAACAGTATGTCTCTAGTGTGCACTGATCACATTATAGTGGCAGCGTCATGTTGTTTTAAAATGGGGCTGCCCAACTGGCAGCCCATAGGCTGCATGCACACCATGTGTGGTTAATTTGTAGCACCCAAGTTCCCACCCAGCTACTGGTACCCTTTGCTCCAGCTGCACCTAACAGCCCTTCTTTCCTGACTTCTGTGGCCTGACCCAGCCCAGAGAGTAGGGTGGGACAGGACAGTGTAGTCCACAGTGCCAGGTGAGCTGGTAGGCCAGAGTGCCCATGTGACACAATGCCATAGGGGAGCCCACAAGAAGCTGCAGGTGAGGCAGAGCAGGGGGGCAGTGGATGTGGGAGTGCCTTTACGCGGTACAGACAAGTGGGGAGCACTTGCACATGTGCCTACCTGCACTGCAGTGCAGTGGGGAGTGTCTGCCTAGATGTGTGCATGGCATGCAGCTGGGGAGTGTGGGAGGGGCCGTGGTCCTCAACCGTGCAGCCTATGGGACGTGTGACCTGTGGCTACTGAAGTTGGATAGCCCTGTTATAAAGTTAGCAAGATTCTGTTTCCAGCAAAAAGCTTCTGTTAGCATTAAAATCTCATCGCCTATCTGTTTTTGGCCTACTAGCCAGGATGGTATCCTTTTTACTAAGACATTCTTTACTGTAATCATGTTCTATTCACAAATAGATTTAATGAGAGTGACTGGATGAAAAGAGAGCAGTTCTGGATGCAAGTGTGAATTCTCTTACCCAGCAGTGAGTCTGGTGTGCTGCGCTAGTTCACATTTGGATACTTTCTGCCTGTCTGCTCAGAATTAGTATAGACACTAGAATTTCTCCAGATTGCTGGATGTACCAATGAATAAATGACAAAGTGAATTAATTTACTCTCATGTTCAGGCCATGCAGAAAGTATGCTGTCTTCCTCTAGCAGCATTAGGTTGGCACTAAAGGTGCCTGAATATGTGTGCTGCCCCTTCCTATCTATATCTCACTTTGTGGTCCTCATTACAATTCTTCACATTGTGCTTCCTGTTCCTCAAACCGAGCACTTGTAAGAACCAAGTTGCAAATTACCTTTGTCGTCTTTTCTTCTTGGTTCTGTGTACAAGCTATAGGGACTGCAAGTGGGGAGGGAGCAATTGCTGGCAGAAGGGCCAGCAATCGAGCACAAGCAGTTGTGGAATTGATGGCAAGGCTTCCTATGCTTACAGCTTGCAGAACCCAGGAACGTCCAAACACATTGCAAGTAGAGGCATGTTTGACTTCAGTCCCATAGTTCAGCAGAGCTCGTGGGGTCAGTCTGGACTTCTGTCAAGGGTTAAACTTGGGGGTTCAAAGTAGATGGCTGGTGGCTGTGGCCTCAAGGTCAACCCTAACTAGTAGTGGAAACATCCCCTAAGGGTAGTGGTGATCAACATTCTGACCCTGTGAGCCAGAGGAATGGCATGGGGCCTGTCCGCACCCTGGGATTGGGGGTTTCACACTGCCCTGAGCATCTGGTCTAGCATGCAGGGCCCCATGGGCCAGATGAGCCAGAACCGAGTCTGGTACGCAGATCAGGCGTTGAGCATCCTTATCTTAGAGTGCCTTAAGTAGATAGACCACTGGTATGAAATAACATAGAGGGACAGGTGTAGAACATCTGAAAGCCTGGGGGATCCTGGGTATGGCTGCATCAGATACAAAAAAAAGAGGATAACGTTAAATGAAAGCAATAAGGAAAGAATTGAAGATTTAATAAAAAAAAAAAGTGGGGGGGCAAGAGGGCTAGAAAAAAACAAAGGTTCAGGAGCATAGTCAAAACTACTAATTGTTTCAACGCTATATCAAATGGGTTTGGCTGAAGACTGCATTTGTCCATCCATTAAATGAATTAATATATCAAGCAAGACTGTACCAGAGATCCTGTGGGTTTTTTTCAAAGTCAAGTGATCAGAAGAGGTCTTTGCTGGTACCTAATTAGCATGGAAGGGATGTAGTGGGATTGATGTAGTTTCATAGTAGCTAGGGTCAGGAGGGACCTGAATAGATCATCTAGCCTGACCCCCTGCCACAGACAGGAATGAATGCTGGGTTCACAAGACCCCATATATAAGCTCTTACTATTTGTTTTAAAATAAGTCTGTGTATTAAACTTTCTGGGAATTAATATACATATAAGGTATGTGGGGGAAAAAATAAATATCTTCTGAAGCCTAGAGGCGATACCTACAATGATAAAATAAAATGATGGGAAAAGATTGCACATGATTTCAGGAAGTAAATGTACAGCAGGTGATGGTTGACGTTCACTTGAGGAATGCAGGTGATTGTAAAACTGTTTTTTGTATATTTGCTTAGAGGTCATGAATTCACTTTTTTTACATCTAAATAATAAATTCTGAGGTGATCTTTCTGAGTAGGTATAAATATACTTTCCAGCACAGTAAAAAGGAACCAAAAGCTAAATACCACTTAGATAATTTGCTCAATAGTATAATAATATATAAATGTATATACATCTTCAGTACCTAATAACATTTACATAAACAGGTGGCTTATGAATTTTAGATGAAATGTACAAATAAAACAGCTGGCTTTAATGCAAGATTAAGAGCCCAGGCCAGCAACCCTTATATTGATGGTACCTTTTCAGTTAGAGGAAATAGATTAATTGGAGTTGTTGAATCTAGACTTAAGGCCAAGAAATTAAGTGTAAATTTTGGGAAAGTAAAAAATAAAGTTTCTGCAGAAATTTAAATGCTACTTTGTTGTACATGCCCCATAGTTATCTTTGAAACATGTCTAACAACATAAAAAGTAAAATGCATTTGACACATCCTGTATTCTCTTGCATAATGTTCTTGCTTATACTTGAAAGATACGTTAATGAGGGCATAGGAACGAATCATCCCAATGCACAGGAAGACTATAACAAGTATTGCAGAAGACCAGCTTGACTTAACAGAACTCTTCCATGAGCTAAAACACAAAAAGGAAGCCTGAAAGTGGAAATTTGGACAAACAACTAGGGAGCAGCATAAGAGTATTACTTGGGCATGTAGGGATGAAATCAGGAAGGCAAAAGCTCAACTAGAGTTGCAGCTAGCAAGGTATGTGAAGGATAACAAGAAGATTTTCTACAAATATGTGATCAACAAGAAGAAGATCAGGGGAAGTGTGGGTCCCTTACTGAATGGGGAAGGCAACTTAGTGACAGATGATGTGGGAAAAAGCTGAAGTCAACAATGGCACTAGAACAGTTAGGGACTATTCAGAAAAGCTGGACATGTACAAGTCCTTGGGGCTGGATGCAAGCACCTAAGGAAGCTGAGGGACTTGGCCAATGTGACTGCAGATCTGCTGGCCATTATCTTTGGAAACTCATGACAATTGGGAGAGGTCATGGGTGATTAGAAAAGGGCACTAGTGAGACCACACCTGGAGTATTGGGTCCAGTTTTGGGCCCCCCACTGCAGAAACGATGTAGGCTAATTGGAGAGAGTCTAGTAGAAGGCAACAGAAATGGTTAAGGGGCTCAGGGCACATGATTTATGAGGATAGGCTGAGGGTATTGGGTTTATTTAGTTTGGAGAAGAGAAGACTGAGAGGAGATTTAATAGCAGCCTTCAGGTACTTGAAGAGGGTTCCAAAGTGGATGGAGCTAGACTGTTCTCAGTGGTGGCAGATGACAGAACAAGGAGCAATGGTCTGAAGTTGCAGCAAAGGAAGTTTAGGTTAGATATTAGGAAGAATTGTCTTACTAGGAGGATAATAAAGCACTGAACAGGTTACCCAGAGAAGTTGTGGAATCTCCATCCTTGGAGGTTTTTAAGACCTGGGTAGACAAAGCCTTGGCTGAGATGATCTAGTTCTGAATGGTCCTGGTTTGAGGAGGGGGGTAGCCTAGATGACCTCCTGAGGTCCCTTTCCACCCTAATTTTCTATGATTCTTTGATAATATACCCCCACCCTCCCAAATAAGACATGCGCCTTGCTTTTAGGAAGTCAGAATGAAGAAAAAATAATTTTTCCAGAGTTGTGGCCACATGAAGCAGGGACAGAGCCTCATCTTCATCTCACTTGCCCTCCTTTTCCTATTCAGGCAGAAGTTACAATTTTAACCCTTTCACAGGTGAATTATCAGCAGCTCTGAGCTGCTCAGCCAAAAGCTGAAACTACCTGTTGCAAAAGGTGGGACTTCATAGGTGGATATAGGATTTTGAAAAGAGCTAAGAGCAGTGTGGGAAGAGAGACTAGCAGTAGCTAACAGCAACATTGTTAAAGGGTAGCTTGATTAGTGGAACATCAAGACTGTTAACAAGGGGAAAGGGTCGTTAACACACATGGAGCAAAGAGCAGTTATCAGGCGTCAGGTAGATTGTGAACCATGAAGTCAGTTAATTCTCTCAGCACTGCCTTTATAGAAATATTACTACTGCTGTGAGGCAATTAGTTTAAAGTTTGAGAGCAGGAAGCCTAGCTAGGTGTGACTGCGGTATTGCATTTCCCCCTGCCCACTGTCAGATCTACTCCTGATGGACTCCATATACATGTTGAAGGGGAGAAGGAAAAGAAGCAGCAGCCCTCTTCCAGCATCTCCATGCTGACTGGCCAGGAGGCAAAACTGGTTTTAAACATGCTGCAGTTTTTGCCTTCCACTGCTGATTGGCTGAGGGGCCCCGGTGGCCCTACCACTTGCTACTTATCAGCTGGGAGGTAAAAACTGCCTCATATTTAAAATCTCTGCCAATCCTGATTCTGACTAGAAATTTTGGACTCTCTTCCATAATCTGGGAAGTACCCCAGAACTTTGTGTTTGAGTCATCAGCATTGTCCCACTCAATTTATCATCTGCTAGACTCTGTCAGACAAACTCTGAACAAAGAGTTACGTGAAAGCTTAAAAATCTATGATTAATGTTAGTTTTGTATTTGTTGCGCCTGTTAGGCCATATCCTGAAGTATTCAAGTCAATTTTCAGTTCTCAGGCAAGCCAAGGACTAATAAACTAAGCAAAGACCTTGAGATTAAAACCTTCAAATATTGCTTGGTAATTTCAACTTTAAACTTTTTTTGGTTTTTAAGTATCACGCTAAGTGCAGGAGAAAAGAGTGGGTCCCAAGTAATAGGAAATGTGCATTACTTCATACGTCACGTTTAAGTCTTCGTTCTAGACCAGCATCATTGTCAGAGTACTCAAAGTAGCTGTTGAAGCTGATCATTTATATAGATCCAGTAGAGGGAGCTCACAGCCTGTTCTGTCAGTCTCAAACTCTCACTCTAGATGACTAAGCTAAGTTGTTTTTTGGGGTTGTTTGTTTTTTCATTTGGTTTTTTTGGGGGGATGTTGTTTGAGTTTTTTAAAATCTAGAACCTGAAGTGTATCCTGCAACAGCTGGAAGGGAGCATGTGCTTTCCTCTGTTCCTACTGTCAGTAGGGGAATCTGTCCAGAGATGATAAGGGGAATATCAAAACTTACAGGTGGATCCAAGTGGGGCCTAATCTGCTGGAGAGTTCATTTTTCTGTTGTCCTTCGCATGAATAAAAGTGAATAATGGTAGTAAAAGTCTGGCGGTTAAATGGCTTTCTAAAATGGGTCTTGGTACTTTTATTATGCAAATGAACAAATGCCAAATTAAATATCAACTAAGGCAACAATTGAAGCATTCATTGCCTTATTGCCTGTGAAAATAAATACATTTATCCTTTTCTTTTTTCAGGAAATAACCCAACTGAGGTTGCACATCTATCTTGAATTTAGACCCTTGTTTTTTCTGTTTATTTAGACTAGGGTACTCCACCTCTGTATCATGGAGCCATGTCACCTGGCCCACAGGGCCCTTGGATCCAAAAATCTGGCAGCAGGGTAGTGATGGCAGCATTAATTGCTTCTCCCCTACTGCCAAGTTTCTGGATCTTTGTGGAGCCCTGCAGACCAAATAACATGGCCCTGCGCACTAGATCAGGTGTGTGGGGCTGGGGCAGTGCAGAGCCCAGTCTGGGTAACATGGATAGGTGTATGGGAGGTGCAAAGTGGAATCCAGATATTTGGGGCCTGATTGAGGTGGCACGCGGCAGGATCTGTGTGGCCAGTCCCAATAGCCCAGAGCAGGATTGGGGCAGCACAAGACAGAACCTGGCAGTGTAAGGCCCAGTCCAGATGATGCAAGACCCAGTCTAGGCAATGCAAGGGTGGGATTTGGGCACTTACCCTGCAGGCTGGCCCCACACCACTCACTCAGTCCACATGTCAAAAGGTTGAGCACCACTGACCCAGATGATCATAGTGTTGCTCAAATGCTATAGTATGATTTTCTCTTAAAATCTGACATATGTATATGGCATTTGTAATTTCTAGTTTGCTGACTACTCAAAAATTAGGGAAGCTGCTTTGAAGTATATCTATTTCTAATTTGTCAGCAGCCAGAAATTGCTTCGTGTTCAGTCAGCACCACAGTGGGTCATAAACATTATTCAAGAGCAGAGGCAGATAACTATGAAGGCAAAGGAGCAGCAAATACCGATGGTCGGTGTATTCCAGCAAACTTCCACTGTTGCACACTCTCAAGCAAGGTGTAGTCATACCTCCTGCACAACACTGGCATAAATAGGGAAGGACAACTGGGACAATCACCCTGTGTACTGAGTAGAGTTGGGGCAGTGATGCCCCTGATGGCCAAGTGATTCCTACCCCACTCTGGCTCCTTGGGGTACCCTCCCTTTTTACCTCACCTGCCGTGCCTTGGTGGAACTTTTATAATGTTTAGAAAGGCTGATGCAGGGTCCCAGATTAAGCCCCAGTTTGCCTGAGCCAGCTGGTACTTCCCATACCCAGCTGGCCCCAGTCTTGCCCCTCAGGAAATAAATTGTGGCTTTCCTGGTCTGATTAGTGCTGCAGGGCACCAGTTGCCTTATGGTTTATATTTGTGGCCTCTGTCCTCCCCTATAGCCACGTCCATGCCTTGCAAGGATTATTCTGAGTTCTTCCACTGGGCTGTCTGGCCCTGTCCATCCAACAAACCGCTCAACCCCTGGCCCTGGCAAGACTCCCTTCACTCCAGCCCCCTACCCTACCTCGCCTTTCATTCCTTTTGAGTTTCAGCCCTTTTCCCCAGGCTTTAGCTTGCTCAGACGAGGCTTTTTCTGGTTTCAGCTCTTCCTTGGCTTTACCCTCACTGCTGCAGCCTTTAGCGCTCCCGGCCTTAGCAGGCTAGGCTGCCTGTCTGAGCGTGCTCCACCAAGCTTTCCTCCATGACCTCCATCCCCTCTATAACCACAGTCTGATCCTCTGGTCTCAAGTTTAATCACAGTATAAATACCAGCAAACTGCTGCACAACTAAAATCTACTCCCCTCTGGGTCACTGCTTCACTGCAAGCTGTAAGTCCCCTTTAGCTTTCTTCTTAAATTCATACAAAATTAGGGTTGAAGGGACCTCAAGAGGTCATCTAGTCCAACCCCCTGCTCAAAGCAGGGCCATCCCTAACTAAATCATCCCCACCAAAGCTTTGTCTAGCCAGGTCTAAAAACCTTCAAGGATGCAACTTCCACCACCTCTCTGGGTAACCTGTTCCAGTGTTTTACTACCCTTCTAGTGAGAAAATTCTTCCTAATATCTAACCTAAAATTCCCTTGCTGCAACTTGAGACCATTGCTCCTTGTTCTGTCATCTGCCACCACTGAGAACAGTCTAGCTCCATCCTCTTTCAAACCCCCCTTCAGGTAATTGGAGGCTGCTATTAAATTTCTGTCTCCTCTTCTCTTGGCTAAATAACCCCAGTTCCCTTGGTCTTGCCTCATAAGTCATGTCCTCCAGCCCCCTCACCATTTTTGTCACCCTCTGCTGGACTCTCTCCAATTTGTCCACATCCTTTCTGTAGTGGGAAGCCCAAAACTGAACACAGTACTGCAGATGTGGCCTCACCAGTGCTGAATAGAGGGAAATAATCACTTCCCTTATTGACCTAATGGCAACACTCCTATTGATGCATCCCAGCAGCTGTTATCCTTCTTGGCAACAAGGGCACACTGCTGGCTTATATTCAGTTTATTGTCCACTGTAACCTCCAGGTCCTTTTCTGCAGAGCTGCTGCCGAACCAGTCAGCCCCCCGCATATACTGGTGCATGGGATTATTCCATCCTCAGTGCAGGACTTTGCACTTGCCCTTGTTGAATCTCATGAGATTTTTTTTGGCCCAATCCTCCAATTTGTCTACATCTCTCTGAATCCTAACCCTACCCTCCAACATATCTACTACTGCCCCCAGCTTGGTATCATCTGCAGACTTCCTGAGGGTGCACTCTATGCCATCTTACAGGTCGTTGATGAAGATATTAAATAAAACTGGACCCAAAACTGATCCCTGGGGCACTCCACTTGATACTGACTGCCAACTACACACCGAGCCATTGATTACTAACCTCTAAGCCTGATGCTCCAGCCAGTTTTTTGTCCATCTTACAGTCCTTCTAGCTCTATGGGACAGCTCAGATGCCTGCCATTTGTCTCCTGCATCTGTCTCTGGAGCTTCTCTCCCTGTGGCATGCAGGGCCAGACTGACCATTTGGTCTCAGGCATTGGCATGATGTGTACCCAAAGCCCCTTCCTGTCATGTGGCTTCTCAGTCACAGAGAGGCGTTTCTGCTTTGGCTTGATAGCCAGCCTGTTCTCTGCTGCAGCTTAACCTAACTGCTTGCAGCCTTTACTTCTGGGCTGCCTGCCCCTTGGTTGCTCACTGCAGTGCATCTAGCTCCCCTTAAAATAACAGGAGCCTCTGGATCCCTGTTACAGGGGAGTACAGAGAAAAATGGCTGCCACCATTTGCCAATTGCTCCAGCAGCACAGCAGCAACCAGAAGTCACCACTGTCCCTGCATATGGCAACTGCCCTGGCTGCCCAGCTATGTCATTACACCAATGCTGCATGTACTTTCCATAAAAGTTACCTGTAATTTTTTAGTAGAAGGCATAGTGAGTACTACAGGAAGCTGCATATGTTTGAGGTTGTTGAAACAGTTCTGTTAAGTAATTAGGCTAAGGAAATGGACAGATGAACAGATCATGCTGAGTTAAGGAGAGGGGTGGAGACTTGCATAATTTAGCTTTCATTTGGTTGTGGGGGGGAGAAACCCAGAAAGCTTCTCATTTAGAAGTTTCTCTGCAGCACTTAAGTGATTGTCAGCCGGTATCCTGATTTCTATTCAAGTCCACAGGAAGTCTGAAACAATGACTGTGGCATGATCTCTGGTTTCTGCAAGGCTTGAGCATCACGTGACGTTTTGATTAAAATATTGATAGAATGTAGAATAGAAGTAGAGAAGTTATATTTAATCTTTACATGGCATTGGTACAATTGCTTTGAAATATGACATCCAGTTAGGGCTGTCAAGCTAAGCTTGTATGAATGACGTGTGGCCAGTTCACAGGCTGGATTAGGCCCACAAACCTCCTCAGTGTGTCTGTTTGACACCCCTGAGTTAGGATGTCCTCACTTCAAGATTTGTTACAAAATTGATGAGGGTTCAAAGAAGATATATGAGAATGAATAAAAGCTTGGAAAGCATGCCTATAGTGAAAGGTTTAAGAAGCTTCATCTAGAGTTGTGGGTTTTTTTGTACTTATCCTAGAGAAGGTTGAAGAGAGATCTGATTAGTCTAAGTAAAGTATTTAGAGAGTTCTTGACCCTCATAGGCAAAAGTATAGTATTCAGAGGAGCTGAAGTTGAACCTAAACCAGTGATTCTCAACATTTTTACATTCTAGGCACCCCTCCATAGCTTTGGCGAATTGAGCAACATCCCAATCCAATAACAAATTTATTACAGTGCTCACATCCTCAGACAGGGACTATTGATCAGAGTGCATGGGAGGAGAGGAGGAGCCATCAACAGGGGAAGCTCGTGCTTACCTCCTTGCACAGGAGTCAGGCAATGTGGAGAGGAAATGGCTGGGCAGGGACTAGCATGTCTTACCTCTTTGCACAGGGGCTAGACAATAGGGAAAGAGGGAGGGGGAGTGGCAGGGCAAAAGTGAGCCTGTTTTTACCTCTTTGTACCTTTTGGCTTCCTTCAGATCATCTTGCAACACTCAGTTGAGAATCACTGAGCTAGACAAATTTCGACCAGAACAGTTACATATTTAACAATGAAGGCAAATGACTATTAGAATAGGTTACCAAATGTTTCTCTCCATGAACATTTTATATTAAAACCAGTTGTTTTCTCTAATAATATAGTTCAACTACAACTATTAGACTTGAACCAAGAATTGATTCGGATAAGTTCTGTAACCCAGGGATTCTCAACTTTTTTCTTCCCAAGGCCCCTTGCATGCTTTAAAAACTCCACGGTTCACCTGTGCCACAACAACTGCCTGGTTTCCCAGCACTGTCCACATGGCCCCAGGTGCAGCAGTTGAGGCTCAGCAGTGGGGCTCATCTGAGCAGCCTCTCCTGCCCACCTGCAGCACCACCCACAAGGTAGAAGCTGTAGGGTGGGCCTACCCCCCCCACACTCCCCTCCTCCTTTACTCAGGGTTCACCTCATCCCTGGGGAGCCAATGCAGCTCCTTCCTGTGCCAAGCCAAGCTGGGCAGACCCCCTGAAACCTGCCCCGCAGGGGGCTACGGACCCCCATTTGAGAACCACCTCTGTAACCTGTATTATGAAGGTAATCAAACTAGAGGAAAGCAGTAGCCTTTTTGACCTTTGATTCTGCAACTTACACTGTCCTCGTAATTGTTATCTCAAAAGCCCACTGAAAACACCTCACTGACACATGCACGTTCTATTGGTGATCATTTCAGTAAGGGGAATGCAAAAAGGAGTGAGAGAGAAGTTCTTGTAGAGAGGAAATTGGGAGTTGGAGCAGAGGAAGTTTTGAGCAAATATGGATTGGAATGTATTTAAAAACTGTACACTTGTGTTAGCTAGGAACAGCTGATTAAACTTAGTATGGCAATAATATGCCATGAGGAGAAATGTCATGGATAGCATTTGCTCAGAAGTTTAACACTTGGCCAAGACACTGAAGTTGTTTAATGATCTCGTTTCTCAGATATTGAAGTCGTGGACATTCTAGCTGTTACATAGCTGTTCCTTCTGGTCGTCTGCTTGCTATAATTTGAGTTGACAGTTTAGTCCATTTGCTTAGCAGAGGAGGAGGAAACGTAGTTATTTTTCTTTATTTTGTACTTGCCCTGCATCTACTGAAAGTGGTCTTAGAGGGTCTGAGAAGTGAGGTAGGAAGTTTTCAACAATGTTCCTTTAAATTCATCCTTTTTAGAATTAAATTTAAGCTTCTTTTTCTTGTTAATTCTCACCACTGTAGTATTACAAAAGAAAACAGTTAGATGGAATCTGTAAAATGCAAGCCACCAAAATTCTTTTACATTCCCTTAAAATCTCTGATTTTAGATCTGCAATAATACCCAAAACATGCTAGATTCTCAATACCAAGATAAAAGTCACTACTCTAAAAAAGCTGAGAAAAATGGGCAACAAAGCCATACCTTCACCCCTTTTCAGGCTTTCCTTAAGGTTTGAGGAGCAGCTAATACTCGTAAAACTTCCAAACTCCTCAAGCTGAGAACAGTAGCGGTGATTTTCTTTTTGCACCACTGAATATAATTTACAGTTTGTAAAACATTTTTAAAGACAAGGGACAATAAGGAAGTAACCTTAAAATCTTTGACTTGCTCTAAAGATTGTAATTATGTGTCTTTCTCTGTTGCTCCTGACATGACTTTGGGTAGACGTGCACTATAGACTGCAACATAGCATAGATTCCTGGTTTAGGTGTGTAGTGGAGCATAAATAGGTTCCAGCTTTGATACCCTAAGTGGTTTAGTCATGCCGACATAGAACCCAACACAAGCCATCTTGCTTACCTTACCAGAATTATCCCATACTCAGCTTTGTACTGCCATAGTTAGATTGTTTTGGGTACCCAACCTAACTCATCTGTCTGTGTGGTCTTCAGTGTGCATATACATTCCCTTGGTGTCTAATACAGAAGGTGGATGTGACCAGTGTCAGATAGACAAAAGGCAATATCCAGTTGTGATAAGCTTAGCTATGGCTGTCTCTTGGCTCTGTTACCCATTTCTGGTTATCTCAGCTGTAGTTTCTGGCTACCAGTTGGCCGACTTAGCAGTAAGCTTTATAAAACTTGCTCTGTGATCCATCTGCCAAATGTAGACTTCAGTTCCTCCTCTGTAATTAAGCAGGAGCCAGCTGATCCCAGCTGGCATTTTTCATGCCCACTATCTCTGCATGTTGTCCTTTCTCTGCCTCCAATTGAGTTACTACTATAGCTGAAAAGCAGTCAGTTAAACCTTAAACTCCTTTATTCCAAAATGACCCATAGCTATCTCTGAGTAATCTGAGGTCCTTTTCAACTGCGGAACCATTCATCTGAGGGAGAACCTCCAGAAGGGTCCGGAGAGCGTAAAAATCTCTTCTGGTATTTGCTGCCTCTAGACTGGCAACAAGGACTCAACTCTGCAGTCTTTGTTGGAATAGTCTAGCTCAGAGGGAAGCAGTTAACAGGTAGGAAACTTGTTTTGACTTCTTGCCTTGTCCCGTTTTTTTTTGGATTTCACTGTGAAATGTGTATGATGCTGTTGGCACAGTGACTGAGCTTAAGTGCCTCCATCTGCCTTGGTATTGTCTTCTGCCTTATTTTCCTTTAACTGTAAAAGCTTTTCTGATAAATCTTTTAGTTTTTTAGAAAACTTAAGTTAATATTGTGGTTTGGAGCTCTTTCACACTGTAGTTAATACTATATGTATCTTATTTTAATAGGGAAGTAGCACTAAGTTTTCCACTGTGTTGTATCAATTGAAGGACTCGACATTTAAAGGTAGGCGAAAGGATGTTTCTTTAGTTAAGGCAGTAGCCTGTAACAGAAGTGATCCAGGTGAAATTCCACACGCTGGCAAATACTCTGTATGACTGAATTGCTTTAGGTAACGTTTGCAAAGTGATTTAGATGCCGTGACACTAACCATTCCCATACCAAAAAGTTGGGAATCCCGCCCTAAGAGTGGAATCACAAACTCAGTTAGATGCCAGAGTTCCACATACATTGAATGGAAAAAGCTATGCCTATAGGAATGGGATTATCAGACATGCATCCTGCTGAGGGGGAAAGAAGGGGTGTAATCCAACCAAGAGAAAATGCAGAAGGGAGGGGTGCCTTTGAAAGTGTGCTTCACTTAGCGTTGCAGTTAGGCAGTTATATGAGATTGGGATTCATAGCTCTAAAACAGCAAATAGACTGAGGTGTATAAATCATTGCCTTGTTTACCAGTGATTCTTCTTCCTTTGAAATATGGTCATAGGATGTAGGAGTTTTGGTAATGACTTTCATGTAACAGTCTAATGGCTGGCCAGGAAGTGAGAAGCCTGGATTCTAGGCTGTGAGTGGGTATGTATTCCTGACCTACAGCTGTACTGTAATGCCACTGATATTTGTCCCGCTCTCCCACTTGCCCACCATACCATGATGGCTTGGTTCTCTTAGGGAGGTTAGATGAGTCTTCAGGAGAAGATCCGTCCAATGGCGTCCTGGTTCTTCTGCAGGGCTCTACCTCCCCTACACCCTGCCCCTTTCCTCTCAAACTGTGGTGAAAAGTCCCTGTTGGTCTTGCGTGGGATGCCTGTCTGGATTGAATCTCTGGGCTCCTCTGTGTCCCTTGGTCCGTTGCTCTCTGGCTCTTGTCTCTGCTCCTGTGAAATCTCTCTTGGGGGCTTGCTCATCACCTGGGTTCTCCCCAGACACTTTTTCCAAGTGCACCGGGGACACACAGCCCTTCCAGACCTACCCTGGTAAGTCTCTTGCTGGAATACCCAGCTCCATAGTAGAGGCTTGCCTCCAGGCCCTGCTACTTAGGCCCTTATCTTGAGGGGGTTCAAACTCCTCTCAGGAGACTGCCCTGATTACTAGGCTATAAAATAGACTGGGCTAACGGTTCTTCCCACCCCTCCTGGTGAACCTGGGCCTCTGCAGAAAAGACTGCTAGACTGCTGCAGGGATGCTTCTGGGTAAGCAGGAAAATTGAGGCAGGTGCTTTCAAGTCTTGAAGGGAATTCCTGGGATGTGCAGAATCAAGCCCCTTTAGCCTGCAGAGCCCCAGTCCCTGGGCAGCTTTGCTCTGCCCACGGTCTCCTGCTCATAAACAAACAAATGTGGGCTGTAATAAAGCAGCCCAGTTTATTACCACCTTCTTTCTGTCAGAGCCACAAATTTGAGCATTTGTAGCACAACAGAAGGTATGGGCATCTATCTTCTTTCACTTTGTGCTGCCATAAAAGTGACCCATTTCCTTTGCAGGCTTCTCTCTCAGGCCTACTACATAGGAGTTCTGGAAAGCTGCTCAGCCTAGGTTACTTCCTATCCCTTTCTTAACTGTTTGTCCTGCTTTTTAGTAGAGCTCTCACTCCAGCTATCCTTGGTGTCTTCCCTTGACAGACCACAAGCTGCCCTTATCTTCCAGCAAGACTAGTTCTTAGTTGCCACGATAGACCTTTGTACATTCATAACTTCTACCTGAGGATTTGGATCAGTCCTGTCTGAGATAAAGCTAAGTCCCAACTCTGTAAGAAATTAGGTCACCCCATGACACACTATCTTAATGCAGAGTTGGCAACCTGTGGCCTGTGAGCTAGTTCCGGCCCACTGAGCCATTTTATTTGGCCCAGGGACCTGGGCGGCTTCAGTAAAATTTCTACAGCAAGGATTTAGCCTGTGAGGCAGCCAGATAGCAGGGAGAAGGGGCAGCTGCAGCCCTGTGAGGAGGAGTGGTGACTGCGGCTCCAGCTGGCCGGGTTGGAAGTGGTGCCCCATTGCAGAAATGTTGCCAACCCCTTTCTTAATGTAACTGTTCATCAAAATTGTACCCTAATTCTAGTTGGTGGCAAACTAATATAAAGCTCATTATATCATACTTGATACCATTGATTCATTCATTTATTTCATGTGTGCCTTTACATTATGTTGGAAGCTGCTGTTCCTATAACACCGCTGATACCAAATTATGTGGCAGAACCAGTGATGGGCAAACTTCCCCATGGATCCCATATGGGAGGCTAAATGACTTGCACATAGTTGCACAGGATGTCAGTGGCAGGGCAGAGAACTGAACCTGGGTCTCCCAAGTTCAAGGCAAGTACTTTTATACATCTTGCGTGTTTAGTGTATAGGAAAGAGTGCTGCTGCACTTGTGCATGCATGTTCTGGCAGCGACTTGCCAGTATATGCATCAGAGTCAAATATCCAAAGACAGAAATTAATCCCTGTCCTTTGTGTGAACCTGCCTGCAAGCCAGAGTTTCCTCTGAAAATCACCAAGCTTGCTTTGACTTTCCTGTGTGAAAAAATGTGTAGATCAAACAAATTTAAAATGAGCATGAAGACTTACTTCTGTCCATTTTAAAAGCCAATGATGATTTCTCCTCATTGAGAGATCAATTGTTTTGAGACAGAATAACTTTACATTTAGCTTACAAATCTCAATTCAGTTTTAATGAAGTTGCTTAACACAAGCATAACTGTAATACACACAAGTTTAGAACACTTTCTAACATACTCTGAATGACATTTTCTGTAGTTATGGTGAATATTTGTAACTTTATGTAGTCCCTACAATTCTTCATACAGTTCTTTAAAATATTGTCAGCCCTGCCTACTTTCCAAAACTAGGAAACTTAGTTATCCTATAAGTAAAAAGGTTGACAAAATGAAAGTTTGGATTAAGTGTAGTAACCTTTGTTTTGCATAAGGTCAGGAAAACGAATTGATAGGTGACTGCTGTTGAAAGAGACCACAGTCTGAGTCATCCTTGTTAGTGAAAGGATGACTCACACAGCATTGCTATGCCCTGATTTTTATGTAATACAGTTAGAGTTTCATATTTTCAGGATTGTATTCAGCTGAGTTTTTGTCACTGTCTTCAGTTTACCAACTGCATGAAGTCTCTTGGTACAAGGCAGATTCTGGCCTCTCTGTTCCTAACAGTTTGTTGTTGCAAGATATACAGGCAGTCTTCAACTTGCAACGTTTCAAGTTGCAATGTTTCGCACTTACAGCATTTATAAATTGACACCCTGTTTCAACTTTAC
The DNA here is from genome assembly GCA_030014935.1 of Caiman crocodilus. Classification (NCBI taxonomy): domain Eukaryota; kingdom Metazoa; phylum Chordata; order Crocodylia; family Alligatoridae; genus Caiman; species Caiman crocodilus. The sequence goes on from JAGPOW010001296.1 coordinate 118,757,836, forward strand.
AATGCTTGATCCGATTCAACATCATGCCAGTGAACAAGTTTTCTGTGCCGCTCATCTCCGTGGAGAACATCTGTCCAAACTGCCCTGGACACTTCCTTGAAGAAAGCATACAAGGCTCCAGAAAAACCTGCAGCCAAGACTCCTGAGAAGACTCCAGCCAAGAACCCTTCAAAAAGTCCAGCTAAGAGCCCTTCAAAAAGTCTAGCAAAGTCATCTCAAAGAAGTCCTTCCAAATCAATACGATTACTTTTTACTATATAAATACATGAATGTAACTATATTACTCTTCTATAATTGATCGAGTACAAAATTCTTGGGTATTTTTGGTGAAAATAGGGTATCCGGCCTTGGTTTAGGAACCAATCCCCCATTTATAACATTGTTTCTTATGAGAAAATTGGTTCCAAGTTGCAACATTTCAACCTAAGCCGCAGTTTTCAGGAGTCAGTTGTGTCGTAAGTCCAAGGACTGCCTGTAGAGGGCTGCACACAAGAGAAGAGCATGTAGTATGGAGGCTCCGAATTCTAACTTCTCTTGGTCCACTAATTCAGCTTTAACCTTGGCAAATTACTTCCTCTCCTACCTATACAATGCTGAATTGCCTAACCCAGGTTTGCAAGTCTTAATTGTATTACTGCTTGTTTTTACAAACTTTGAAAGTAAATACTTTGGGTACTCTCCAACCAGAATCATTTAATAAATCAAGAGTAGACAAAATGTTAAAATCATGACTAAGAAACAACTTTGTCCTTCAGGCAATGACAGCAAACTGCCTTAGGAAGAAAAAACACCAGCATGTACATGGACAATTATAAGCAATGCTTCTTTTTAGTGTGTGAAGTTATATGAAATATGTTTGCAGCCAATTCAGGGTCATCATGGAACTGCTTTGCACTCAGACTTCTTGCATCTACATGCAGTCACTGAATGGGCAACTGGGTCTAAGGTGCTGTAAATTGCACTTTTGAAGTAGGAAATTGTGCAGGGTAAAGCAGACATCACCTTCTGGCCAACTTGCTGGTGACACTCTTGCATTTCATGAAAGCAGGTATCATTACAACTGAGGAAACCTTAAAAAATAAAGAAGTCGTGAATGTAGGCATGTCTTTATTATGCCCATGGCCTGAAGATTTTCCTAAACTACTGTGGCATATAATGGGAAGAATCTAAAAAAGTTGCCTACAAAGGAGTAACTGCATATGCCCATTGAGGCAGTGTCTGTATCTTCATCTGTGTTTAGAAAATGCTCAACACGTTATGGGCATTTGAAATAATGGGCTTTTATTGAGCCCTGTGAGTGGTGCTAAGAGTGAGTGAGCTCATAGTCTAAGATATGTATGAGAAAATACTGTCCATATATTGACACCCAAGCTGATTTAATATCTCAGTGGATTTTTACAGAATCACACTTGAATGTAAAACTCACTTAGGCTTTAAAAAGAGGGAAACCTTAGCTGGACAGACCACTCTTTTGTATGGGAAAGCTAATGCAGAGAGACTGGGGAGAGCCTGGGTGGACTATTGTTAGGCCTTTGGTTAAATGTGACATTACATTAGATGACCTCTGTGGTTAACTGCTGCAGTCTGTTCTGTAGAAAAGAAAAGATAAAATCTTGATCAGAAGTGGGGTGGGAGAGTGATGGGGTGGGATAAAAAGCATGAGACATGGAGAATGTGGACTAATGTGTGTGGCAAAAGAGTGCATGCTTCTAAAAGGTGTTGCCATGATACTAAATAGAGGGCATTTGCGGTCATGAGAAACATCTAATCGTGACAAATAACATGAACAAGAAAACAAATGAAAACATGAAGTATAGATTTTAATATTAATGTAGAAAAATCTAGGTTTCACCTAGGGTTACTATACATCCAGGTTTTCCTGAACATGTCATCTTTTTTGATTCTCCAATCTCCATCTGGACAGTTTTTTGAACCATGATCAAATGTCTAGGATTTTTCTCCGTTCAACAGCAGTATTTTTCCTGGCACTTCTGGGTTTGCCCTAGCAAGGACTGGTGCTTGTGGCTGGGAGGAGCAGGGAGAAGGCTATTGGAGGTAGGGAGCACCGCATGTAGCTGGCATACAATCAGGCAGGGTAGTAGGAGCAGCCCCAGCACCTGAATGCAGGTACGTCTATGGGGAGTGGGAGCTGGAGGGCCAGGGTTGGGGTGTGACTTGGTAGTGAGGGGCACTAGGGGGGGCAGGGGCCTATGGGGCAGGAGTGAGGAACAGCAGCAGGGCAGGGGGGGCACTATGGCTTGGCAGTGAGGGGCAACAGAATGGGTAGGGGCAGGGCACCAGCATATCACTGCCCCCTCACAGTCATATACCCTTCCCCCCCATGAAAGGTGTCCTCTTTTTTGGCACTGGAAATATGGTAACCCTGTTTCACCAGCTGTATTTTCGGATCTTCCAGTACCATTTGGGGCTCCAGAAGCCAGTTTAGGAAATAGAATGAGTTTCCTCAGTAGCCACAAGGTTAGATTGTGCTACAACAAGAAAGTCACTTCCTTTCAGTGGATTTTTGTGGGGAACTGCGAAATGGGGTTCTGACGGGGGTGTTGTTAGTGTCTGTCATTGAACAAAGCTGTGCTGGATGTTACTTATGAAAGTAGAACCAGAACACCGTCTTCTAAAGAAATGTTAAGCTTTTCTCAGTCCTCGTCTTGTACCGGGTTTAAGGTGGAGTTCTGAAGTATTTTCCGTCAGTTAAACTGACTGAGTCTATGGTGGGTCTATAGTCCTCTGTTTGTAGCAATCCTTTTTCAGGACTTGTAGGGGCATGGTGAACACTTCCCAATGCTGCATGCAAAACATACATTTAGGCAATAACATAATGTCCAGCACATTTACCTGAGAAGTTGTTTTGACTGCATTTCAGTGAAGAACCCAGGTGCTGTTCTGAGAGCTTTGGTCTGATGCAGTGAAGTTCTCATTTTAGGTTTTCTGAGTATCCTTGGAAAGCAACTTTTACTTATTCATTTTAACATGTGATTTTCATATTTCTGCAGCTCAGATAACCTATCTGTGAAGGGAGAGTAGCACTTGTCTGGATTAGTTGATGCTTTTTAAAAAGTATAAATGCCAGGTTCTACTAAGAGTATTATGGTAGTGCTGCGGGTGAGGTGCAGGAGGAACATTTATTGCCTCCCACTGAAGGTCACCCCCAGTTGACCCAGCTACTGTGTAAGTGAGCACTTAGTCTCTTAAGATGGGGGTTGTGGGAGGGCAAAGGTGGTTAGCCATGATGCTAGCCATATCACCTGCTTTGACTCTCGCTCCCTGTACAAATAACCATGCCTCAGTAGTGCTAGTACACTAGATGACTAGGTCTGGGTGAACCTTTTTACTTGTGTCGTCAGAAAGTACACCAAATGGATTGCACCAGCTAATCCAACAACCGTTTACAAGTCAAATGACTATCTTATTGCCTCTTAGTAAATAGCTATTAGCAGAGTTCCAGGGAGAAAATGCATGCAAGAGTAATCCCTGCCAGCAAAGTCCTGAAAAGAAAACTCGTGTTTAATTTTGACACTGCACTGGAGCGAGGTGTGATTAATCATGGTTTGCTACTGTTAGAAATGAGAAAGGAACTCACTTGCCCACAGCCTGAAACAAATCTCTCTCT
>JAGPOW010001296.1:118761563-118833583 GCA_030014935.1 Caiman crocodilus
TCTCTCTCTAGTCACCTTTCCTTTTGAAATTGACACGAACTTAAGTCACTGTCTGAAATAATCCTCTGGGCACCTGAGATGAACATTTCTGTAGTCTTCCTCTTCGCTGAAATGTGGTCACCACTAGGATAAAACTGTTAACAGGTATATCATAATTTGTTTGCCAGAAACCAAACACCCTGTCTACCTGAAAATATAGGAGGTCTTGGATCTCAGACTGTAGTTACCCAAATTGTTGCTTTGTTCTTGCAATCAATATGCAGGGTACTTAATTTAAAACTACTGATCACCAGGGATCCTGGTTTTCCTTGATAGAAAATTGCAAACTCTCTGATAAAAACAAAAAAAACAAGCCCCAAATGTATTATTATTATGAAAGGCCCCTCACTCCCTCTTTGCAACCTGCCCCCCGCACCATTGGTACTCCGCACTGCCTCCCATAGTCCCCTGGCCTTGTTGGTGCCCCTCACTTCCCCTCCTCCCAGCCTCCTGGCCCTGCTCATGTCTCTCGTACACCTTCTCCCCTGCTGGTGCCCCTCACTCCTGGAGGGCAGAGAGGACCTGTGCCACCCAGATCTATGCACAAAGTGGAGGCAGGGTGGACTCCCCACTGTGGGCTCAGGCGCCTGCCTTGCTGCCCACCCCCAAGTCCTCCACAGCCCAGTGGGTGCAACCCAGCACAGCAGGGAACAGTGGGGCTGCACAGGGAAGTTTGTTACTGTTGTGAGCGCTGCACTGCCCTGGCAACATATCCCCTGTGTGCACGACAGCAGTGAGGGCCACAACCCCATGCTTCCAGCCCTGCTGCTGCCACGTGGGCAGGGGATGCGCTGCCAAGATAGCATGGAGCAATGGCAAGGACATTCCTGCACGGCTCTGCTGTTTCCTGCAGTGCCGGGTCCCTCCCGTTGGGCAGCAGGGTAGGGAGCCTGAGCCTGCCCTGTGCACACAGCCTGCTCCTACCTATGCCCTTGGCCCTAGGAGTGCACGCAGTGGCAGGGAGCCAGCCCCCTCCCACCTTCCGGACAAATCGTCGGTAGCCCTGTCCCATTCCCCACCAAGGCCCTGCACCCATGTATTGCAGCCCCAGGGTCCCAAGCCCCATGCACCGCCTGGCTGGGCAGCAGCTCCTGCCCCAACTAGTGGCAATATGTGCTAGTGGCCAGTGGCAGCTGAGAGCACTGGTACACCCTGTGACAGACTATACTCCCCGCATGGACAATGGGGAGGGGGGCAGGCAGGAGCACTGGTGCCCAGCCGGCAAGCACCAGCTGGGGAGTGGGAGTGCCAGATGAAACACCGTGACAACTCCCAGGAGTACCGCTGCTGCTTCCCGGTTGGCGCGATTGGTCACTGACCGGTGCCCGCCTGCCCCCCCCCGGACTAAGGTGACACCAGTCACCCATGGTCCCAGCCCTGTCCAACTCCCTCCCTCCCCTCAGTATCGGGGCCTCAAACTCCCCCCACTTCCCCCCCTATCCACGTGAGCTGCTCTGTTTAGGTCATTTCTGACCCTAAGAACTATGAAACTCTGTTAGCCACCTGAGTTTTCCTTAGAGAGCTTGTATTGAACTACAAGCCCATTTTAGATTATGAAGTTTGTTAAGAGAACTGCTCAGCATGGTGTAGCTGCAATCCATAATCATTGTGTGAGAAATTGCCAATTTACACATTTGTATGTGGTTAGAGGAGTCTCAGATTTTTGCCTGGGAATTTTTTTAATCTCCTATATACTCTGAGGGTATAGATAGATGCTGCCAAATGAAGGGGATCAGCTGAGCTGGGATATATCTCAGCATAGCTGATCCATTTTATTGGGTGAAAGGCACATCACCTGTTGTGCTGCTCATTGATCCTGCAGGATTACAGGTGCCATAGTCCCTCTTTACAGGAACAAATGTCCAGGGAGTCCCAAATGGGGTAGCCCAGGCAGATGTCCTTGGAGCTTCATGAACCCAATCCTGTGTGCCCTAGGATTGAGAACTTCTCCACTGAACTCCTGAAGGCCCCAAAGTGCCTGCCCTGGCAGCTGGAGAGTGCAGGCAACTTCAGGCTAACTGATCTCCTGCCATAAGCTTATAAGCAATAAAGCAACACAAATCAATACCATGCTGTGGTACAAATTTTGGACATTTGTGGTGCAACAAGAGGTATAGATGTCTGTTTGCTTGGCCCTTGTGCCACTATAAAATGTTTATACCAGCATAAAGGCAACATCTGTTTCTATCCCAACACTAGTGATTTGCTCCCCCATGTGAAACTATTGCTGCATTTCTAAAATGCCATATATATTCTTTGTAATTTTTGATGCATCTGCACTTTGTTCTAGACAGACTATGTCATAAATGACAGGTTCAAAGTGGTTTTTCCTCCCTCTCAAAAATGTAAAGATATAGCACCCAGTTGTACAGTCTTAATCAAACCTAACCTCCAGGTGACATACCAGAGGTTTGCTGGAGTAAGGAGTGCAGAAACAGTGAGGGTTGTGAGGTAAGTGCCTCAGCAGCTGTTTCTAAAGACCCCCAGGGTATTCTTGGAAGATGCTGAGCACATATTCTTTATCTCTTTTTAAAGGAATTTTGCTGTTTCCAGTAATTAATTAGTGGTTTTCTATACATTATCCCTGATGGCTAGTGTATGGTTAGCTTGGCAAAGCTTCAGAATCGTTCTATAAATAAAAAAATGCTCCAAGGAAGTTCGAGGTTTGACCCACTCTTTGCTCAAAACAGTCTAACCCCTTCCTTCCTCAAGAATGAATAAAGTAAAACCTACCTATAAAATCTGTTTGTTATTCGTGCTGCCTGTGATCTTGTTTCACCATTTTGCAGTTACTTGAATTGTTTAAACAGTTAAAAAAGCAGCAGTTTTCAGAGCTTGTTGTTCTTGGCACAGGATCACTTGTGGTGTCCAACTGGTAGGACCTGAAACTTGGTGTTTAACAAACGCCTGTAGTCAAAACAGTTAGTGTGTGCAAGCACTGATCTGGTATTTGCTGCAGCGGGTCATCTGCCCGATTTTTAACGCATGCAGAATACCTAATCACGTTGCTGTATTGCTCTGACGGCATCCATGGTAATGTGAATCATTTCACGTTCCAAAAGTACAACATGTTTACAGTCGTCGTAGAATCAGATTAAGTTGGCAGCCTGTTCCTCTCTGTAAGTGGTTTTGGTTTACATTTCTTCTTTTAGCAGGATGTTTTGCATAATTTTGCTGATCCTACTTTATTTATAGACTTTTGGAAAGAGGGAACTGTTTTAGCCATTTAGTTTTAGAAAGTGAAGCTTGTATTTATTGCAAATAAACATGTGCAGCACGGTGGTTATTTTTGCAGTTGATCATTTCCCAGTTATGTCACTTAACCTAGTCCGGAGCATACACTTCTTGCACTGTCTTTTTCTCAACTATATTGATACTCTTCTTTGAGTTGGCAGTGTAATTCCTTTGTCAATTTACAAAAAGGATGAAAATGAAACTGACTGTGCCATTTCCTTTACAGCGCACAGTATAAGGGTGGAAACAGTTTGCAGATATTGTTTCCAAACTTTTCAACTGGACTTGGTTGTTTTGTCATAGCCTTGGATCCTAAAACAGTGTGCTGTAGTTTATTAGCATCAAATCTACTTTAACTTAATATCACATATTTGGTTTAGTTCTTTTAGATTGTGGCTGCAAAAAAAAAAATTTTTAAAAGGTGTTTATGAACTCCTATTATGAAGCAACTGCCTGTTCTTGCAAGATGACATATTTTGCCAGTACTTCAGTTTTCTAGTTGCTAACTATAGTTTTGTTTTTAATTGGAATCCATGCCAAATATATTTTCAAACTTTGAACTGGAATTAGTACAGTGCAGAAAGTGTCATGTAGTCACTGAAATAGTAGGCTATAAATTGCTCGACTTTGCACAGTGAATGGCTGTGCAATCAAATTGCTTTGAAGTGTAAAGTACCTAGAAATCACATGCTGGATGTATACTCTGTATGGAATCATCATAAGTAATATGTTCATCAATATTATGGCTACAGTATTCGTTTACTAAACCAGAGTCAGATTATAAATGAGATAATGCATTTAATTGAAGTCCTCGTTAAATATTTTAAACAAAGATAGATAAACAGCATTTATAAAATGCCAAAAGTCATCTGATTATATTTTTTGAGCCACAGTAAATAATTTGGTGTTGAATCCTGAAGAGTAAGACAGACCAATGCTACACATGTCCATTAAAAACTTAGAAACATTAAGATTAATTTTACTGTATTGTAATTGATTGCTGACTGCAAAATATTTGCATACATTTATTTCATTAATTCAGTATTGCTTGTTCTAATCTAGTATAATGCAGAAGTACAATTCAGAGGGCTGGGCTCACTGAATTGTTCATGAATCAAACTTAATATAAGCAATGCTATCTTCAGCCCTTCAGGAGATTGCTATTTTATTTGACTTGGAGGATTATAATCTTGACAAGAGAAAGTCTAAAAAAAAAACAAACAAAAAAAAAACCTAGAAGATTTTGCTTTAGGCCCTTCTTGCAGAAGAAGCAGAACTGCTAAACTAGAATTGTGTCTTACCTTGTCTTCTCTGACCAGGGTTACTGACATCTACTTGGAGAAGATTGGAAAGAATGAGAGTTTCTCGTTTTTCTACCCCTCTCTGCTCTCTCCCTTTTTGACCATTCACAACACTTAGTTACTTCCTGTGATGCAAAGATGATGTAGTGTTTTTGTTTTTTACCCAGAATTACATATCCTGCTGACACAAAGAATAAAAGGGCTAGAATGAATGATGAAATACTCATACCTGTGTTTTCAGTCTTTGTGAAAAGCTATGGTTTCAATGTGAAACTAGGATCTGTTCAGAGTATATGAAACTGCCAGGATGATCCACCTAGAAAAATATGGCTAGCACATCTAATCAGGTTTAATGAGCATCAAATTAGTTCATTTGTGTTTGACTCCAGTATACTTCTGAGACTCATTTTACATGAGGAACAGATAGTATGTAGGATGCTTTATCTTACAGGCATAGTCAGATGTCTAGGGACAAGGAATTAAAAGGAGGGCTTTTAGGCTTGGAGTTTCAGTATTTTTCCCTCTATTTTCCCACCTGTGCTGGTCTGGTAGAACCTGAGTTTGTTGGCCTTTGGGGCATGATATTTTTATTTCCTTATGCTTTTTCTTCTGACAGCTTTCTGGAGCACAGCTGCAGTTCTACCCTAATAACTACCTAATTAGGACCCAGTGGAAATAAAGGTACAAAGACCAGATCATGAGGTCTGGGGCAGCTGCAGCAGAAGATTCAGGAAAAGTTGCAATTCCCCTTTTTGGTGATACAACTGGAAAAGTCTCATGGGTTGAGAGAGCCTCATGAGAGATTCAGGGATCATCCAGTCTTACTTCCCCAGACAACATAAGGACTTCACATCTGGCATGCACAAAATTCAAATTTGGCTGAACCTATTGGATTACATCCATGTTTCCATGGGACATGGAGAGTCTCTTGGAATACCTCAGGGATCATTAGCTGTGCTATTCAGAAAGGTGGACTTTGTTATGTAGCAATAAAAGGAAGTTTCAGATCAAAAATAAAAAATACAATGAATACCAGGCTGAAGCTGGTGAACCTTTCAGTACAAAAACAGTTAACTCAGTAGGGAAAAGTTGGATTTTGTTTTTGAAAATGAATGACACTAAGATGTTAACTCCTTGACACCAGGAGCCAAACTTGGCTGCTGCTAAGTCAGTTGTCACAGTAGATGCGCCAAGACCTGCAGGCAGGCACAAACGGATTAATGCAACAAAGAGGATTGCAACCTCAGTTGTATTCAGTCTGCCAGATCACAGAGGCTTGTGGGTTTGGCAATAGTTCTTTTAGAAACCAGTTTTATAATATGTATAATATGTCATTGTGGATGCAGATTAGGAATGTGTCATTTTAAAAACATTTTCAGTAAATTTGTGACATTATCTTTTCAATTCTGTATCTGCCTGGGTAAACAAACATAGAACGGCAAGATGTCTGTGGAAGTCATACAGGTGCAGGATTCAGCTTGGTATAATAATTGCTTAATTGGATTTATGAGTGATATCTCTGTGACAGTCTAATCACCTTCTAAGATTTTTAAGCAACAGTAATATTCTGGGAAGTGAGTATACGTGCAGAAGTTGTACTGTTTCTTTTGTTACTGTAAAGAAGCTCAACATGATTTTCAAAAAGTTGTATATGTATACATACTTGTATACACTTTTGTACCTAACTTGCATGCACAAGTACTTATGAATGTAGAAGTACATTACCATCTATATGTAGAAATCCAATATTTACATGCACAAGTACCAGATGTATCTTTAACAAGTTACTGTGTGTACAAATGTCTAATTTACTTGCCCGAGAAAGAACACAGCTGTTCTGCTTAGGTAGCTGACAGTGATAATGGATGGACTTTTGGTTTTTGAAATGCGTTAGAGGGAAATGTCTGTCTCTAGGTTATTTTATCAACACCCAAAGCTCTTAGACCCTTTTACCCATAGGATTTCTTACCTTTCCAGCAAGTCCAATATCTCTTAGAGAGGCAGGCCCCAGCCTGTGACCAACTTTTCCCAATCTCCATACCGTTTTCTAAGGAAATTAATTGTGTCTCATTGTTTCTCATTCAATAAAGTTCTCTTGGCACTCCTTCAGCATCCCAGCCCACCTAGATATTACTTCTTCTGCTTACCTGCAGTGAGCTGAGACTGGCTTATTTAGGCCCCTGACCCTTCCTACTTCCAGCAGCCCCTAGGGAGAGTAATGGTTAACTGGAGCCAGCTACTTAGGTTTTCCAACCAATATCATTTCAGTCTGTTACAGTTTCCTATAGGCTTCAAGGACATCTCAGCAGACTCCAAGTTGTAGTACTGATCATTCTCAAAACTATCTGCATAAAATACAGGATGCTGTTCGTAGCCAGGTTGGTACTGATCACAAGAAAGACACAAATTCTGTTATGCTTTATGTAAAACACTGAAGTTGTCCTGGTAGCTTTTCATCCCCCATATCTTACGTACGTGCTTTCTAAAAATGTAAGGATGAACTTTATTGTACATCTGGATTGGATTCCTTATTTCTTCTGTTTCCTTGTCAGATTCAAAACTCCAGTGTGAATGTTCTGAGTTGTTGCAGGGAAGAAGGGCAGGGGGTCCAAAATTCTGCTTGAATTTGCAATACAAGTAATGAAGACTACATTTAAAAAAAACCCTGAGGCATCTAAGGCATGCGGTTCTTCAGATGACTAAAAGATTTATAAAATGGTCAAGTGTCTGTCTCTGTAAATGAGCTGGAGAGTCATGTTTCCAGGTTAATTTTAATTGCTTAAAATTGAAAGGTATCTTCTTTGAATACAGTCTTATGTATATGATGCTAAAAGTATTATTTGCTGATGTTATGTCAGTTTTGACAGTACCACTACTGTTGTGATAGTCTGCGAAGTTCATGCTGATTACTTAGAGAAAAAGACTACTTAAATTTTACTGTACTTTACTTTTTACTGTAATTTTGCTGTGCTTTACTTTTATTATGGGGTGATTGTTTATATAACTATAGCTCATTATTAACATATCAGGATGCCACTGTTAAAATTTAGAATATCATTAATTATGTTTTGTAAGGTAAATTAGATTAAAATATTTCTTTGTTACTATGGTCCAGGACTGAAGCAAATAAAAAACCCCCCGTGTGTTTTAAATAAAGAGAGTAGGAAAAAAAAATTTGGGATTTGTAAATTTTTCTTTTACAGCTTGTTTGTTGCCTTAACAAGTTGGGAATGTCAAGTTTAATTTTCCGTGGGTTATAAGAAGGCCGCTAGGAACTCTGAGGCCCGTTCATGAAGCTCCTACACCTTACCAGAAAACTTTGGAGTGCCATATCCTAAACAAAGATTTATTTCAGGGCTGTCCAACTTCTAAGGCCCTGGGGACCAAGCAGGCCACACAAGTTGAGCCATGGACCACTGGACCATGCAGATGCTTCTCTTCCCTTCCCCTTCTTCCCCCTTTCACACCACATGAGCCTCCCCTCCCACCACTGCACCTAGTGCCCCACCCCCGCTGCATCACATGAGCACATCTCCCCCACTGCAGTGCATGTTCACGTGAGTGCGATTCCCCACAAACACACAGCAACTCATGACCTCACAGGCACCACCCAAACACCATTGCTTCACCTGTGCATGAGTCCCAGCTTCCCCCCACCACAAGTAGCCTCATATTCCCCCCAGCTGCTCACCTCACTGTCCCACTCCAGGGGCAGGGGCCAGAAGCAACAGCTGGAGGAGGCAGTGGTTGCCCAGGAACTCCAGCTGCTCTTGCAGCCAGAGCTGTGGGGGAAGTGGGGGCCAGGTAGGAGGCTGCCTTTTAGCCCCATGCTAGGCCCCATGTTAAACCGTCCTGACTGACTTAATTTGTGATGATGTAGGTCATCAAAGCCATCCACGCAATTTTAAATACTCCAAGACAGGATATACATTGCTACTGTTTTTAAAAAAGCAAGAAATCTTACAGTAGGCACAAATCCTTTTCTATCACCTTTGCACATGAAAGGTCACCTTAAGCATTCATGAAAAACTGTACATTGCATTGATCAGGACCGGTCTGTTGTGGATGTTGTGTTACTCTTTGCTGCTTCAGTAGAGAGCAGTTTAGAGAAACTGGCACTATGCAACAGGAGTTGATCTAGGCTCCCAGCTGAAATCGGTGTTAAAACTCCCATGATTTATGTGGTAACAGGGTTGTGCCCTTAGAGGAGAAGAGAGTGTGGCGAAGGATGTGAGGATGACTTATTTGCTATGCTTTTTGCATTTTAAGTCATGGAAAAAAGTTCCTGCAAAGAGTGGCTTTGACTAGTGCATATGCCAGCCAAATTGTTTCAATTACTTTGACCCTCTTTTAGAAAGTATTACATAGCCTTAAAAGTATCAAAACCAGAAAACAATGCTGTATATAGGCACAATTAATCATTCAAATGAAAAACTTTTGCTTTGTGCAACATGATGCTCTTGGCTCTCTTCAGTGTGCTTTTGGTTAAAGGAATGGCATTTTATAGCAGTGGAAAAGGGTAGTACTTGATTTTTTCCTTTTATAAAACTCCTTAGAATAAGGGCTAAGACCAGATCTATTGCCATGTATTGTGGCCTAAAACTTGACTTAAACATTCTCAGAGTAAATTCTTCTTTTTACAGCATTCAGTTGAAATAATTTACTACTTTCATTGGTGTTGAGATAAAGAAATACTTTTTGCTTCTATGTAAAAGCAGAACATTAAAATAGTTTAATGATATGCTAATTAAGAGGAATTATGGTCTGGGCACTGGAGTTTAGGGTCAGGAGCCTGATGTGTTAGCTTTGTTCACCTTATTCTCCTAGCGCTGCCAGCCTAGGGTTCTGCTCAGCTATAGGAGTTGGTTAGCAGGCCTTACTCAGCCCTCTGCATAAGTCTGTGGGCCACATCTTACCTTTGTTCTCCAGAATCAGTAGTCCCATCTCCTTTCTGTGGGTTTTCTCCTCCTCTGTCTAGGTCTTCATCACCCCTAAGTCTTCAGTACAATCTCTGAGCAGGAATATACCTTCCCAGGCAGTTGTCTAGATGCCTAGGAACTTATGTAACTTTAGTTTCTAACCTGGATGGAGCCTTCCTCCCAATCCGTTGTCCCAGAGAGAGTGGAGCTGGAAGTGGTCAGTCACCTGAGACCTAAAGGGATGTCTGCCAAGGCTTTACCTGAATTTACAGATCCCATCACTCTCCTTTGGCAGGCTGTATTTTTGTCACTCGTGGACTAGACCCAGGACTTAGTACTCAGTACCACACAAATCCAGCAGGTCTAGCTGGCTTCAGCACCTGTGGTTCTTCCCTTAAGGACTTTACCTGTAATGGAATATTACCCATCGACCCATCGACCTTCATAAAATGATGTATTATTAAATAGTACTTTAGAGATGCATTTAAGGAAAAGATGTTAAGCTGAGCATATGTGTGCAGGCCTGTCTTTCCTGAAGCCCTTGTGTTCTGTGACCAGGGCCTATCTTAGCTTCTTGAGACACTTTGATGGACCCTATAGCTCAGTGTGAAAACAACTGCCTGACCTTTGAACATAGTACCCAGGATCGGCCCTGCATGGTGAGCAGTTTTGTAACAGCTGGAGCCTGCAGTTAAAATTATCACAGTTCACAGTTCTGACATAGCTTCTTTACCAGGGTGGAGGTTGCTTATTTTGAGCAGTTTTGTTATTTTTGCTTGCTTTTTCTTAAGGTTACTATATGAGTATGTTTAATAATGAGCAGCCAGACCACGTAGAGCATTCTTCAGGTATTGCTAGGTATGCCCACAAGCAAGCCCTTCCTAAGCCAACTGTGCACTGGACAGTTTCCTTAGGTTAACTTTTCAGTGCCTCAGTTTCCCCTTTATTCTAAAATATAAGGACAGGAAAACAAGTCTGCTGAGCCATACAAAGATGTTGACGGATAGTTAATGTTTGTAACAAGTTCTGATGAAACCTGGTGAAATTTCCTGGACAAGTGTTTGGTTTTGCTACTTAGGTCTTATATGGCATCTTATATTTTCAAAGCACTGGACGGCATTGGTTTTCTGTGTAATAAATATCCATTGGTATCATGAGGTTATTTCAACAGTGACTAACTAGAGTAATGTGGAGTGCTGAAAGCTCTGATTTCAACACTGGCTGGCCCAACTTCCTGTTTTCTAACTGCTTTTGTTTACTTACTTTTTTGCCTGTGAAGTGCTGTAAGTTTATTTTTTTTCCTTTGCAGAACGGAGACACGGTTCAATGTGTAAACCTTCCCCATCTCCAGCTTCTCCACCCTCCAATCCCAGGACATCACTAGTACAGATGAAACCGAGATCCTGTATCAGTGGCCATAACCCTGTCAGCAGTAACTCAAAGCCATTCAAAACGCCCAAAGACAATCTACTTACCTCCAGTAGCAAACAGCACACTGTCTGTCCTTCGAAAGTATCACGGGATAAACCCTGGTAAGTACCATTGTTGTTGATAGCTGAACTGTTTGATTGCAAAGCAAACTTCTGAATATTTATCTCATACAAACACACATTCTCTTCTGCATATAAAAATTAAGCTCTTGCAATTCCTCTGGGAGGAAGTGGGAAATAAAGGCTATTAAAAGCAAAGCAAAAAAGAAAACAGTAGGATGAAAAAGGAAGATTGACAGCTCACCTATCTGATATACCACAAAATGTATGCTTCTTTGAAATGCATGGAGCAAGTGAGATATCTTTTGAACTCAATAGCTTAGTTCCACCTAACACCACAAAAGCAGCCTTTAAAATTAATATTGCTAAATATTGGCCTAACCAAAATCAATGAGAGCTTGTTTGCCTACTGCCCCACCATTTATCTTGGGCACCAGCTGCCATTACACCTCATTGTTTTAGTGATGACAGCATGTTTGAGTGCACAGAGAAAGTGTAGTACAAGGAAAGATTAAGAGAATTAGGCATGCTTAGCTTGCAGAAAAGGCAAGTAGGGGGATATGATAGCAGTGTTCAACTATCTGAACACCTGCCATTAAGAAGAGAGAGTACAACTTTTGTCCCTTGCTCCAGAGGGCAGAACCTTCAATGACTTCAAATTGCAGCAAAGTAGATTTATTTTGGATATCAGGAAACAGCTTCTTGCCGGTAGAACAGTGGCATAGTCTGCCCAGGTAATCTCTTTGTGCAGTCTCCTTCATTGGAGGTTTTCAGAAAGATAGTGGATAAACATTGGATAGAGGTTACTTAGAAGTAAAATTCCTGCAATTTGAGCAGAGGGTCCTCCAGATGAGGACCCTTGAGGTCCCCACCAATCATGTGAGTCTTGTAATCTGTAAAAGTTGCTGTTCTCTAGGTCTTACAGTGCATGTGTATGTTTAGGCTGTGCAGTTGCTGAGACAGTCCTCTTATGTCTTCAAAGCACAATTGTATGAATGTAAGCAAAAGTAAATTATCTTTGTATCTGAAGAAATGAATTAGTTTTCAGTTACACAGAGAAGGGATGCTGTTTTGATTATGGTGCTAATCTGTTCCTTGCAAGATCTTAGTTCCGTTCTTGGCTCATACACAGGCTACTTGTGTAACATAATGTCTCTGTTCTTAGTTTTCCAGCTATAGAATTAAGTTAATAGCACTTCCTTTTTCTTATTTGTCTTGTCTCTTTATTGTATGTATTCTTTGGGGCAGGGACCTCTTAACAATATTTACATGTCTTGTATCTAATATAGTACGGTCCTGATCCAGGTTAGGGTGCCTAGGCACTATGGTCATACAATTAATAAATAAGCAAACAAGTAAGATCTACAAAGCCAAGTTCTCTAAAAGAACAGGCCACATTTTTCTCTGATACAGTATGAACTACAGGGTTTAATTTATTGTAATGTGATAACAGAGCTGGTCCAGTTTGACTTTTTATGAACAATCCTCCAGTTCTACATGACTGAATGTCCCAAACAACTATGGTAAAAACTGACAGAAGATGCATCTCCTGACCTTTAAAACTGGTAATAAAAAGATCTGAAGTAGATGTTACCCAGTTATAATGTAGCTCCTCTTACATACTGTTCAGTACTACTATTAACCACAGGTCCATTTTTTTAACATGTATTCATAAAGCTAAGACTTTTTTTCTTTAACTTTGCTCATGAAATTAAAAAGAAAACCCTTATAGGATTTCAAAACATCAATGTTGCTAAGCTTTCCAGTCCCAGGAACCTTCACAGCAGTTTTTCATCACACTGACACCCGTGTGGTGTAAGTCCTTCTGCTCAGTGTCATGCGCATCCTTCACTGTGCCAGCAGATTGCATTCCTTAAGTCAGCAAAGGCCCAGAGTTCAACAGTGTGTCAGTGCAAATTGGCTCTGAATGACTTTATTCAGAGACTTGTAAAACAAAATAACCATTTCTACCAAGAAACAAATTAGGAAATGTTTCTTAGTCCTAATAAAGAAGGTAAGTTATTTTGTGCAGTGAGCTAGTACAGCCATTAGCTTAGTGGATCTGTCCACAAAGCATTTAATGTGTTTACAAGTAATCCTCACAACTACTTGCAAAGGGTGGTAAGGAAGTCTTATTGGATTCCCATTTTACAGATGGAAAACTGAGGCACATTTTGGTCAAAGGGTCTGTTCATGAGTTTCTTTGTCACAATCTGATACCTGGAACTCTTGAGCACGTTGCTTATTCTCAAAACGAGATGGGAAGACTTTTGCTCTTCTGTGGGTGTCAGACAGTTTCACAAGCCTTAGAAGAGGAAGGATAGTATTCATGTCATTGTTAGGTTTTCTCTTTGGAACTGTGCAGAAGGAAGTCTGCTTATGTGTGTTGTAAGTTACTGAACATTCAGTGACTCGGGTGTTTTTGATTTATTGATGGTTTTTTTGTTTGGTTGGTTTCTTTAAGCCCAGAAGGTGCCCTGCTGATCACAGAATCATAGAAATTAGAGGCTGGAAGGGACCTCAAAAGATCAAGGCCACCCTCCCCTGCTCTGGGCAGTAATACTGCTGAGATCAAATGATCCCAGCAAGATGTCTGTCCAGTCTCCTCTGGAAGATTTCCAAGGTTGGGGACTGCACCACCTCCTTGACAAATCCATTCCAGATTCTGGTCACCCTTACTGTAAGGAAGTTCGTTCTTACATCCAACCTGAAAACATCCTGTAACACACAGGTTTTCAACCTTTTTTAAGGAATGTACCCTTTCTAGTGGGTACCCCTCCTGGACTGTACTCCCTGGATGAGTGGGGGAGGGTCCACCAGTAACGGGGTGGGGTGGGAGGTATTTGGGTGGTGGTAGCATATGACAGCGGCAGGAGAAGCCGGGGTACTTGGGAAGTACGCCCCTGCCGCTGCCGTGTGGTAGCGCACTTCCCAAGTACCCCTGCTTTTCTGCACCACCGCATACCCCCTGGGGCCTTCCCAGGTACCCCCAGGAGTACATGTACGCCTGGTTGATGACCCCTGCTCTAACAGTTTATAGCCATTGCTCCTCATCCTCCCTTGGGCATCCTAGTTGAACAGTTTTTCTCTCAGCTACCAATATTAACACCTTACATACTTATAGATGGCCAACAAGTCCTCCCTCAGTCTTCTTTTCCCCAGGCTGAAGAGTCCCAGATCCTGTAGCCTTTCATCAAAGTGCGGTGCCCAGAACTGGACACAGTACTCTAGCTGGGGGTCTCACCAGTGGCGAGTAGAGAGGAAGTATCACTTCCTTAGCCCTGCTTGTGATGCACTGGCTAATGCATCCCAGTATGCCAATAGCTCTGTTCACTACAGTACTACATTGGCAGTTCATATTCATCCTGTGATCAGCCATAACCCTGAGGTCTCTTTTAGCCATCATGTTAGCCAGGACATCTCCTATCCTATATTCATGTCACTGGTTACCTCTCCCCAGATGTAATACTCTGCATTTATCTTTATTGAACTGCATCTGGTGCTGCTCTGCTGACCTTTTCCGCTTGTCCAGATCTGCATGGATCCTCATCCTTTTCCCTAGCTTGACTGCTTTTCCCCATAACCTAGTATCAACTGCAGACTTGAACAGTGTGC
Source organism: Caiman crocodilus (assembly GCA_030014935.1). Taxonomy (NCBI): domain Eukaryota; kingdom Metazoa; phylum Chordata; order Crocodylia; family Alligatoridae; genus Caiman; species Caiman crocodilus. The sequence goes on from JAGPOW010001296.1 coordinate 118,776,162, forward strand.
TTTCTACATCCTTACCTAAATTGTTGATAAAGATGTTGAACAAAATGGGGCCAAGAACCAAACCCAACAGGACACCACTGGTCACTTCCTGCCAAGATGATACATACCCATTCAATAACATTCTCTGGGTTTGACCCCTTAGCCAGTTCCCAACCCACCTGACCATAGATTCTGCCAGCCACCAATCCCCCAGTTGTTTTTTTTTTTATAAGTGTGTCATGGGAGACGATATCAAAGGCCTTTTTAAAATCCAAGCATATGACATCAACCACATCTCCCACATCTAAGCAGTTTGTTACTTGATAATAGAGGCTAGGGACAAAAGTTGCACATAAACCTGCTTAAGTGATCAGAAACTGGTTCAAACCTGTAATAGAACAGAAGCTCAAGGCACATAAACCAGTTTCAAAAGGCTGAAACTGGTTTAAGATAAACCTGGTTGAGTGTAGTTCAGAGTTAACTGATTTGGGTCAAACCCTTCCTGGTTCAAGTTAAATCAGAGTCTCCCTGCATTTCAGCATGCTTTATAGCCCTGAGCTGGGCTGGGCTGTGTTGTGTTGTGTTGTCTGCTCCATAAAACAGGGCTGACCCTGCCCCTCAGCCACCCCTCACTGCTCCAGCTAGGGCGCAGACAAAGAGAGGGAGGATGGGTGCAACCCAGCTGGGATGCAGCCCAGTGTACAGCAGGGGGTACTACCCCCTCTAGGCAAAACCTGATTGGGGGCTGGGGTCAGGGGCCAGGGAGGGGGGTTAAACACCACTTCCCTGATGCAGACTTATTGCTGGCTGCAACTGTGGACTACAAATCCCAGAGGCACCTGGAAGCAGGAAGAAAAAGTGATGAGCAACCCTGCAGAGTCCTACTGCTATAATGCTGGACTGCAAATCCCAGAGACCTTGGGGGCAGCAGGAAGAGGAAGTGAACACATAGGCAGAGGTCCTTGCTCTAGCACCCCCTGGCTTCTGGCCTGAGCCACTGCAGGCATGTGGCTGCATTTCCTGAATTAACGATAAGTATCTGTTCACGTCTGTTTGAGTTTAATCATTGCAGTTTATACTAACCTGCAAAGACTGTATCGATTCTGACATGACCTAATCTTCTAGTCTGACCTCCTGCATAATATCAGCCAGAGAATTTCTCCCAGTAATCCCTGGATAAGGTCTATAAGTTCTAACAAGAGCATATCCTTTAGAAAGAAATAACTTCACATTAAAATATAAGCCTGATTTCTAGTCTGAATTTGTCTAGCTACAGCTTCCAAATATGATATGCATTTGTCTCGTACATTAAAGCTCTCTGTCAGAAAGATGATCACTGATTTAACAGCCATAGGATCATAGGGAAGTAGGACTGGAAGGTACCTCACAAGGTTAAGTAGTCCAGCTCTCTGCTCAAGACAGGATCACCCTGACTAGACCATCCCAACCATGTGTCTATTTAACCTGTTCTTGAAAACTTCCAAGGATGGAGATTCTGCAGTTTCTCTAGGTAACCTGTTCCAATCAGTGCTTGGCCACAGAAAGTTCTTTCTAATCTCCAAAGTATATTTTCCCTGCTGAAGCTTGCAGCCTTTGTTCCTAGTCTTGCCCCCTATAGCCACAGAGAAAAGCTCATCTCCATCCTCTCTATAATCATCCTTCAGGTATTTGAAGATTATTATCAATCCCATTCCCCAACCCCACCCTGTCTTATCTTCTCCCTTCAAGGCCCCTAATCATTTTTGTTTCCCTGTGCCAAACTCTTTTCAGACTATCCACAACTTCCTTGAAGTGTGGGGCTCAGAACTGGACATGGTACTCCAGGGGGGGGCTTGCCAGTGCTGAATAGAATAAAAAAAATTTCCCTTGATTTGCAAGTGACATTCCTCTTAATACAACCCCGGATGCCTTTTGCAACAAGAGCACACTGTAGGCTCATATTCAGCGTATAGTCCACCTAACACCCAGGTCCTTCTCTGCAGTACTGCAACTAAGCCAATCGTTCTCCTGGATTTTGCGTGTGCCTTTGTTGCATCTCATCTGGTTAATTGTGGACCATTTCTCCAATCTGCCCAAATCATTCTGAATCCTAGCCCTGCCTTCCAGTTTTTATGCAGCTCCACTCTACATGGTGTCATCCATAAATTTGCTAAGAGTGCACTCAGTCATATCGTCCAGATTATGAATGCAGTTATTAAAAAATGTCCTACTTGGGGCGCTCCTTTGATACCTCCTCCGAACTAAACACTGAGCCACTGATGACTGGTTATTGAGTACGATGATCCAACCAGTTATGTATCCACCCTACATTACTTTTGTCACCTCTTAAAAACTCAATCGTTAACTTTATTCAAGAGTAAATTAAGTCTCTTACTGTGAGGCATGGAACTATTTTTTAAGAATGTGTCATATTTGGTCAGACCATGGGTCCATCTAACCTAGTATCCTGACTCTGTGACAGAGAGTGAATGCTAAAGAAAATAGTATTTAAGTAGGACGTATCAAAAACAATCCATTCCTTTACCCTCTCCCCATACAGCTTCTAGCATTCGGAGACCTAAGAGGAGGTCCTAATTTTGAGGTTAGACCCCTTACTGTCAAGCTTGATGCCCACTGATCAACCTATCCTCCATGTATTTGTGTAATACCCTCTTGGACCTGGTTCAGTTATCAGCCTTCACAACATCCTGTGACAATGAGTTCATTTTATATTGTTTGAAAAACACCTTTATTGTTTGTTTTTTTATACCTGCTGCCTAATCATTTTATTGTATGTTTTCTAGTTCTATTTTTTTTTAAGTTTTTTGGAGCCCTTTTCTGTTTTCTGACACCCATTTTTTAAATATGGAGCCTGGAAATCAACTTTATAGTTCAGTAATGGTCTCTGTTATGACCTGGCCCAGTAGATCTTGTTACTGTCATCAGCGTGTTACTGGTATATGTAATTACTGGCCAAATTGCTTCCAAATTTTGGCCAAAGGGCTTCCAAATTGCTTTGATTTGTGGTAGAATCTAATCACTGTTTCTAGCATTGGGTCTACAGAGCATACTCCCAGTTTCAGGCCTCTTATATGAATCCCTTCTTTGGGATCTGAGGCATTGCAAGCTAGTTACCATAATCCAGTGATTCTTAACCTTTTTAGACTCAAGGCACCTCTTGGAAAATGTCAGCTTGTAGTTTTCTCTCAATTTTTGACTGCAGAAAAATAATAGAGCAATTCTATTACAAAGAACTGAGAGAGACCACAACCAGTCAGAATGTTTCTAAACCTGTGGATTCTTATTTGAAATCTCTAGGTTTATCTTGTGAATCACGTTTGCATGCCTAGCAGTGGCTAGGGGTCGGCAACCCACAATCCATAGGCCAGATCAGTAGAGGTGGGGACAGGATACTTCAGCAGCATTTGAGAGCAGGGGCTTATCTGGAGCTGTGGCAGAGAGAATGGCTGCAGCAGCCATCTCCTGCCTCTGACCCAGGGTGGGTCATTACAGCTCCTAGCCTGAAAAAGTTGTTAACTACCGATTCAGGCCTAACCCCTTCTGTGATTTTGTGGCAATAATGCAAGGAATGCAGGCAAAGAAATTCCTTAATTACAAAGATATAACTCTTAAAGCACTCAAGAACTACACATCTTTGAAAACAACACAGGTTTGGGTGCACCATTGCCTTGTCTGATCTCACCCCTACAGCAAAGCCAAAGTCCATTGGCGCTTTGGGCTCAGGAGAGTCCACTCATTCCGTCTTTTATGTAGCACTGGTTTCCCCTCTCCCTCCTGCACAGAGTAAAACTGTGCTATTAAGTAGGTCTCTTCTCTTGGTCATTTCATCAAGTGACAAGCTCCAGCTCCCCCCTTGTCACATATACCCTATCTTTGAAGTCTGAGATTTGTTCTGGGGAGGGAAAGGAATCATCAGCAGAGCCAGTATTTGAAAAACAGTCAGAGTTGGCAGACTTTAATTGCTATCTTGATGACTCCCCTGTGTTACTTGATCAATAAACTGTGAAGTACCTGTTCTGGAAAGGGCAGGTGTCTGGAATACACTATGTTAGCATCTCCTCAGGCAAGTTTATTCACCCATTCAACACAATGCTGAAATGGAGTTCATAATTAATAGACATTTCCCTCACAGCTCAAGTCACATTAACATTGTACACAGAGGTAATACCACACCACTACTTCTGTTTTTTGTAATCTCCTGCTTATACATCCAATGGTGAGGTTAGTGATTAGTCAGACTCACCCTTGAAGCTCACGTTCAGATTTTTATCCACAATGTCCCTATGCTTTTTCAGAGCCATTGTGTTCAGTGATAGTTTCCTGTTCTGAAAGTGTGATCTATATTTTTTGTTTCTGTATGCTGGGTTTGACCGCTTTAAGACACATGTTCAGATGACATCAGCTTACCATGCAACACTTGTCATTCTGCAAAATGCAGTTTTTCCGGCATTTGTTGTTCATCAGGTTTTTTTATCGTCACAGTCTTTACCAGCAGTGATTTTCAGGGATCCAGGTTATCCATTCACCAAGGAAATATGTGGTAAAACCTGGATTTTCTCCTTTGAGTAAGAAAAACGTGGGAATTGGGTTTCCCTTTGCAGGCTGGAAGAGTTGGGGAGTGAGAGGCACTGGCAGGACACAGGGGGCTGCGGGTGGGGAGTAAGAAACACCACCAGGGCTCAAGGGGCTGTGGGTAGGGAGTGAGGGGCAATGGCATGGGCACGGTACTGGCATATCCAGGTTTCTCAGTACCTCAAAGCAGTGCGGGGACAGCCACAGCTAGACCAATGACCTGGTGAGTGAAGAGGGCAGGGGAAGCTCTGATTTTCCATGATCAGAAACCTCAAATCAAACACCAAGATTTATAGGTATTTAGAATGTATTTTATTATAGTGATTGAGGCACTGGTAGGCTTCCAAGTTGCTTTATAATTGTAAATATATCAATAAAACATTGTGTTTAACTGATCTCTCTCTCTTTCTCTCTCCCCCTCTCTCCCTCTCATATATATATAGTTGCATTTCATTTTAATCTCAGAAGAAGGTGGGTTTTGAGGTTTTAATCTGAGAATCTGCTATTTTTTTAGTTGGAGAAAACCAGGATCCCTGATTTTTATATTTTTCTTCATATTATTGAAAAGATATTGAACAGTATTTGCTTATAAATGGATAGAAAACCCTATGATAGGATAGTTTTTCGTTTACAGTTATTTTTTCAGATCCATCAGTTAGACATTTTTATTCCATGTAATGAGCTGCATAGATTTTTGTAAAGTGATAATTGTTTAATCAGAATTTCTTAAGGAGTAGATACACTGCAGAAATCTAAAAATATTGTGTCAGAGAGTTAAGTCCTTATTCCAGGGCTGCCCAGAAGATATTCTGTGCACTGCATTCAGCCTGTGAGGGTTTATTATGCAGCCTCTGGTGACCCACCCAGCTACCACGTCCCCATTGCTCCAGCTGCATCATCTGCTGGGGTCTCCAGCTTTTACTTTCTGTTCCAGCCCCAGGGAATAGGATGGAGTGTTGTAGCCCAGCCCATGGTGCTGCAGAAGAGCCTGCATTTAGGGAGGTGGCAGTGCACAGTACAGCAGTGGGTGTGAGTGGCCAGCCTGTAACCCCCATTGGTGCAGCCCTCCAGCCACTAGATGTTAGCCTTATTCATTGGGACTGAATCTGTGTCATGCTGACAGTTTAGTGTTACATGGATCATCCCATTTACCCTCCTAAATGTTGTCATGTTTGCATTCTCTCACAACCTTGCAGCTTTTCCTTTATTCCAATACCTGTTAAAATCGGTGTCAGTGATTCATAGAGCTCGTTGGTCAATTCTTTTAAAACTCTTAAGTGGAAATTATCAGGTCCAACAGATTTTTAAAATGCTTACCTTAAGTAGTTACTGCTTAATATTTTCCCTTGTTACTGTTGGAATAGAAAGTATTTTGTTACTATTGTATCATTTTGTGAGATCAAGAAACCCCATCAACAATGCACCCCAATTTTGTTGTACAAACATAAAATACATATCAGAAAATTCTCTCCAAAGCCTACTGTCGAGATGGAGGCAGTAGTGGGAAGACTAGTTTGTAGTTTATAGTTTGCATATATTGGTTTCTTAATTTTGTTTAATCATATAAACAAGAGATACTGTATTAATGAATCACTAACCAGGTACCTTCTAGCCACTCTTATTAATAAGCATTTTGGGAACATGATAAAGCTGTGTCTTAAGAAGGAATTTGAGAGAGAACAGAGAAATGGCTTTTTTCTCCATCTGCTTCAAATACATTTTCAAAAGGCATCTTTGAAAAATACATATTCTAAGAGGAAAAGTTAACTGCCTGCTGCTCAAAAATGTTTTCTTCAGGGGTGTCCTTGGTGCTTTCTTCTGCAAAATGGCTGAAACATTAATGATGGGGATTACAGCTTAGTGCCCAGGGTTTTACTCTGACATATAGAAACCTTATCTGGAATCTTGATCATGTGTTTTCAGGGTTGAGATGGACCATGAATTAGGTTGTGGTCACCTTATCTAACTTAAAGCACAGTGATGTGGCTCATAAGGACTGTTTACAAAAGGATGGGAGAAAAACTGTGGCCTCTGTTTTCCTTCAAGTGATTGCTCATATACTCATTTCACTATTAATGCTATGTGCTTCATCGTGCACTTGGGCTTAAAAACTTTGACTACCAGTAGCTACAGGGCACGTGCCCTAGTTATTCCCTATTAACTCTAAAGAGATTAATGTTCAAGTATGTTTGAATGTTTTGTGTGAAAATAAATGGAGCTTCATGTTAAGATCAAAGTGAAAAATCAGGAATTGTATGACAGAGAGTAAGGTAGAACATAAGAGGGCAGATAAGGGACTTTTTGGTAGACAGGAAGGAGGGGGAGTTTGGTAGAGAGAGCGAAAGGATTTCTGCTCCCCTGCCCTCACTAGGCAGCAGCACAGCAAGGCTGGGGGCAAATAAAACCAGGGTTACAAAACAGGTTTTTGGAAACCCTGCTGGGAAGGAGAACAAGACTGTGCCTCAAAAGCTGGGGTTCAGGGTGTTCTAGGACGATTAGTCACGTTGCTTGCTAGGGAGAGGCTAGAGCAGAAAGCAGGCCTTGCACAGGGTGGTGTCTGATGTGCACATGTGCAGCCAGCTCCAGCTTCCCAGGCAGCTGTCCAGTAGCTCTTTCACAAGTAGTGTCTGACAGGGTTACAAAAACCAAGACAAAGCAGCTTTTTTTGTTTTTTTTTGGTAAAAGTAACAGGAACACCCAATTAGGCCTATTTTTTCAGCACTCGGTATAGCACAAAAACAGTAGATTGTCCTGCTTTTTCAGCCCTAAGCCAGGTACTAAGACTCTCTGTAAAGGAAGAGAAATCTTATCCAGAAGGAAAGAGCAAAGACTGGATAGGACTGGCAAAGATGAATAACTACTTTTTATCATTTATAGCCAGTCTTGTGTAGCCTAAATCTAGGCTATGAACCGGCAAGAGAACCTTTCTGAATTACAGCCCAGAACTCACTTCAGGCTATATGAAGGAAGCAGCATGTGGTTTGTGAATGTCAGAATACTTCTGTTCCTTAAAGCAAGATAGCTACTTACACTAGAAAGGGCGTATAAATATATCAGACATATTTCAGGAAAAATGTACATCTAATAGAAAAACACAAAAGGAATTTACAGAAGATATTGTCTCTTGTTGACAAAGCAGCTTCTGTTATGAAGAACCCACATTTTCTGTATCAGAGCTGAAGGAAGATTATCCCTTCCTTCCAGAGCCTCTCTCCATGATGGAAAGAAGCAAGGTGATAACTAAACGCGTTAAGTTACACACAGCTAGAAAATACTGCACCCACAGGTCTCAAAAGAATTTGTTCCAAGTGACTAAAAACAGTGTTGTAAAACCAGCAAGAAATAAGATAGAATCCACCAACTTTCTCAGTCAGTGTTTCCAGTTTGAACAAAGGAAACCAGATTGATTTTGACATGCCCAGGGAGGTATGGAGAGCCCTGTTTAATTTGGAGAAGGGAATGTTTGGAGTGTAGTTTAATGCACATAAGAACTACTTTCTGGGGAATTACTAAAACAGAGTAAAACAGTAATCTAGTAAACCAAGAAGTTAAGTAATGCTGATCACTTCATTTTTAATTATTTTCTTAGGAATATTTGGTAGTAAATACTGAGACTCAAATTAAAAAAAAATCAAATAAATATACCAAGATATGTGAAAAAAAATATTTTCAATGGTTATTTTTCAAAGCCGTGTGCACCATAAGAACCTTTTACACACATCAGTGTGTGTCTGGTGAGGACGGCATAGTGGGAGAGCTGTCAAAGACGATAATCAAATGCTAAAATAGACTTACTGAGGTCTGTGATCTTGCAGTTGGACAAAGGATCAAAGAAACCCTGTTATTGCCACATTCCACCCCAAAACATACATATATGCAGGCTCATTCCTCTCCCCTTGACACTAACTGCAGCTACAAGATTGAGCTGTCATCTTCCTGTCTTTCTTGGGTGCTCACCTTTCCTGCTTGTCACTGGAACCATATCAACTGTAAATTCTCGTGACTCTTGTTTTATAATCCAGCTCTGACTTAATTGAATGGTGTGCTGGTACCTACTTTCTATCCTGCCTTGCTCATGGTTGACTTGCACCAGTTCACACTTGTAGCACCTTTAAAGGATATTTCTCTTCGTGTACTGCAAGCATGATGTAATGTGGAACAAAAAAGGGTAATGCTGATCCAATGAAAGAATAGGAAAAGTAGCTTTCCCACCCCTCCAATTCAGGAGACATTCCAGTGCCCAGCAGAGGGAGCCGAATATGAAGAAAATGTGATGGAAATCAGAGTCTGTCAAAATGTGGGGAGTTGGCAACCTTCCTTTAAATAGGGGAAATGAGAAAAAATCAGAAAGATGCCCAGAGTTGAAAAAAACCACATCTGTAGTATAAATATAATGTTGAATAATTAGAATTTATAATGTTACTTTCAAAAGATTCCCAAATCACAGAACAGGAAGTGGAAGACTTGCCACTTTGTCATCTATAAATAACTTGATCCTCACTTTAGAGATGGGAAACTGAAACTAAGCAAAATTCAATAATAATGTAACACAGAAAATCAGAAACAAAGTTGGGAATAAAATGTATAGATCCCTCTGCTAGCCACTGGACCACCAATTGTCAGCTGCTCTGGTAATTGTATTACATGGATGTTACAGACAAATCAAGAATTGCAGAACCAAATAACAGCAGGATAACATTCAAACATTTTAAGATGCATTTTAGGTGTTTGGAGACTCTTGTTTCATTTCAAAGAGATGCGGTTAAACATTTGAGATGTGATTGAAATTGGAGAATTAATCCAGAAATTGGTGACACAACAGAAATAATATTGTGCATATATAAAGTAAAAATAATTTAATAGGCAAAGCCTGAAGAAAAGGGGACAAAGGTATGATGTGGATATTAGTTTACAAATATCTGAGAAGTATTAAGGTGTACAGGTCAGTTTTGTTACTTGAGAATGGCAGGAAAAGATGCAGTGGCTTGGAAGTAAAAGTCCGATTACGTGTTGGAGGGAGAAATTCTTAACTGTTAAGACAGTTTGTCCAAGTTCTTTTGAAGAGGTACCATCAGTTGCTGTCTAGAAGCAGGTTAGAAATGTGATGAAATAATGTAGAGGGTTGTTGTTTTTTCCTGTTTCTTGTATTGAGGTGAATTAAACGACTCCAGCCTTCTTCCCTTGGTAGATTGTTGCACTGCTTAACCATCCTTGTAAAAAATGTATGCTTTGCTTCAGCTCCCAGAAGGTTTCCTTTTATGCCCTTCTTCCTAAGGGTATGGACAGATGCAATTAAAATGTTTCAGATGCCTTTTACTGTTTCAGAGGGGTGGCTGTCCACAAATACAAGCCCTTTGAAATGATCTAGAAGTATCTGAAAACACTCCAAAATGGTACCTATTTACATGAAGTGCTATAAGCATTTCACTTTTTTTATTACAGCTGAATTATTATTACCTAGGACCCATAGGTCCTCCAGAATCCCACAGTGCTCTTATCTCCTCCCTCTCTCCCCCACAAAGGAAAGAGAGCTGGGTGGACCGTCTGGCAGTCTGAATGAAGGTTTGCCAGCTGTCCAGCAAGCCACTGAGTCCTGCTTCTCAGACCCCTACCAGTGCCATGTGCCCCAGTCACCTCTACCTCTGTGCCGGAAGGAGAAGGGAGCAGGAGAGGGTCTGGAGATTTGGGCCTGGGATTCATGTGGTGGGAATCTCTCACCACAACCACAGACCCCTGCTGACCCACACTGGGTCTCCCCGTGTGAGTAGCATTCCCCACCCCTCTGCCAGACCCTATGCTCAAGCTGTCCCTATTGCCTAGCTATCCAGCCCCTAGCACCTACTCCTCTGCACCTCTCTGCTTCCAGGATGGGGCAGAAAAGGGGCTAGTGAATTGATAGCTGGAACCAGCAATAGAGCACCCCCAGCTGCCCCCTCCCCTTGACTCCTGCTAAATGCAGCCCTTCCCATCCCCTGCCAGACCCCTGCATTCCCTCCTTAGACCCCTGGCAGACTCTTGCTCCCCCATCACTGCCGCTAGACTCGGGATTTCAGCTCTCCATCCCCTGGTCCTCCTACCTCTCTGTCCCTGCAGCCTTCTGTAGCATCCCTCAGCAGGAGACCAAGCAGCTGCATGCAGCAATTTTGAGTTGTTTCAGCTGGGGTCAGGACAAGGGCTGCACATGTGTTCCCCATCTGAAACAATTCCTTTTTTGAAATGTTCCAAATGTTTCACTTGAAAACATTTCAGTTCTTACATCTGTCCACACCCTAAGCTAAAAAGGCCTTTTAGCAATTGGCATTTTCTTCCTGTGAAGATGCCTGCATATTGAAATCCAGTCAGCTCTCTTGTTATTTTTTTTTAAAGCTAAGCAAGTTGAGCTCTTGAAGCCTCTCACTGTAAGGCTTTTTGGCTTTTTTTCTAGCTTTTGAATCATTTTGTAAACTCTTCTTTGAACTCACTCTAAGTTCTCAGCAGGGATCCTGGCTTTCTCTGTTTTAAAAATTGCAAATTCTCTGATAAAAATGCAAATTATCTGATTAAATAACCCAAAATCTGTGATTAAAATGAAACATTACTATAAGTATGTGTGGTGTGTGTGTGTGTATCAGATGAACACAATGTTCTATTGGTGTGTTTACAATTTTAAAGCAATTGGAAGCCTACCACTGCCTCAGTCATTATAATAAAATACATTCTAAATACCTATAAATCTTGGCGTTTGATTTTGGATTTTTTATCATGGAAGATCAGAGCTCCCTCTTCCCCCTTCACTCGCCAGGATGCAGGTCCTGGCCCCTCACTTCCAAGCCACATCCCCCCAACCCCTGCCGGTGCTCCGCACTCCTCACCCACAGCCCCTTTGAGCCCTGCCTAAGATGCCTCTAGCTGCCAGGGCTACAGGGCCACAGACCCATGTCTGCAGCCCCCTGCCCAAGCAGACCTGGGTTTGCAGTGCCTGAGCCCCAGTTGCCGCCTGTGGAAAGCAATGATTGCTGTGGCAGAGCAGGGCGCAGAGTCGGTCAGCCAGAGGGTGCCTCACCATGGTGGTATGGGGCTTGCAGTGGCAGCAGCTAGCTTCCCTGCCCCTGTCTGCCCTGTCATGCTGGGCCGTGCCCTCTGGGCTGCAGAGGGCCTGAGAGGAGGGCAGGGAGCCTAAGTGTGCCCCACACACACCTGAGGGCATGTGCCGTCCATACCCCCTTCCTCCCAGGACTGTACACAGTATCAGGGAGCCTGCCCCACTCTGCCACCCTACAGTCGAGTCACCCTTGGCTCTACCACACTGCCCACCTGGGCCCTGCAGCTGCTTATGGCCCCAGGCCCTAAGCCCCATGTACCACCCCAGTTGGGCAGCACCCCCAGTCCTAGCCAACTAACTCCCTCCCTCACTATGGGGGCCTCAATCCCACCACCTTCCCCCTCCCTGCAGCTGCCAGACTTACCTGCAGAAGCTGCTCTCCTGGCTGCCTGGCACGTGGCACCCTCTGCCTAAGTACCCTCCTCCCGTTTCCCCCCAACCTCTTGCAGGCTGGTACTCTGCCAGCCTGCAAGGGGAAACCCAGAGTTTCCTGCATTTTTGTCTTTTAAAAGAGAAAATCCAAGTTTTTCTCCTTAAAATTAGAAAATGCAGGTTTTCCCATTTTTTTTTTCTCATGGCAAGCAGAAAGCCTAGATCCCTGGTTACCAGTATCTTTCGTGAAAGCTGGATACTACGACTGAACCTGTAGCCCATTATTAGGCCTACTACCATGCAGAAGAAAAATAAATTCCCTACTTCTCCTGACTTTGCATGCAAAGACAGGATTTTGGTTGTAGTATAACACTGTGAACCCATTATATTTGGTCACTATAACCCCTGTGTTCTTCTCAGAGTCACTGTTGTCCATGATGCAGTCCCCAGGCCCAGTATGTAGGCATGATCTGAGAAACGTTGTCCATTACCACGTAACTTTCCATTCAGTTTGAATGGGTCCATTTTGCAAGGTAATCCAGAAGGACCTGTACAGTAGCTCTGTTCTCGGACCACCAATCTTGGTGGCATCCACAGATTTAATCAACGGTAGTTTTCTGTTTATTTCCCGATCATTGATGGCAATGCTGAAGCTGGTCTTATCAATCCTTCAACAACATCTCCCTCCACACACTCAGTGAATGATGATTTCCAGCTGACAGCTACTTTTTGTGATCTGTCTGCCAGTTCTTAAACCATTTAATATTTGCTTTTTGATATTCTACATGTAGTGCTAATTGTTTAATCAGTGTCATGCAGGGGTAGGTGACATGCTTTTCAGGAACCTGTCACATGAATACAGTTATTTTTTATCAGGCAAACTTGTAATGTCATCAAAGAATGAAATCAGGTTTGTTTGACAAGACTCATTTTCCTTAGAACCGTGCTGGCTGTCAGCAATGATATTCATACCCTTTAGTTGTTTATCCACTGACTCTTCTGCTTTTCTGTCCAGGAGAGATGTCGGGGCATCCTGCTTACCTTTTCTGACTATGAACACAATATTGGCACTCTTCCAGTTTTACAAAATTTTCTCAGTATTCCCAAATTTATTTTAAAAACATCTTCAGAAGTACTGACAGCTCTGTAGCTAACTGTTTTTTCAATTCCTGGCTGCAGATTATCTGGGCCTGTTTATTTTAAAATGTTTGTCCCTAACAGATATTGTTTAATGTCTGCCTTGGTTATTAATGGTCGGGAAAGTATATCGTACTTGTGTGATATTAAATTGTCTTCCTGCTTCTTTGAAAATACAGAAGAGAGCTATCTACTAAAAGCTTTCTTTTTTGTGCATCGTCATTGTTAATAATTTTACCCTCTCCATCTAAACAGGGGATTACCACTTCCTTAGGATTTTAGGATTTATTTTGTTTGTGAATACACTCTAACTTCTTACTGTTCAAATCCCTGCCAGCCACAGGTTTTTCCAGTTGGTCTAATAAAAGGTATCATTTGTCTTTGACAAGTTTCTACATAGCATGATATCTCATTTAAATCAGTTCCTGTCTTTTCATCTTCTTTTTATTTGTTATATGTTGTATTTTATTTCTGATCATTGCTTAGGAAGTTTTCCCTACTGAACAGAGTGGACTTTTTAACCAAAATTCTCCTCTTTGATTGTGTCTTTTTCGTCATCTAATAAGCTCATCCTATCATGCAGCTTTCATTGATGTTTTTGTCTAAGTTTTGCCTCCCAGTTAATTTCACTCAGAATTTTCTCAGCTTTAGAAAATTAGCTCTCTTGAGGCACCAAGTAGATATGCTGCCAGTTGTAACTGTTCTCTTACTTCCTGTATTGAATATAAATAGGTCAGGATCACTCGTGCTTGCAGCTCAGTGTTAAATTCATCCTGATCTGTCAAAATGAGGTCCAAAATTTAGTTTCATTCTGTTAAGCTCAGTACTTTTATTTTAAGAAGTTATTGTCTGTAATTTTTAGAGACATTAATGATTTACTAGCTGCTGCTTGAGATTTCTAGTATGTCTTCTAAGTTGAAGTCTCCCATAACACCCCAATTTTTCTTTCCTCACATTGCAGAAAGGTATTCAGGGAGTAATTCTTCCTCTTCTCTGCTTTGATCTTGTTGTCTGTAAAGCCCTCATGTGCTGCATTGCCACCTTTGGTATTTGTTAGCACATTGTTTATTCCAGAACCTGCATTATCCATAACTCTGAATAAGTTGTCTTCCATTACTCTTGCATTTACATTATTTTAATACTGAAATATTGTCCATTACCAAATAAAATCTTATTATTGCATATCATTATTTTGAATTTAAATATATATTAAATTTGGATGGAAGATCTCAGCTTTATTTACTTAATAAGCAAAACCTCCCTGATTTGGTTTCATATTGGCTGTGTTTCCTACCATTCAAAATTATTGCATTTCAGCCATTTGAAATAAAAAATTTTCTCCACAAGGTTGGCGATGTTATAATTTGTGTCCTGTCTTTTCACTGAAAAAATTCAAGGGAGAGAGAAAATGCATGCAGAGAATCAAATTCTGTGAGATAGTTGAAGTGAGACTGTAGCAGGAAAAGCAGGTATAAGTACTCTGCTTTATCTTACACAACTCTGGCTAAGGGTAAAGTCGGCATGTAAGTTATACTGCGAAGTTATTTTGTAAAATTATTGAATGCCAAAGGGTATAAATTTTACATTGACCTCTGTTTCTGAACAACTTATTTTAATGTTTATGTCATCAGAGAATTTGGCCCTCTTGGTTATAGCTAGCACACGCCAAATCTTGATTTTTCCCTGGCGCACAATTCTTCTTTTTAATTTGATATGTGTAGCATTTTTCTATATTGGTTTATATAATTGGTCAGTGTTCTAGATAAAAAGTCAATTACACTGATCAAGCTTAAAAATAACTTTCCAACATTTGGAAGTGGAAGCGTAAGTCTGGTACAGCCACAGATCTAAGAATGTTAGACATCTCAGTTTTCTGCTGTCTGTCCTCAGAAGTCCCAGGAAAGAATGCCTTTGAGTATGCCTTCAAGGTCAGCAGACTTGAACTACTTTGGATCTTGATTCCAAATTGCAGAGCCTCTCAGAGAGAACATCCTGTCAGCATTTCATTTGCTTTCTAACTCAGGGAATTCCAGCCCTAGCACTTCCACCCATTCTGGCAGTGGTACCTGGAGAGAGGCATTTTTTTTTTTTCAAATAGATAAGTCTCAAGTTAGCCAGAGCTTTGAACAGGAGCCTTAAACACCATTAAAACCAACAAATATCCACTGCAGATCTAGGAGAATGGCTAACATTGACTCCTGGCAAAAATTCCTTTTACCAGACATATTTGGCATATTTCACATCCCATGTGGATTCCCTAGTAGGTGCATAATGAACAAATGTGACATACAAAAAACTAGAACTCTTGTTTCCAAAATTATATCTTTTATTAGACCAACTGGAAAATGGCAAGAAAATATCCTTTTCTACAGACTTTCAGGATCAAAGTCCCTTTGTCAGGCTCTGGGAAAAGTATAGATGGTATAAGATGGTAAAAAGTCTCCATAGGTAGGAAATAAACTTCATTTTTGCACAGAGGGAGCTGAAGATGGAAGTCTGTCCCTCTGGGTCCATGAGAGTGTCTAATGAACAATGCTAAACTTTAGAGAAGTAGCACAACTGTAAATATCCTCTGTGCTCTTAAAATGTTTGTAGTGATCATTTCCTTAGCTTACTGATGTTTCCTTGAAAGTATATTTTATTAAGCAAAGTTTATTAAGTTTTGGTAAGGAGCAAATTGTGTTGTACAAAGCCAATTAATAAATTTTCTTCTGGTTTAACCATGATGTGTATAACAGCTTAAGTCTGTTAAACAATAACTAAACATTTTCTTATGTTTTCAACCCATCAGAAGTGTTTTTGTCTCAAGAGATTGTAGCAGAGACACAATACATAGGTGTTAAGCATAAGCTTAAAAGGCTGAAGAGGTGATCCTTGTACTACCTGTTGAAGTTCCTGATTTTTCTGCTATACAAACAGCACCCTCCATTCATAATTAAGAACAGTTCTTGAGTTTTGGAGGGAATCTGTCTTCTTCCTCAGTGTAATACTCAGGGAATCAAGGTTTGGATGTGATCTAGGTATGTTCTTGCTAGAGTAACAGCTCAGAAACTCCTCAGACAGGATAGGGAAAAGTGGAATGTGAAAGATGTTTTCAGTTGTGGCTTTCTAGCAGATCTGAGCTTAATGCTCTGTGCCTCTGTATCCCTAAAACAAAAGTTGATATTTCTGGACTGATTTTCCTGAGGGTCTGGGGCAGCCTGGAGGAATAAATGTACTATGAAGTGGGTGAATGACAGGAACTTAATGAAACCTATGTTAAGCTGGGCAAAAAAAAAATGGCTCGATTTGCTATGTATTTGTTCATATGAATGTCACTTAATAAAATCAAAACATTTTAGGATTAAAATAAGCTTCTATATTAAACTAAAAAAATTCTAATCTTACTCCTAGTTGAGAATGTTGCATTTGTTAGTTCCATAAATATTGCTCTAAATTTGAAATAGCACACAGCTTGTTATTGGTGAGCATATTTTAAAAGGGCAAATTAAGCTAGTAACTGCACTGTGTATGTATTGCTTCATATAAGCTTTAATTAAAATACATTTTAGTTTGGCTAAATTCTACAGGAATTACTCTATATTTAAAGGGGCTATCTTGAGTTTGCAAGATAGGAGATTTCTTTTTCTTTTGTCCCCAAAATTCATAAAACTTTTTGGGATACTACTGTGCAAGTGACTATTTTATGGATATTAATTAATTAATTTATATTAAAATTATTAGTAAGCTAGCATTCAGTAATGATCAGCACTACTTATATTAGTGGGACCAAGCTTTATATAGAGAGACTTAAGTTTTGGTCTAAAGAGGAATTATAAACAGTGGTGGAAAAGCGTCTTAAAAAAGGAAATATACATATTTTTTCATCCCTATAGTTTGTTCTCAAAATGTTCATGCTTTGGAAGATAGCCATTTATATAAGCAGGTGATCTAACCAAGTACTAAAAATTGTTACAAAGTTTCTAATGTTAGTCTAGTGACTTAATAAAGAGTTTTGATCACTGACCATAGTGCCTAATAAAACATGGAAGGAGGTTAAGAAACTGTAAATTCAGTGATACAAAAAATACGACTTGAAGACTTTTTTTTTGGTTTTGCAGTGTTCCTGTTCCTGTAGTCAGTCTAGAGAAAATTCCTAACCTAGTGAAGGCAGATGGTGCCAATGTTAAAATGAATTCTACAACCACTACCACCATCACCTCCTCCTCAGCCTCTTCATCCACCATACCTGCTCCAACTTTGGTTAAATGTGGTTTGACATCTAAGTCAGTGCCACCATCACCAGAAAAGATTCTGAACGGCAAAGGAATTATAGCTCCATCAATAGACAAGAAACATCAAAATGGCACTAAAAGCAGTAACAAGCCTTACAAAAGAATCTCAGGTGAGTAATGTTGTAGTGCAACTGTTCAGACAGCCCATCATTCTTTATTAATAATTTTTGTAGCTGGGGAGTGATATCTTGGAACATGCTGTAGGCTGTTTTGCTATAAGATGCTGTTTTGAAATTGCAAATCATTACCCTAAAAGCTCTTACTGTATTTGTAATATCTGTCCTTTACAAATACAAGTTTGTTTTGTGTTAGTGAGTTAAAATGTGAGTTAAAATGTAAAATATTTAGGGGGAAAACCGTTAAAGTAAAAAGACAGTGATTCTCTTAATCTATTGTTAGTTGTATAAATCAGCTTCCTGTCAACTAGCATAGGAATAATCAGCTTACCAAGGCCCATGTTCTCCAGTCTCCAAAACTATTCTTGATATTTGAAACTTTAATTTATAATAGATATAGTTAGTTCAACTGAGAAATGTAACTTCTGCCACTCAGCAAAGTTCATGTCAATTATGTTGTTACTCAGTTACTCTTTCTTATTAATCTTGTCCTTACTCTATATGGGGTGGTTGGTCTTCTTTTTAACAAAACTGTTATTATGGGTCCAATGAGTTAGTTGCATAAATAAATGTCACTCTAATCTGAAGGAATATGTCCCTGTCATATCGGAAAATTAATACACACACCCTCAACCTGGGGGCTGGCTTCTCTGTGTGAAGAAAAGGAGGCAAGGCTTGGGGAGTCTGCAGTAGCTGTGGGTTTGCACGTCAATAGCAGTTGTGGTGAGCTAAGGTTACGGTCACTTGATCTGTCCCTGTACAGATCGACCAAGTATTGTGGAAGCATTGGTAGCCTAAGGACGCAGTGTCAGTCAGAGGGTTCCCATTCCTCCACCGCCTGTCAGGGGCGTTTCTTCCCAGTCTTCTTCTCTATCCCCTCACAGCTGAATCAAGCCAGTTGCTGGACTGTGGGCAGAGAATTTGCTCCCAAAAGTAAAACATACACTTATGTCCTTAAGGAAAGAAAACAAAATGTCTGAGCTCACGTTTTCTAGCAAAAGTAACTGAATCAAGTTTACTGCATTGGAAGCTCTGTACAGAGTCTGTTCGTCTGTTGGCAGGACTTTAAGACTTCGGCAAGAACTTTCTTGTGTGTTTTGAAAGACTCATTTTTGTAATGGTAATGCTATCCAAGCTGTATCATCCATTTGATAGAAAATTGAGCAATTTAGTTTTTCAAGAGTGTATGAGTTGCACAAGATGACTGCCATTATTTTTAGTTCATAAGTGTGACTTGTTTGTTTGAGACTGAATATAAGTTTGTTTTGTTTTTCATTTTCTTACATTTGGCAGACAGCTCCGTGGCACAGTTAACATGGCTTGGTTCCAAAACAGTGAGATGCGTTTGCAAAAACTGTGTGGCATGGCACGATGCCATTCCTCTGGAGCATCCAATACAGCGACTTCTTTCTTAACTAGTTAAATATGGTTCATAGGAAAATTAAGCAGTTGTCTGTGCTTGAATACTATAAAACTGAAAATATTTAGGAAAAAAATCAACAATTTGGCTTTTTTCAGCCTAACGTTTTGTTTCCTGGGGTTTGATGTACTATCCCAATGAATAAATACAATGCATTACAATTCATAACATTTAAAATAAACTTAAGATAATGAGGCACGGGAAGATGTTCAAAATGTGAATGTTTTTTGTAAAACTTAATTTAGAGACCCAATTTACTGCTCTTCCTGGGACACGTAGAGTTGGTAAACTGTGTCTTCAAGCTGGCAGGCTTTCCCCCACATCACTCTGTACCAAAGGACTGGAGGTTGTGTAGACACTGATTCAATCCTTGGTATTTACTGTGTTAGGCCCTTGGCAGACATCATTTCTATCAAACAACAGGTAATGTTGTTTGATGAAAACTTACGCAGTGCGACCTGCTTCATGTTCACAGGGGAGGCTATCCTTAAGGAGGAAAGTGCTCTTGGATCTAGATCTAAGAACACTTGCCAGCAAGGGGAGGCTGTCTCCCCCCCCAGTCTTGTATGGAGCAGGCTCCTGCAAAGGGTAGGGGGTGGACATAGGAGCAGCAGGACTGGAACTCCCCCAGGACACCTTATAAGATGCTCTTGTATGTGTGTTTCTCCTCTCTCCCCATCTTTTGCCTGTAGTTTCCTGAAGAAATCATCAAATCATAGAAAATTAGGGTTGGAAGGGATCTCAGGAGGTCACCTAGTCCAACCCCCTACTCAAGTCAGGACCATCCCCAACTAGATCATTCCAGGCAAGGTTTTTTCTAGCCAAATCTTAAAAACTTCCAAGGATGGAGATTCCACCAGCTCTCTGGGTGACCTGTTCCAGTGTTTTACTACCCTCCTAGTGAGAAAATTCTTCTTAATATCTGACCAAAACTTCCCTTGCTGCAACTTGAGACCATTGCTCCTTGTCCTGTCATCTGCCACCACTGAGAACAGTCCAGCTCCATCCTCTTTCGAACCTCGCATCAGGTAATTGAAGACCGCTATTAAGCCCCTTCTGTCTTTTCTTCTCTAAACTAATTAAGCCCAGTTCCCTCAGTCTTTCCTCAGAAGTCATGTTGCCCAGGCCCCTTACCATTTTTGTTACCCTCCTCTGGATCCTCTCCAGTTTGTCCCCTTCTGTAGTGCAGGGTCCAAAACTGAACACAGTACTCCAGATGTGGCCTCACCAGTGCTGAAAAAAGGGGAATAATCACTTCCCTTGACCTGCTGACAACGCTCCTACCAATGCAGTCCAGTATGCCGTCAGCCTTCTTGGCAACAAGGGCACACTGCTGGTTCATATTCAGCTAATCATCCACTGTAACCCCCAGGTCCTTTTCTGCAGGCAGTCAGAATCCCAGAACAATCCCAGCCTGTACCAGTACATGGGATTGTTCTGTCCTAAGTGCAGGACTTTGCACTTGTCCTTTTTGGGCCCTTATGAGATTTCTATTGGTTCAATCCTCCAATTTGTTTAGGTCACTGAATCCTAGCCTTGGCCTTCAGCATACCTACTACTCCCCCAACTTGGTGGCACCTGCAGAGTTGCTGAGTGTGCACTGTATGCCATCTTCCAGGTAGTTGATGAAGACATTGAACAAAACTGGCCCCAGGACTGACCCCTGGGGCACTCCATGTGATACTGGCTCCTAACTAGACATTGAGCCATTGATTACTATTCTCTGAGCCCACCCAATTCTCCAGCCAGTTTTCTATCCACCTTACAGTCCATTCATCCAGCACATACTTCCTTAGCTTGCCTGAAAGAATGTTGTGGGAAGCCATATCAAAAGCCTTGCTAAAATCAAGGTACACCACATCCACCAGTCTCCTTGCATCCACAGAGCCAGTCACCTTGTAATAGAAGGCAATCAGGTTGGTCAGGTATTACTTTCCCTTGGAAAGGGAATTTCTAGGGCCTGAGGTGAGATTGACTGGTCTGTAGTTCCCTGGATTCTCCTCCTTCCCTTTGTTAAATATGGGCACTATGCTTGCCCTTTTCCAGTCATCCAGAACCTCTCCTGTTCGCCATGAGTTTTAAAGATAATGGCCAATGGCTCTACAATCACATCAGCCAACTCCCTCAGCACCGTCAGGTGCATCCCACCCAGCCCCGTGGACTTGTATATGTTCAGCTTTTCTAAATAGTCCCTAAGCTGTACTTTCGCCACTGTTGGCTGCTTACCTTCTTCCTAAAGTATGCTGTTGGTGCAGAAGTTTAGAAGCTGACCTTACCTGTGAAGACTGAGGTGAAGAAGGCATTGAGCACTGCAGCCTTTTCTGCATCCTCTATCACAAAGTTGCCTACCCCATTCAGTAAGGACCCATACTTATCCTGATCCTCTTGCTACCGACATACTTATAGAAACCCTTCTTGTTATCCTTCATGTCCCTTGCTAGTTGCAACTCCAGTTGATCTTTGGCCTTGCAGACTTCATCCCTGCATGCCTGAGCAATGCTCTTATATTCTATACTAATTATTTGTCCAAGTTTCCACTTCTTCTGGATTGTCTGTGCACTGCTGTATTGCCCTCCCAGTAGATGTCAGGATGATCAAAGTCCCCCATGAGAACCAGGGCCTGTAATGGGGAAACTTCCACTAAGTATTTAAAGAAAACCTCATCTACCACATTCTCCTAGTTTGGTGGTCTATAGCAGACCCCCACCACGACATTACATTACACTTGTTGCTCTCCCCTCTGACCCTAACCTAGAGACTTTCAACCGCCCTATCTCCTGTTTCATACTGGAGCTCTGAGCAATCATAAGGCTGTTTGACATAAAGTGCAACTCCTCCCCTCGTCTCCCCTGCCTGTCCTTCCTGAACAGCTTGTACCTATCCATGGCAGTGCTCCTGTCACGCGAGCTCCCAACAAGTCTCTGTTATTCCAATCTCGTCATAGCTCCGCGACTGTGCAGGGGCTTCCAATTCTTCCTGCTTGTTTTCCAGGCTCCATGTATTTGCGTACAGGCACCTAAGCTACCTAGTTGATTGCCCTGATTTCTCAGGAAGTATGAGAGCACCTCCCCTGTTTCTCCCTCCTGCTTGCTCTTCCTCTAGATCTCCCACTTACCTCACAGCTTTGGTTTCCATCTCCCAGCAAACCTAGTTTAAAGCCCTCCTTGCAGGCTAGCAAGCCGGTCTGCGAAGATGCTCTTCCCTCTTCGTCAGGTGGATCCCATCTCATCCCAGCAATCCTTCTTGGAAGAACATCCCATGGTTGAAGAAGCTGAATCCCTGCTGGTGACACTACCTGTGCAGCCAGGTACTGAGCTGCAGGATGCACCTGCTCCTGCCCAGGCCCTTTCCCATGACTGGAAGAACTGAGGAGAACGTGATCTGAGCCTCGGACCCCTTCACCCTTGCACCCAGAGCCCTGTAAATTCTTCCCCTCTTTCTGAGGCTCCTGTTGTGCACAAGCAAAGCATGTCGTGTTGAGTGTTTGTCTACCCTCTGCCTCTCACAGGGAAGAGGAGCTAAACAGCTCCTTAAAGAAGCTGCCTTGGAGGCTGGTTGGGGGCAGAGGGTCATGATATCTCCTTCTGAGGCACCCTGGCACAGCAGGGTTCAGTGGCAATCACAGGGAGTTCCCTTGCAAGAAGGAGGTGGGAAGCAAGTTCACCCTAGGGTTCAGGAGAACCTGACCAAACTCTATCACCCTCTGTGTAATATGCCATGTGTTCAATTTAGAATGAGATACAAACAAGCTGCTAAGATGATGGACATTTAATAGGTAACATTTCTGAGCATGAATCACTATTTATTTTTTGTGGCTCTTTATCAGGTGATAAATTGTTTGAGCACATGGCATGCTACAAATGTATTAGTCCATTAACACATTAATCACACTTTAAATGTGACATCTGCCAAGGACCATAGAGAAAAGTCATTAAGGTAGATGGGCATTTTTTTGTAGAGATTGCTATGGGGTGTTCCTTCATATTGCTTAGCCAAGGATCTAATGAGCAACCCCACATTGGCACCATTTCAGCACATTTTGCCAGTAAAATGTATCTGCCAACAAGACAGAAAAAATCACTGGGTAAAAAATCCAGAGACGATGGAGCTCTGCTCTACAACTGCCTTGGCTGTAGTCATTTTTCCACATGAATACCTTGACTATCTTGCTGTCTCAGCCTCTCATGCTGATGTGGCATCACAGTACAGTTTGTAGGGATTGTTTATTCCAATTATTTAAAATACTAAGCTGTGAAAACAAATACCTTTTTATATAGTGGATTCCTGGCCAGCATTACACACATCTGTGCACAGGCTAAGCTAAGATGCTTGGATGATTCTTTGGGATAGATCTCAAATGCAATCTACTTGTTTTATATAAAAAGTAAAGGGATGGGGAGAAAGGGAATAAGCAAGGGAATTGTTAGGTTCCTGATCTCCTGTTGCAGGTGCCCAGCCATTTGTTTTTAAAACCTTAGCTTTGAGCTTAAACTGGTCTACATCAGCTCCATCCTTCTTAATCCTCAACTGTCTCCTCCCATGCTCCTGAATGGGGCTAAAGCTGTTCTCTTTGCTAAGAGCTGGTGATTCTGGTGCATAATGAAGGAGGCAGCCTGCTTTCCTGCTGTAAAGATCTGAGCCAGCCGAGACATATCAAAAGACAATCAGACTTGCAATGCCCACCACCAGTAGGTCATTGTCCCTAGTGGCAAATAGAAAAAACTTAGTGCAGAAAAATATAACATGTTCAGTCCCAGCTGTCTTATGGAAAAGCTAAACAACTAGAATACTCCATTTAAATAAATTGTAATAGTTTGCAACCACTGAAGCTTATACTACATGTTTTCAGTCAGTCCAGACTGTAAAGTTGCATACAGCTACCCAGTGGAGCTACATAGAAGAAATACCTACACTCCCCCATTCTACAGAACTGGAGCCATCATGCTTATCACATGAGCCAACTGAGTGGAAATCTGTAAGAATCCACCTTTACAGCTGGGACCCTTTCCTGTCATCATGGATACTGGTACTCTGGGAATCCAAAAAATCTGTTCTATCACAGATCACCAAGAAGGGAAAAATCTTTCTTTTTATATATGAGACTCATCATAGATACTCTGCCTCACAGTTAGCACTACAGGGCTACTCTTAAAGGAGCATTCAGACTTCAGTTGGAAAAACAGGCAAGTTTCCTGCTTGCTTAGCATTGGTGTTCATATTGAGTGTAGTCTTGTCATTGCTCCCTAGACTGTGCAGGCTTCCAGTTTTTCTAACTGCAAATCATGAAATTAACTTTATCTCTGCTTGTACTCTGTTTGAATCCTAAAACTTGCTTCTTTTCCAGCTGCATTGAGCAGTAGTTCCTCCTTTTGTGTTTCCTGAAGCTGGAGGGGTACACTCTTGATTTGTAGACTTTGATATCTTTAGTTTCAGGCGTGCCAGTGTAGTTTGGTTTAGTTTACTCACATGGGTGTTATATATGTGACCCCAGAAACCATGATAGGCACAGAAACAAATCCAGGATTTTAAAAAGCAGGATGTGGTTGCAGCACTCAGTACTGCAGCAGTGGCTGGCTGCACACCCCACCTCAACCTCCTCCCCCCACCCCCAGCAGGCAGCACTGCAAGGACTGAAGTCCCAGGGAAGGTAAGTACTGTCTCCTTCCTTCCCCTTTGCTCAGAGGCATGTCTCTGCCCCCTTCCTTCCCCTCTTATTCCCCAGTCCCTACCTGTTGCTGCTGGTGCTGTCCCAGGGCCAAGGGAGTGCCTGTCCCACTCCAGCTGGGCTGTGTGGGGACTGTATTGAGCCCAGGACTGTGGCAGGAAATGGCAAGTTCCCCCTCTCCACACCTGCTCCCAGGCCTCTAGGGAACACCTTGGGGGAGCAGATTGGCAGCAGTGTTTACACTCCCTCGCTCCTGTGCATCCAGACTTGGTGCAACCCAGCTGGATTGGGCAGGAGCTCCCTTCATCCCCAAGACAACATGGATGCAGCAGTGGCAGATAAGAGTGGGAATGGGAAGGGAGGAAGATGAGAGGGGAAGGAGTGGCCTGCCTTTGAGCACAGAAGGGAATGAGTGGGAGGAGTGCTTATTTTCTTCAAGGCTTAAGTCCCTGGCTGATCTTCTGGCAACATGGTCAGAAAGGGGAAGTGTGGCCTTACCACTGCACCTCCTCTGGATCTGCTCCTGGAAAGGCACATTACATACTTGGAAAAATAAGCTGAAGAACCACCTCCTTTATCTGGCCTTTAGGACACAGTATATTAAATACTTCTGCATTTTTGGACCTACTTACATGTTGAACGTATCTTTTACGTTCTGCTGTGCTTCAAAATCCACAGTAGCTACCACTACTTGTGACTGACTTCACTGTCATGGGGAGGTTTCCTCAACAGTGACACTGTAGACCATTAGTTCAGATATACAGGACTTTAGTTCAGGAATGCCTTGCATCTCAGGTATGATCAAGAGAGTTTCCCCTTTTCCATGGGTTCAATAGTGTTTTACCCTATCTAGTGTTTATTTTTAAAAATCTTTTAACAATTCCTTGTAACGATACTGAGAACCACCAATCACCTAGGACATGCAGGAAGCAGATGTTGTTTAATACAGAGCCCTGGGCATCAGAAGTCGTGCTGCTTCTCCTAGCTCTGCCACTTACTCACTCTGGCTTGAGCAGTCTCTTAAGGTCATTGTGTGCTTCAGTTTCCCCATCTGTAAAATGGGGCTAAAAATGCAGACCTCTTAGCAGGGAATTTTTTATAGTTTGTAAAAATTTTCAGATCCTCAAATGAAAGGTTCTGCATAGGTGTGAAGTATTAACTAATTGTATTCTGAAGACCACGCCGTTCTTTCACAAATATAAGCCCAAATAAATTATTAAATAGCTGTGTTACTTATTCATTATCTTAAGGGGGCACAAAAGAATATGAAAAGATTACATAGATGTAAACTAAAGCATCCATTCTGCAACATAAAATTGAAAAGCCATTTTACATGTAAGTTATAGGTAATCTAAAAAAAGTACACAAAATTGTAATTGATGATAAAAAAAGTAAATTTAATGCATTCAGCATGAAATACACTAACCTTTCTCAATAGGTGGTTACTACTGCTTATAATAATTAGAACTCATGCAAATCTTCTCTGAAGTGCACTGCACACTATTAAGTTTAATATGTCTGTGAAATAGGGTGATAAGAATTATTAGATCCTTGTTTTATACCTGGTGATTCATTTAGATTAAAATTTTCAAGCATAGTTTGTACTTTTGTGTGTGACTTGAGACACCAGTGCATGATTTTTTCAGAAGATCTGAGCTGCTGTAGCTTTCAGTTTCCAGTGGAAGATTGGATAACACTTCTAAAATTCAGTCCACAGATCTGTTAAGAGCGGGACCCCAAATCTGACTCAGATCACTTTACAAAACTCAACTCTCTGGTCCAAGCCTCTAAATAGAACAGCCTTAACTGCTGCCCCCAAAAGACTATTTCCCAAGAGTATTGTTTCCCAGCATCAGAGCAGGTTTTGTGAATTCTGTGAAATTCTGCTCTTAATGGTGGGAACCATGTCCAAGGACAGGAGAGAAGCCGAATTGCATAGCTGTGCATGTGGTACATGTTACAATGTGCTGGCACTGAGCCATGTAAATAATACTATCAGACAAAGCTTATTGGAGCTTCTGTAAAGCTGAATATAGTGAGGAAGCAATTTTCATTCACATGTATTAACATGTATTTTGAGACTTTCTTTTCTTTTCATTCCCTCAAACAGAAAGAGAATTTGACCCAAATAAGCACTGTGGAGTACTGGATCCTGAATCAAAGAAACCTTGCACAAGATCACTCACCTGCAAGGTATTTTTCTTAGAAGATAAAATAGCAGATGCTATGTTGTAGTTTAAATGGCACTACAGTAATATGAGTGTACTCAGGACACTCCTGTCTTACAGACAATGGGTGTGGTATTCAGACACTCGCCACAGGTAATTCTTTATACAGTAATCATATTCTGTTTCTTTGGTGAATCAGGGCATCTGCATTATTACAGTGATATTTTTGACGCAGGTTTTTCATGCCACTTATGTAAAAGGTATTAGAATGTTGTATACAAATAGTAAAGAATATTGTTTGTAAATGATACTTTTTGTTCATGTGTATAATAGCACTGATGCATACTTTACTTTGATTTAAGATGAAAGTAATTTTCTTATTTAATAACTTTAAAGGTTCCCACTTACTTTATCAAGTCTCATAAAAACAGAAACAAGATGAGACATTTAATAAAGACAGAGACATATACTACTGCTTGTCTGTAGAGGTGAACAGAAAGGAAGAAACCTTGTGCAAAATCACTCGCCTTTTAAAGCATTTCATCTATATGCTTAAAAATATCGACTTGTAAACATTTTTGGATATAAATCAAAACAAAACAAATTATTATTTGTAGATTAAGAACTCTAATGACCAAATTCTAAATTTTAATAATAATAGTATTACTCAAGTATTATTTTCTGTTTTGGAAAAGGTAAATAAATAGTTTCCATTGTGAAATTTGTTTTTAAAAGTATTTTTAGTTAAAAGCAAACATTTCTGAAAATAGCTATTTAACTTACCAAAGGTGGAATAATAGCTTTTAATTTGCCTTGGCTGTGTCTAAAGTTTTTTTATGTAGATTTTTACCTCTTAGAGTTGTATGTCAGAAATTTAAAGAATTCGCGAATAATTTTATGCACACACAAACCACCCTTTTTAACCACCCTGTTTTTAGACTCACTCACTTAACCATCGGCGAGCGGTTCCAGGCCGTAAAAAACAGTTTGACATCCTTCTAGCTGAACATAAAGCTCGATCCAGGGAAAAAGAAGGTGCAAAAGACAAGGAGCATCCACAGTCTATAAAGGAAAGCCATCAGAGCCAACCCACACCAGCACAAGATTCTTTGTCAGGATCTTCAGTGACCTCTGGACAAGAAACAAAAGTAACGTCTCCTGCAAAATCTAAACCACCCAATTCTGTACTTCCTAGGTGAGCAGTTCTCAGACTTGTGTAAACCAAATCCTAAAGCTGCTGTAGCAAATGTTGCTGTGCCTTATACACATCTGAAGTAGGATTTGCTTTATCCTTCTCTGAATTATTCCCTAATTAAATTTTAATATAAGGGTTTTTTCTCTTGGTACCTAGAAATAGGCAGTGTCTAGTTGGGAGGAGATCAAGTGGGGTTCTCCAGGGGTCTATCACGGGTCTGGTGCAGTTCAGCTTGTATCATTAATGATTGGATGATGGGATTGAGCGCACACTTCGCGGCTTTGCAGATGACACCAAGTTGGGTGGAGCTTCAGATGTTCTGGTGGGCAGGGCTAAGATTCAGCATGACCTGGATAGACTGGATAAATGGTCTGCATAGACTGGATAAATGGTCTGCAGTCAGATGAGAATCAGCAAGGCCAAGTGCAAAGTCCTGCACTTGGAACAGAATAATCACATGCACAAAGAAGGACTGGGGAATGACTGGCTAGGCTTCAGTACTGCAGAGAAGGACCTGAGGGTTAGAGTGATCATACACTGAATGTGAGCCAACAGCATGCTTTTGTTGGAAAAAAGCCAACAGCATACTGGGTTGTATTAACATGAATATCGCTTGCAGATCAAGGGAAGTGATTCTTCCACTTGGTTCAGCATTGGTAAGGCCTCACTTGGAGTACTGTGTCCAGTTTTGGGCCCAACACTTCAAAAAGTGTTGGAAAGAATTCAGTAAAGAGCAACAAAAATGATTAGGGGTCTGGGAGGCAAGACTTATATAAGGAATAACTGAATAAACTAGAGATTTTTAGGAGACAACAAGACTGAGGGGGCATTTGATCATGGTCTTCAAATACCTGAAGGGCGATTACAGGGAGGATGGAGATGGGCTTATCTCCATGACTATAGGGGACAGAACTAGGAGCAGTGGCCTTAAGATTCAACAAGGGAAACTTACTGACTCCCAAGACAGCTTTGAATTTAAGATGACTACCCTGGTAATTAGATTCTTTGAGTGGAAAATGTATCAATTTGTTATAATTTTCCATGTATAGAATCTATTAGAGGGTCTTCCTTAAATTCATACCCCTCACACCACTACCAACACTATAGGGGGATAGGCAGTGGGGGGGCAGGCAGCAGGGGAGTCAAGTGCTTGACCCCTACCTCTTACACCCTGCTGCTGTCCCCCTTCCCGCTTGCCCCCACATGCTACTTGCCCTCCCGATGCCTGTGTAACACCCCCCACACACAGTGCCTGTCCCCCATGACTTGCCTCACTTCCTGCCAGTGCCCCATGCCTGCACCCTGTGGTTCCTTCCCCCCTTTACTCATAGATTCATAGATGTAGGGTTGGAAGGGACCTTGTAGATCTTCTAGTCCAGCTCCTTGCCCTGGGCAGGAGAGAAAACTGGTCTCAAATGACCCCAGCTAGGTAAACATCAAGCCTCCTCTTAAAGACCCCTAAGATAGGAGCCAGCACCACTTCCCTTGGAAGTTGGTTCCAGATCCTAGCCGCCCTGACTGTGAAGTAGTTCCTACAGATGTCCAGTCTAAACCTACTCTCTAACAACTTATGGCTGTTATTCCTTGTTACTCCAGGAGGCACTCAGAGAACAAGGTCTCTCCCAATCCCCGCTGGTCCCCTTAGTAAGCTTATAGATGGCCACCAGGTTACCCCCTCAGCCTTCTCTTGCGAAGGCTGAACAGGTCAAGGTCCCATAGCCTCTCCTCATAAAGTCTGCACTGCTGTCCCCGGATCATGTGAGTGGCCCTCCTTTGGACCCTCTCAATGCTGTCCACATCCCTTCTGAAGTGCAGTGCCCAGAACTGGATGCAGTACTCCAACTGCGGCCTGACCAGTGTCACATAGAGGGGGAGGATCACCTCCTTGGCCCTACTTGTGATGCATCTGTGGATGCAGGACAAGGTACAGTTAGCCCTACTGACCATGGTTCTCACCTTGTCAGCCCATGTTGATCTTGGAGTCAGTAGTGACTCCAAGATCTCTTTCTGCCACCGTGCTTTCAAGAAGGGAGTTCCCCAGCCTGTAGGTATGCTGCTGGTTTTATTACCCAAGTGCAGCACACTGCACTTGTCAGTATTGAATCTCATCCTATTTTCATTTGTCCACCCCTGTAACCTGTCCAGGTCCTACTGTAATCTGTCCTTCCCTTCTGGTGTGCCCATCTCGCCTCAAATCTTGGTGTCATCTGCGAATTTGATGGGGGCGAAAAGCACCATTTGTCCAAGTTGCTAATAAAGAAATTGAACAGTGCGGGCCCAAGGGCTGAGCCCTAGGGGACTCCACTGCCCACATCCCTCCAGGTCAAATATGACCCATCCACCACCACTCTCTGAGTACAACCCCTCAGCCAATTTGCAATCCATCCGACTGTGTAGGCATCAATGCCACAGTTACCTAGCTTTTTAATGAGGATGGGGTGGGAGACTGTCAAAGGCCTTCCTGAAGTCCAGAAAGATTACGTCCACCACGACACCTGTGTCCAATGATTTTGTGACCTGATTGTAGAAGGCAATCAGGTTGGTCTGACAGGACATGCTCATAATGAAACTGTGCTAGTTGCCCTTGAGCATCATCCCTGCTGCTGGCCCATCACAGATGTGCTCCTTGATAATCTTCTCAAAGAGCTTTCCCAGGATTGAAGTAAGACTAACAGGCCTGTAGTCTCCCGGGTCCCTCCCTCTTCCCGTTTTTAAAGATGGGGACCACATTGGCCCTCTTCCAGTCATCTGGCACTTGGCCAGAGCACCACGAGCGCTCGTAAAGCCATGCCAGGGGCCCTGCGATAACCCCTGCCAATTTCCTCAACCCCCTGGGATGGAGAGCATCTGGACCTGCTGATTTGAACATGTCCAGCCCCTCCAGAAGTTCCCTAAGTTGGTCCTCCCTGACTCTAGGCCTGACGGAGTTTCTTGCTCTCCCTTGCCTGCACCTGTGCCCCTGCAGCTCCCCCCAGCTACTTGCCCTCCTGCTACCTCTGCTCCTTCCTTGCCAACAACCCACATCATGTCTGCTTCCCCCCTGCCACCGGCCTCCCTACCACTGCCTGAGCCTGAGTACCACCACATCCTCCTGACCCAGGTTCAGGTGCCACTTGTCCCCTCCCCCCCAGCCCCAGCAGGCACTTCTTACCCTCCATGGCTCTGACTTCAGTGCAAAAACAAAATATAACAATACTTAAACTCATCTTTATGACCCTCAAATGTAACACAATGTTACGCAAAGTTGTACAGTCCAACACAAAGTTGATGGATTCCCACTTTCATTACTGTATAACATTAGCAAGAGAGATTGGTGAAAGTAATATTAATTTTTAATTATATTTACTTCCTCCACACAGGTTTTGTTATTGTTTGGATCCTGACAATTTTTTTGCCACTTGCTTTGAAGCTTAGACAGTTGTGCTCGACACCTGAGCTTTGTCATATTTTTTCAAAACATTAACAGTATAAATCTTTTTTTCTCCTCTTAGACCATCATCTGCAAACAGCATAAATAGCAACAGTTCTTCAAACCATAGTGGGTATGCACCAGACCTGCCACTGACTTCTGGGGGAGGAGACATCACTAGTAGATTGTCCAGTGATGAAGGAGAAGTGGATGGTGCTGAAGAATCTGAGAAGTTAGACTGTCACTTTTCCAGCCACCATCCCAGACCTCTTGGGGTATGTCTCTCTCTCTTTGACATTGCTACTTATTATTGTCAGATACAAGCAACCCCCACTTAGCACTCTTAATTGGTTCCTGAAAAACTAAGCATTAAGTGAAACAAAAGTATTTGACAACCCAAGATGGCGACGACAAGTGTTTTTAATGACCCAAGATAATGACCACGAGTATTATAATGAAGCTCGCTGAGTGCCAAGTGAAATCAGGTATCAACTTAAAATGAGAGTTATAGTGAAGCACTAGGCAAACCAGCATTAAGCGGGGGTTGCCTGTACACAATGCCATACATGTGTTTGACATTCTACAGACATGTAAGAAGGGCCTGGTGTCCAAAAACATGCAGCCTAAGTAAGATAAAGTTGTCTGATGTGACAGAAGACAAAGATTGGTAGGAAGAAAACAGACAGGTTAGTATATATGATATTAAAATATTACAGGATTATGGGCACAAGAAAGAATCAGCTATCAAAATCAGAATTTTAGAACCAGATTCCCCTTTGTGACACTAGTAGAAATCAGGAGAAATTCTGTTTAAGTGAATAGTTAAAACTGCCATGAGAAGACAACCAGTCTTTCATGTCTTAATTAGAAGGTTAACTGAAAGCTTCAAAATGTCCTTGAAAATTGTATGGCAACAAAAATGGTACCAAGTGATTGAACTCTTTATGTTCTTGAGGATTTGTAACCCACCTTGAAGCAATAACACTTCAGAAGCACAGTTTGTATAAGAGTACTTATGTTGTGAACTCATTGTCTCATTCATTTAAAATGGAGTGTCCTCTCCTGAGCACAGCTTAGCCCAGCTGCTGTGAAATCACTTTGTCCAAACGTGCTAGTCTGGCTGCTCCCATGTTGGTTTTAAGTCTTATTGTTATCAGTAAGCGCAGCCTTATAGCACTGGATCTGAAGTGTGTTTATTTATGTAATACAATGTAAGCAGTAATTGAAGAACTCTTGAACTCCTGAGCTTTTATACACTTCAAGCCAAGGAAATGAGATGTCTCCATTAAGAGAATGTGTTTGCGTATTGCGCCGTATAGATATATTGGAGCAGTGTAATTAGATATATTGGAACAGTGTAATTAGTGGTAGCCTTAAGTGTATATTACTCCCATAGGGGGATATTAGAGTTTATGCCTGTGTTATTACTCCAAGAATCAGTGCTTAAATTTCACAAAAATTAGCATATGCTTACAATAATTTCAAATTAAATTTAAATCTAGCTCCATTTATGTGTTAATTTTCCCAATTTTTTAAAGAATAGTCTATTAGAATTTATCCTCCTTTACTTTTCACATCTGGAAACAACCACTGTTTGTTTGTTCCATCCTACCATGTGTTACTAATGCAACATTGTAGATGGCCGTTTGTCAGACAAATTACACAAGCTATTTGAAGACCACTGAAAAGTGAAGTAAAGCTAAAATTATTTTAAAATAAAAAAAACCTCATGTAAAAAAAAATGTTATTGTGAAAACAAAATATATACTACGATGTGATTTATCTTCTTTTATTAATTTGGGATGGCCTCCAAATCCAGTCAGTGGCTTCCTTTCATCTGTGTGAGACAGTGGATATTGCAGCCTATGACACAGATGATTTGGGCCAATTCCTTTCATGGACTTCAATGCCATGATGGAGACGATGGCGCCAATCACTTGCCAAGGTTTTCCACTAGCCAGGATCAATTCCAAATGACTTCATATCTCTCTTGCATGTGTCTTTATAATGAAGCTTGAGGCATCCTGTTGTTCTTGTTCCCTCCGATAGTTCCCTATATAGCATGTCCTTGGGTATTCGTCCGTCTTCTAATCTACTCAGATGGCCTCGTCAGTCCAGTTGTCTCTATCTGACTAGGACTGTCACATTGGTAGATTTGCCCTTTGAAGAGCCCCTGCATTGGTAACTTTATCTTGCCATTTGATGTTGAGTATGCGGCATGAACAGCACAGGTGGAAGCTGTTTAATCTTTCTCTTTGTATGTATAAGTTGTTCATGTTTCCCCACCATACATGAGTGATGAGTATGCAAGCTTTGTGTGCTAGCATTTTGGTCTTGATGGCAAGCTTTGAGTTGTCCCATGTTTTTTTAGTTAGTCTGCTGAAGGCAGTGGCAACCTTTCCAATGTGAACATTAACTTCTTTATCCAGTGAGTGGTTGGTGGTCACTGTGAAGCCTAGATAGCTGAACTTTTGGACTACTTCTAGCTGGTTCTCATTAAGGGTGATTGATGGATCTTGTGGAACTTCCTTTCCTAGCACAACTGTTTACTTTATGCTGATAGTGAGAGCAAATGCCTGACAAGCTTTTGAAAGGCAATCCATAAGTTCTTGTCATAGGTCTTCATTGTGGGCTATAAGGGCAGCAGCATCAGTGAATAGAAGCTCCCGATAAGCACCTTTCTCACTTATTCTTTACCTTCTTGTGTGAGGGTGCACTCCACCTTCCATGTCTTTAAACATGCATTTTAGGAGTACCAAGAAAAAGATTCCAGAAAGTGTAGGGACAAGAACACATCCTTGCTTCACTCCACTTTTCATCTCAAAGCTGTCCAACTGGTGGATATCCTATCATTTCTAGGACTGCAAATAGGCCTACTCTGCTGACTGTGTCAAATGCTTTGGTTAGATCCACAAAGGTGATGTACAAGAAAAGTGTACAGAGCAAAACCAACCATTGAAGTTGACACAGGGAAAATAGCTATGTCTATGGTTGATCATCTGGCCTTAAAGATGTGACTCGCTAACTGTTGTAGGTGCTCCAAATCCAGAGATGCTATAAAATGAAGTTACTCTTAAGGTGGGATCCCTACCTTTTGAAAATATTAATCCTGTCACATTATCTTCTCACTATCATTATATTTGAGCTTACATAAGAAAGCATTAACAATAAGTATCATGTGTTGTCTGGGCACTGGCATTTGAATATTCTATCAGTGGGCATTATTGAGAAATTCAGGTAGAGTAGATTGTTTGTCACATTTAATTTAGAAAAATTTTGTGTCACACAAAGCAGCACAGAAAACAGCTACAGGAAAACTTCTGCTGCAAAGAGAACTAACTACACAACAAAGGAACTGCTAAACACTGGGCATCTGTGGCCCCATGGCAAGCATTACATGTGTTGTGTTATATGTGAGCATCAGGAAACAAATCACAACATACCAATAGGCCACATGTTAAAATTATCACAGGATACTTCTGCAACACAAAGAAGTTTCTGTTCAAAGATCAACTTCTTTGTAGCTGATCCGACTTTTTTATCCAAGGGTATATATGGTTAACATCTGGCAGGTTAGTTTGTCATGTATTACTTAGTTAATGTACAACAAATGTAACTAACATTTACTGGGGTTTGTATGTATATCTGCAGAAATATCCAAGCTAGACCTGAGTGTGTCAGTTCTGGAACAGGCAAGATAGCCATGTTAACATAGCTTGTGCCTAGGTGAAAAACCACATATCTCCACTGAGCTGCATAGCTGTATACAATATACCTCTACCCAGTCTGTCTAGCTATCTTGGCAGTACCTTGTTGGGAGTCCCATGTTGAATTGATTTCTCAGCTTTTCTTTCAAGAGCTGCCAAGTGTTTGGGGAGCAATGGAAGTGGTACATTCAGTCACTGGAAAGGCAATGCACTGTGTAACTGAATAGCAGCCGCCTCCCCAGTGTAGGAGCTGCTCAGTAATACAGTATGAATACTAACTGACTGACTTGGCTATTGGGATGTTTACATCAGGGTTGTCTAACTGGCAGCTCACGGGGTTAATTTTCAGCCCCCAGGCTCTCACCCAGCTGCCGCTATTCCCACAGCTGTGACTGCTGTCAGCTTTCATTTATAAGCATCCTCTCCCTCCCCTAGGTGCTGCTTTCTGTCCTGGCTCCAAAAGCTAAGGTGAAAAGTGCAAGCAGCTGCTTGTTTGACTGATTAATTACTTCTGTGAGGAATTAGTGTAACTAGCCTTAATTAGGTGCTAACAGGGAGACAATCTGTGTGTGGTGTGTGTAATGTTCCAGAATCAAGTAGCAAGGCATGCTTAATTCATTTTAAGCAATGTCTTTCATATAGAACAGTGGTACTCAACCTTTTGGTTCTGCACGGACAGTCTGCAGACCAGATCAGGCCCTGCACTGCCTCCACCCAAGCTACACCCCTGGCTTGGGCCCAGCGCTGCCTCTGCCCAGCCCTGCATACTAGTATCTGGCTGCGCGTGCCAAAATCAGACTATGGCACCCTGCACTGCCCTTGCCTGGCCCTGTGCACCGAAACCAGGCCCCATGCACTGTAACTGGACCCCACATAACTCCAAGCACAGTAGGATCATGCCACCCTGCATGCCTGATGTAGTGCACAGAGCCATGCTATCTGGCCTGTGGTGCTCCCCACAGGTTAGGAAATCTGGCATCGGGAGCAGCCACCAGCTGCTGGGGACTGGACCTGGCTTAGAGCTCAAGGTTTGGGCACCCTGATATAGAAATTGATAGGATTTGGCAAATGGCTTGTATCATTTGTACCATTTTAACCAGCTACCTGTGTTACTGAGGGGTGTTCTGAGGTGGCTTTTACTTACTGTATTGGGTAGTTCAACCTGAGAATGGATGTGTCAGCCATCTAGTCCCGGCAAGTACTTGCAGTTAAGGGAGATTGTCAGAGCTGTTCACTGAGGATCCTGGTTCAAGCTTCTGCTGAGCCATACTGGAATGGTTTTAAGTAGAAGAGTCATGGCCCACAAACTCTAAAGAACAGTGGCAAGATTTAAGAGACACCCTCTTCCAAGAAACAAGCAGCAATTATTCTGGGAAACTAGCGTGCTACAGGGACTAGCCAAGGCTATGTGAGGAAGTTAGGCTTTTCTCTTGTACCATTGGGGAATTATAAGTCTTTTAGATAAGAGAGCCAGCATAAATTTGTTGCTTACTTTTTTTCTCTAAAAGCTGTTTACTGCTGAAGCGAACAGTGCTTTGATTTTAAGAGGGCTGTCTGATCACAGACTGTGGAAGGGAAGAGTCAAGAGGTGCCCGGATTCAAACCTTTGTGCTAGATAAGCACAAGTGATACACAGGATACAGTGTAGGACCAGGGGAAATGCAGAATTCCTCCCTAGCATATGTAAATGCAAAAGATTTAACAGCTGAGGGGAATTCATTCAGAGCAGAAAGAGAAGAGTACAGCAAATATTGTAAACATGACCGTGCTTGTTTCAGAGATAGCCGTAGTCATCCTTATTCAGGAGAGTAATAAAGAGAATGCATTACTTCAAGTGAAATAAACTTCAATTTTGTTTAAAGACAAAGCAGATCATTGATCTTTGTCTGTTACAACCACCCTGACGCATGGAATCACAAGATTTACTATGCCCTGAGAGACAATATAATCTAGTTTTTCCCCTTCTCTTTAGCAGCGAATACCAAACAGTACTTTGTTTGTTGTAGGTGTGCCATTGGTAAGATGCACAGAAGCTGCACAGGCAAAGTCGGAGAGTTACAGGCGTATCTTAACTTGCATGGTGTTGGTCCAGTTTTGTAGTGTGTTTATAAAACACAGAAGTATAGTGTGAAGTGTTCCTGCAATGCTGGCACTGCATTAGGAGCAAGAATAAGGGCTAGGCTGAATGAGAGAGAAGTGCATCAGGAGTCTAGAGCAGAGGTGCCAAACTCATTTGGCCCCAGGGGCCAGATAAGGAGCATGGGGCTTATCTGTGGGCCACACTGGGTCCACAGAATGACCCCATGGGCTGAATCGAGCTCACAGGGCTGGTCCAGTGTGGGCAGTGAATACAGCATGCGCCATAGATCAGCAGTGTGTGCTGCCTACAGCATGCACTCCAGCTCCAGCCCCACAAGCCATGTGTAGTGTTCACTGGCCCCAACCGCATGTGCAGCATGCAATGCATGGTGCCAGTTTGGGATGCATGCTGCTTGTGGTACCAGCAGATCAGCCCTTCGTATTAGATATGGCACAGAGTTTGCAACTGATCCAGTCCAGATTCAGCATATAGGCCTTGCCCTATACTGGTGCCACATGCAGCAAGTGTCCCATGCAGTGTGTCACTGTGGCAGGCAGGTTCTGCATATGGCACGCAGCACCTGAGGCTAGGCCAGCACCTGCTACATGTGGCAGGCAACACTGCAAGACAGGTGATACAGCTCCAACAGGGTGGATTCAGCATATGGGCCATATCCAACACCCCTGGTCTGCAGCAGTGACTCCACTGTTTTCTGATGCTGATTTACAAGAGTTGTGTGCTGCAGAAAGCTGATGCTGAAATCTCCCTGCTCCAGTTCAGAGTCAGGAACGATGACCAAAAATAAAGTGTGCATCCAAGAAACATGGAAAACTTTGAATGGTACCCTGAAAAGGTCTTCAGAGCAGGTGATGTAAAGGTACCCTGTCAGTATCCTTAACTGAGTTAGTGGATATATGGAATATGCCTCATAACGAGCTGAAATGTTAGGCATGTGTTTTATATATAATGCAAGAAAGTTATTTGTGATGTTTTCCTTTGTCAAAAGCTTTTCTTTTTTTAATATGTACGTGTTGAGCAAGTATAGATGTGGGTGTGGATGTGTGTATTATTTGCTCTGGAGATTATGACTTAATTTATTAGCTGTAAATAAAATTGAGATGTCTCTTTCAGTTTTGTTCATTTGGCAGTCGTTTAATGGGAAGAGGCTACTATGTATTTGATAGAAGATGGGACCATTTTCGATTCGCACTAAACTCCATGGTGGAAAAACACTTGAATTCACAGATGTGGAAGTAAGTGAGAATTTTGCCCATATGAATGTTTTTATTCATTTTAACGCTCAAGGAGGTTATTGTTGAGATAAATTAGACAATGTCCTGATGGACCTAATGTTCATTTCTCAGAGTATGCAAAGCCCACAGTAATTTTCTCCCTACTGAACTAAACCAAGGGATTACAGATCAGGACTTTCCACTTTTGCTTTGCTAGCAGCCTGATCTTTGGAGCAACTTTGAGGTCAACTTTGGATGCTGTTTCTTTCTTTCTCTCACAACTGAAAGAAAAACTATGTAATCCTGACGTGCAAAATGGACAGAAGGTGTTTTGAATAAAACAGAAAGGGGTCAGTACAGTACAAAACCTTGACACGAAGCATCAAGATCACCTAAAATGATCAATCCATATCAGCCTACAGATTTCGTAAGACTTATTGGCATGAATGTCTTAACATATTCAAGTATAATGCAGCATTAATATATTTTACACCAGGGTCCTAAGTTCTGTGTATGGAGATTATATTTTTCCAAAGTGTAGCTGTAAACAAAAACAACTCAAGCTACTGGTGTAGGTAGGAGTGCTGCCATGCTGGCCATCACTGAATATATTTTGAACTGAAAAACTAGAAATCAGTTGCCATCAGCAAATTTAGCTAACAAAAAATAAACTTAGATTCTCGTGTGTACATTCAGCTTATATATTCAGATATCTCACAGAACTGGTTTATGCACAGTCATTAACATTAGACAGCACTGCTAAAAGAAAATTAAATTAGACATTTTGAAATCAATTTAAAAGTGACACTTCAACTTGAAGATGTGGTTTTAGAATTCCACTGTGCAACATGCAATTCCTTCCAGTGCAGCTGTATTCAAAATAAGTGTCTCATGTCACATCACTCTTAGTATTATGAGGACTACGTTATACTAACTGAATGGCAGCTGTTAGATAAAACAGGTTTGGTGTTATTTAAATGTATTGCTACTGGCTTGTCTGACTAACCCAGTAGCTTCGAAATAATGCTACTCTGCCAGGAGAGCAAGTTTGGAGCCAGTGGGTTCATTGCACAAGCTTCTAGAGTAGGTGGGGTCAGAAGGAGGTAGATGCTTGATATATAGGTGCTGCTCCTCTTCCAGGAGCTGGTACGGTGTTGATACCAGCTGTAAAAAAGGCAGTATGGCTATAGCTCCATGATACTTGTCATCCAAAGATAAAGCACTAGTTTCCTCGAATAAAGAAACAAGGATTTATCTGTCAGTTATTTTTGTCAAAAGGTACAGCACTGAGGTGGCTGAGACCACGTCTCCTAAGTAAACAGACCATGTTGCAGGGTGGTGACTTTAAGTGTGTAGTGCTGCTCTGTGTGGATTATTGCTTAATCCAGGAAGCTAATCAGCATTGCTGGGTGACAAGGCTAATTTTCCTGCCCACCCCACCTCATGGATGGGGCTACCCTTCTGGTTTAGGAAGCTGCCCTCTTGCAGCAGTGCAGTATGTTTAAGGACACTGCTCTCTGGAGCACAGTGAATTGACTGGGCTGGCAGGCCTGAGAGGGTGTCACTGGCACCACCATTAACATGAAACATATAAATAATCCCTAGACATCTTAGTACTGTGGTAAAATAAAAGGCTCCATCCTGCTCCCACTGAAATCCATGAGACAGTTTTCAATGAAAGCAGGATCCAACCTTGTTTTTTCAAAATACTATCCCAGGCTTTACAAGGAATGAAATCTTTGTGTATATTTAATGTTTCTTCTTTCAACAAATTTCATCCACACATCATTTCCCTACATAACATGGAAAGTTCATGACACTTGCTCCCTGGTTGTACACATTTCTTATCCTCAACCCTCCTCCCCTTCTTCTGGATTGATCTTTTCTTATCTTCAGCTAGGAAAGACATATGTAAAGCTGCAATTTTATACCTGAAGCTAGTGCAGCTCTGTAGTTCTGGATCATCCAGTCAAGATGAGGGATGGGGAGATGCCCTGCATTATTTTCCTAAACAATAATATATAGCGCTTTTCAATCCTCATTCTTGAAGTTTCTTACAAACAGTAATAATTTGCTGTCCCCATTTTGTAGATGGAGAAATGAAGACAGAGAGAGGCTAAGCAACTTGCCTGAAGTCTGCATTAAATTGCTGGTAGTGTAGAGAATAGAGCTCACTAATTTCTGGGCCTCTCTATAATCTCATCTCCCTTTCTGCCCTTAGCATTGCTCTGTTTTAGGTTTTTCAATCCTAGAATGAGAAGAGGAAGTTCAGTGAAGAACAGAAGGAGAGTTTAAGCATTTGGGACTGATTTATGGAAAAATACACTAGTGAAGAATATTTATGGATATTTGTCCAAGTGACAGTTAAACAGTGAGGTGATATAGTTCTATAAAATTTAAACAGTTATATATAACAAAATAAAGAGGGTTCAGTTAGGGTGATACACAGGAGAGGAACTTTCTTTTGAAACCCTCAGTTCCAGTGCTAGGTGTTGGATCAGCTCTATAAATAGGTTGAACACTAGTCCAAAAATATATTATTAAATGTATGTGTTTCATCCAGACTAGGTAAAACAACAGTGTGTGTGTGTATATAGCTGGTTGTGCATCAAAAAACCTATGTTGAATGCATTCAGCTAATTTCAGTGTTAATTGTTTAATAATATATTTTCAGAATAGTAAGTATTCAACCCATTGTAGAGCTGACCCAACACTCCAAAGCACCCAACACTCGAGCTGTGATTTCAAAAGGAAGCTATGAAATGCAAAAAACTGATACCGAATGCAGAACTAAATGTGCATTGTTTGAGGTAAAATGTATGGGATTGCAGGGGGTAAGAGAATTAAAACATCATTCGTTTGCCTTTTTCCCCTGTTAGGTCCTTCCAGCTAATCTCTTCCTGTCTGCATTGCTCAAATTGAACCTTCCAGGTAGAATAAATAGTAAAAATCTGAAACTCGATGTTTTTCTTTTTCATATTTAGGAAAATCCCTCCTGCGGCAGATAGCCCCATGCCTTCTCCAGCTGCACATATCACCACCCCTTTTCCGGCATCAGTTTTACAGCCTTTCAGCAACCCCAATGCAGTGTATATTCCTTCAACACCCATCAACTCAAGAATCACTTCTTCTTACATAATGACATCAGCCATGTTATCAAATACAGCCTTTGTGACAACGTCGGATACGAATTCCATTATGTCACACACCACAGCTTTTCCTCATGTGGCCGCGAGTTTAAGTATCATGGACTCAACTTTTAAGGCGCCATCAGCTGTGTCACCAGTGCCAGCAGTCATCCCTTCCCCATCCCACAAGCCATCCAAAACAAAAACCAGCAAATCCTCAAAAGTCAAAGACCTGTCCTCACGTAGTGATGAGTCTTCAAGTAACAAAAAGAAAAAGCCGCAGTCCTCTTCCTCCTCATTATCTTTGCAGACATCCTCGTCTTCATTTTCAGGGTCCCACAAAAAGAACTGTGTCCTGAACCCTAGTT
Organism: Caiman crocodilus; assembly: GCA_030014935.1. NCBI lineage: Eukaryota > Metazoa > Chordata > Crocodylia > Alligatoridae > Caiman > Caiman crocodilus. Next base: position 118,818,065 of record JAGPOW010001296.1, read on the forward strand.
CAACTTTGAACTCCTATCAGGCGACATCTTCCTATAACAGTATGTCTGTGCACAATACAAATAATGGAACAAGCCCACTCAGTGCCAAATCGGAGCCCTCAGGACGGACTTCATTATCAAGTAGCTCAACAGACTCAGTAAAGCATATGAGCATGGTAGTAAGCAGTATTGACTCCTCTAATTTGTCTGTATCCTCTCTTGTGCACCATTCAGGGGACCACTCCCTTGCAGCACACAATGCAGTGTCTTCTCTACCCCTTTCTTTTGACAAATCAGAAGGAAAAAAACGTAAAAACTCTAGTTCTAGTAGTAAAGCCTGTAAAATCACTAAAATGCCTGGTATGAATAGTGTTCACAAAAAGAGCACTGCCAACCTTATTTCTACGGTGCCAGATCCTACAAACAGCTCCATCTCTCGGCAGGTAAGGGACTCTTCCAGTTACTACGTTGCAGCTCTTGTTTGTCTTGAAATGTCTTGCACTGGGGGGGGAACAAGGTTTACAGTTGCCTCAGTCTCGGTGTTACTTCATTTAGCTTTTTGTTTAGGCTCACTTAAGAACAAATTTCATGTGTTGTGATCCCTTCAGAGAAAGGTGGTTCAAGTACGAACAGGAACTGTTGTGATACTTTCCCTAAATAGTTTTGTTTTTATTTTGTGGCAGTTTTTATGTGACTATAAAATGAATCATTTATATTTTGAAAATCAAATTGAGGGGGAGAGGTGAGAAAGGACTGAGAAAAATTAATTTCTGCTCTTCTTGTTCATGTACTTGATACAGTGATTGCAAATTCAGTAGCATCAGTCTCATTCCTCAGGTCAGGTGGGTATACAGGCTTTCACTTTTGGAGTGGGATTTTTGTTTTTCTTGCGTAAGAGTAAACAAAATAAAGACCAAACCCTGAGAGGTGAAGAGTACTAGTCTCTACTGTCAATCCAGTAGTGGTTTTGTGTGTTCAGCATCTTTTCAACTCCAGGTCTAAACCAAACTCAGTATTTATCCATCTTGAGCTACTCAGGTACTTGAGCTACTCATCCATTTTAAAGGTTTATCTCAAAAGGAACTGCAGAAAATGAATGGCAGATTCTCTGACTTAATGTCCCTTTTCTTGAACTATATCTTCCTTCTGCTTTACACTTTTTAGGTTGGCTGAGCTCAATCACATTAATTCAACTCAGATTTAGTTCATATTTTGAATCAGCAAGATAGAAGTATGATAAACACATGGCTCTAAAACAGCTCTCTAATTTGGTGTTTAATGTTCATGATTTTTTTTAATTATGCATTATTCACTACACATCATTGTAACTGTTTTTCATCTCATGATTGGAAAATTCACATCAGCCTCCCAGAACAGGAGCACTTAACCCCTAGCCCATTCCAGCCTCTGCAGCCCCACAGGCCATGGCCCCGCACACTAGATCAGGCATCCAGGTCAGATCAGGAGGCCCAATCCTGGCATGCAGGGGCTGGGCAGGGGCAGTATGGCCCCCAGAGCCCAATGCTAGCCAGGCGGAGGCAGCACGGGGCCCCACACCTGATCTCAGTGTGTGGAGAGTAGTCTGGGGCCTGATCAAGCCTGCAGATAGGCTCTATGCCATTCATCTGGCCCAGAGGTCTGAAACTATGAGCAGAACTGTTCTAGAAAAGAAAGAAGTGTAATTTTCACAGAATACAGAAGAATTTATTCTTAGGACAATCCATAATGCCCTCATTATAGAAAGCTAAGTGTTAATGGATTTAAATAAACTTACTCAAACCTTTAATTTGCTGTAAACTAATTAATGGAGTCTTGCAGGAGTCAGAGAAAGTTGCCCAGGCGAAAGCCAGCCTCCCTTTCTTCATGCTAGATGGCAGTGGGAGTGGGGAAGAAATGATAGCCATTGTAAAGTTAACAATATTTATAAAGGTAATAATTTCCTTTAGAATTATCCAGTGTCTTCATTTAATTATAATTGGTTTTACAAACAGCAGTGCTTAGTGTTTTCTTATTCCCCTCTAATTTGATGGAAAAAACCTGCCATAACGTGCACTGAAGCAGATTGTGCCTTTGGTAGAGCCGGGAGCTGAAAATCGTCACATTACAGACTCGCTTTGTAATCTTAAGCAAGTAACTTCACTTCTGCTTCGTCTGGAAAATGAAGCACATTTGCTTTCTTCAGTAGGGAGGGACCTGTGTTGCTTTCACCCTTGAAGCCTTTGGAGGCTCTTCCCCAACTGGAAGTAGAACAAGTTATGTTAAAGTAACCCTAGTCTGAGTTCTGTGTGCCATTCGCACTTGGCTAATTGCAGTTTCCACCGTCTGCATGATTTGGTGCCACAAAATCTAGCACAGGTTCTCCCACGTGGCCCAGAACAGCCCCTGGAGGCCTGGGAGGGCACCTGCATTTCATTAGCATGCTGGCAGCAGAGACATGAGGCAGTTTCAGAAGCTTATTCTGAACATCAGGTCATTATTTAAATGTGGGTGTGCTGGGAGCAGAGGATTCAATGCTGCTTTTAAATATCTAAATAAATAAGGAGGTTATAATACTTCACCCAAATCTTGACAGAAAATCACCACTAGTTTTAGAACCTCAAACCTCTTGCAGAAAATGTCACTGTATAAGGGCAAAGTATGAATGAGTACATGGTGGCCGTATATGTCCCAATAAAATCTTTATTATTTTGTAGCAGTTTTTATGTGATTATAAAATTTATTATTTAGCACCAGGAACATGCTCAGAGCTGTACAGTGCACAAAAACAAAGCCAGTCCCTGCCCTGGAGGGGGCTATACGCTAGAACAGCAATTCCCAACCAGGGCGCTACGAGATCCTTTTAAGGGTGTTGTGGGATGCCACACAATATTAGCACTGCTAATTGTGCAGACACCTACACATGATTCACAAGATGAAACTAGTGTCGGGCATTCTGACTGGTGGTGAGTTTTCTGCGTTCTTTGCCACAGAAGAATTACTGTTAGTTTTCTGTAGCCGAAACACAAGGGAAAGCTAAGAGCTGGTATTTCCTAAGGGGTGTCTTGAGTCTAATTCTAGGTGTCTTGACTATAAAAACACTGAGAACCACTGCTCTCAAAAGCAGAAAGAAGTAGAAGACAGGATATACTGGGAAGTCCAGAGTTGGGGATAAATGTGAGGCTTGTTTGATATTGTTTTTAAGTAGCAAAGCTTACAGATATAGATATATATGTGTGTGTATGTATATTTTTATAACTTAGCTCCATATATGTATAGCTAAGTTATAAAGCAGGGATGGGCAAAATACAGCCCGCGGGGCCCCTAAAAAAAATTTAGAAAATTAATATTTCTTTACCCTTGGTTCCTGTCAAAAGTGACAGGAACCAAAAACAGTAGGACCCAGGGGAAGCCCGGCAGGCTCCAACAACAGTGGGGCCCACCCCCCAGGCCAAAGCCCCAGCCAGGGTTTCTGGGCTAGGAGCACGTGGCTGCCCTGCACTGTAAGCTCAGGTAAGGGCCGGGACCCCAGGCAAGGAAGGCGGGGGGTGGGGGTAATGGCCCCACCCACGCTTGGTGCCCCACGCTGCAGCTGCTTGCAGCCCACGTGGAGCTGCCTGTGCCTGCTCCAGACAGCCCCATACGGGCTGCAAATGCCTGCAGTGTGGGGCACCAAGCGTGGGGCAGGGAAGGGCCGCTTCACCCCACGCTCAGCTTTTCCCTCAACTCCCTCCTTGCGCAAAGAAAAGCAGCCCCTCGCTCGCCTCATGGCCGAGGCTGTCTGGAGCAGACCCGGGCAGCCCCAGGCAGGCTGCGAGTGACTGCAGCACAGGGTGCTGGGCATGGGGCAGGAAGGGGCTGCTTTCCCCACCCCACTGCACTCAGCACCACCTTGTAACCTGGCCCCACTGCCAGGATGACAGTGGGGTGGGTTACAAGCTGGTGCTGAGTGCAGGGAAAAGCGGCCTCTTGCCCGCTCAATGGCCAGCGCCCCGATCTGTGGCTACCTGCAGCCCACATGAGGCTGTGAGCACCTTCAGCAGGGAGTGCCAGCCATGGGGCAGGCAAGGAGCCATTTTTTCCTGTGCTCAGCACCAGCTTCTTCCCTGCTGGCAAGCAGGGTATTGGGGCTGTACACTGCCCCCAGCCTGTACCATGGGGCTAGGGGGCACTGGGTGTGAGCGGGCAGGGCACCAGTGGGAGCACAGGGCCCGCTGGTGTCCTGGGGCCAGTGTCACTGGGGCCTAGAGCAGGGTGGCAGGAGGGCAGGGTCCCAGCTGGCAGGGGCTCTATGGAGCCAGGCCAGCTCCCCTGTCTCCCTGCTGGTGCAGACCAGCCCAACTCCACGGACCCCTGCTGGCCTGCGCCCCACTCTGGGCCCCCGCCGGTGCTGGCCCTGGGACATTGGTCCCAAGACAATGAGACATTGGTTCCAAGATGGTGACCAGGGGCCAGGGCATCTGTCAAGGAGCAAGGCTACCCATGCAGCCCTCAACAGACTGCCAATACCGAGTAAGCAGCCCTCCGTCAAAAAGAATTGCCCGCTCCTGTTATAAAGCCTCCATGTCATGAGGACGCTGCAGGAAATGGTGTTTGGAAGGGCCTTGAATGGAAAGAGTGCTGTTGGATAAGGATTTCCATGCCTAGGAGCAGCACTGGGATTGGGGCAGAGTGGAGGTCCCCAAGAAAGTCCAAGCATGTATTTTTTTTCTCCTCCTGGCTGAACAAACAGGGAGAAATGATTTACTGGGCTTTAAAAAAAAGTTAATTCTATGTATTGGAGAGGGATACGGACATTGTTTTTCAGCTGTGAGTGATCTCACACAGCCCTGTAAATCTGTACCACGTGAACAAAGCTGTGCTCTCCATCCCTACAGTCATTGGACCGCTCTATGTATCAACCAGATCTTTGCATCCCTGCTCAGTGGTTTTGAAATATATATGCCAAATATGACTTAGTTATCTGAAACACAGGAAGCCTTAATGTCTAAACAAAGGAAGAAGAGCAGGCTCTGAATTGTTACCTCAGTACAAAATGCTGGTACTTTTATGCCCTTGGAATCAGGGACCTGTCACCTTTGTCCAAGACACAGGAATAGCAAGGTCTGGAGAAACGGATGTTCAAGGCACAATTGAGATGTTCCAAGTGCTGGTCCCTGCTCTCCCACGGACTTCTTCTGTGACCATTGGCTTTCAACTGTTTCAGTCCCCTCATCTGTAAATTGAAGAAGCCTGGCAAACATAACATTTAGGCCATGATTAAGGTGTTAATTGCACCATAAATAGTAACCCTGCCACATGTTAAAGCCATTTTATGGGACAGTGATATATCAGACAAGGCACAAAGATATAATGTAGAATATCTTTATGGATTGTGTATATCATATGTTAAATTGAACACGTGGTCTGCCAGGACTGACCTACAACAAATTCTGGGGCTCAGCTGAGCATCAGGATGGCATGAGACAGCTCCAGGGTCCAGGAAACAGCCATTCCCTACCTGACAAATGAGATCTAGCCAGGGATAGCCCCAGGTCCTGGACTCAGTGCCCTGCCCAATCCCAGTTAGGGGGGCAAGGGGGTTCCATGAGCCCAACTTCAGGAAGAAAGCTTCCTTACCTCAATGTCAGGCTCACTGCAGCGTGGAGAAAGTGTTTGTTGCTCACCCCATTATGTCCAGATGTTGGACATTACCGTACACAATTCAGAGGCCCCTGAAATAGTCCAACACAAAGGAGAGGTGATTTAAAGCCCTTTCTGTGGCCCTTTTGCTGAGGAGGTATTCTAATGTATGAGTTAAAAGCTGGCCTTTCATAAAATAAACCTGCCTTGGGAGGTGGAAGCGTGCAGATATCTGTGTCCCTGAGGCTAATATGTGTGTATACATACGCTTACACACACCACTTCTTTTACTACGTAGAGAATCTTGCCTGTCAGATTACAAGAGAAAAAGCTGTTCCAACCACCCAGCAAAGAGAATGATTTGCTTGAAATCAGTGTGTGTGTTGTGGCTTGGATGCTCAAACACAGGGACACATACCTATAGAAAAGAATAGACGTGACTGTCTATGGGTCAGAGACAATGAGGAATTGTTAGAAACCAAGTGACTGCAAGGGACCATAAAGTGTCTAGGGTTCTGAAATAATAAAGGAAGAGATTGCAATAAACTTTATTACAGTAACAGATTTATGATGTGAATAGTGAAGCTAAAAGGCCAGGAATTGTAAGGAGATTGGGAAGCCTTTCTCCACAGAGGATATTTAGGGTGTTGAACAAGCCATGTAAAAGACAACTGTAAAAGTTGCAACCATGTATATATTTTACAGGGGTTGTTCAGTAATCATGGCAAGAAGAGGTGCAAACATAACTAGGGATGGAAAGTATTTTCCTCTATTCATTCTAATATCCTACAGTATTATCAGCCAGACCTCTCAAGCAGTTAGAAGTAATTGAGCATTCCCATTCGCCCTAGTCGGGCCCTTGGCTCCTAATAGGGTTATAAATGCATCAGGGACAAGTACTGGAGATTGACAGAGACACAGCACAGAAGTTATGAGGCTGAGGCCAGAAATCCAGTTGACTACTTAGAGGGCTGCCAACTGACTGTAAATTTATGGATAGTCTATAAAATAAAGGTTAAATATGTTGGTGTATAAAGTCCATAAAAAATTAAGCTGTCTAAAAAAAATTAAGAAACCATGAGCTTGACTGAAGATCCACGATTGTCAGGAGGCTGGGCATAAGTGTTGATGTTCAGACAAAGCAGAGCAGCACCACCTTGTGTCTGAGCAGGAGTGCAGCTCAGCACCTTGCAGGAAACCCTTGCAGGGCTTTGTGGCCTGGGGAGTCTCTGTGGCTCCCTCCTCTCCCCACTGCATCCGCTGTTGCCTGCCTGTAACAACTGCTCATCTTGAAGACAGGCAGGGCCATCAGGCCCCAGCTAGTCTGAGGCATAAGGCAGGACAAGGAGAGCGGTGGTGTGGCTGGGACAGAGCTCCAGAGCTGAGGGGGGGGAAAGGTAGCAAGTTTGAGTCTATGCCAGGACAGGAGGAATGCAGGGTACAGTCAGGGATGTTAGGATGGGGGGGAGGCAGTAGGGGGGCCCCTGGGTGGGGACAGCGTAGTGTAAAACCATTGCTGCAGTCAAGACTTCTCGTCAACTCGTCATCACTTGCTCATGTTAGTGCCAGTAAAAAAAAAAAAAAAAAAGGTTTGGTTGTCAGCAAAATGTTTGCAGGTTGTCAGTAAAAGATTTTTCTTGGGTTGACCACCCTGACTGCTCAAGGCCTTTGCAGTCCAGGGCATCCACTTGCAAGCTGCCTGTAGCAGCATGGCAGAGTCTGGCCACAGCACAGCTAAACAGATGGACCACTGGAATTGGGATTTTCCATGCCATTCTGTTACTATTTTTCTATGCTTCTGAAATATAATCTTTGTTACTTGCTTTGACAAAACCCTCAAGGGTCAGGGTGCTCCCAAAGATACCCTGGGTTTGGGTAAACCTGTTGGTCCTCCATTCTGCGGAACAGGTATGCCAAGTTATAAATTCATCCAGAAATTATGGTTTGCTACAGGGGTTTAGGTTGTACCCGTGTTGGTCTAAGGACATAGGCAGACAAGGTTCCTTGGGTGAATTTGATATCTTTTATTAGGCCAACCCAAATGGTTGGAGAAAAGTTATTAAGCAAACTTTCGGGTTCAAAAAACCTTCGTCAGGCTAAGGAAGCTTCAGCAGTTGGTGTGTGCTCTTCCTGGAGGGAATAATGGTTTGCTACAGGCACTTTGGTAAAGCAACAAAAAAAAAAGGGTTTATTACAAGGACAGATGATGAAAGGGTTTATTAGACGAACAGATGACATCAAAAAGAAAGTGATCACATGCTTTGACAACAGAGTACGGTAAAACCAAACTGACAAAACCCTGCCTCCATGTTCAGACTATCACTTAGCCCTGCAAAAATCTACCGGAGTCGATTTCCACTGGGCCACAGCTAGTTCCTTCACCCTCCATTCCCTTTCCTCCTGCCCAGGGAGCCCCCCTCTAGCGACCCCCTAACGGTCACTGCCTCCAGAGTGTTTCACGCAGCTTCCCCCACCTCTCTTCAGGGAAGCCAGAGATCCTGTACAGATTCTGCCTGTGGATCTGAGACAACTGCCTTTTTAATAGCTTGGTGGCCCAAAAAGATTACTAGGAGCCCATCTAAAGGAATGTGCATAACTGTGATGGCAATACTACTTCTGTCTTCTAAATATAAAGTTAATACCACTTTTGACATGAAAGAAAACCAGACTCCGAATAGCTTCTGCATTCCCCTGCTGACAATGTGTGTCTCAGTATTACTCCATTGATGTCTTTCAGATTGGAAAAAATAGCAGTGTAGCTTTGTCACAATCCAGTCCTTCAAGTACGTCAAATCCAGTACACAACAGACAAGTAAGTTGCTTTATTTTTTAAAGTACCGGATACTCTGTCAAGTAACATTTAAATTGTTTTGTGCACTAAAGCTTATAAATATAATTTACCCTTTATACACGTAGCCTCTCTTTCTTTTACTAACACTAGAATTTTTTTGCAGTTGTTTTGCCCTCTGGTTTTATGAATGACACACTTTCTGCTTACTGTTGGCTATCCACAGCATTTCCCAATAAGCTTATCTGTCTGTCCCATAGATACTGGAAAACCATGCAACAGAAGTAGTCACTGAAACGATGTCGTATATGTGGCACCAACCACAAAGGGAGACTGCGCTGGCCAATGCAGCTACAGCTGATTTCCCTAACTGGCTGCCCCAACAAAGTCCAAAATTGGCACAGAAGGGGGAAAAGAGTCTAAAAATGGGCAAAAAGTAAAATTGAGAAAGAGAGAAAGAAAAGACAGAAATATGAAAGAGAAAAGCTGGCCTCCAGAGAGAATTTGACTGGTAATTCTGGCAACGTAAACTAAGCTGAAACCTTCCCTGGCTATCAGAAGCCTATCTTTGCCATCCCTCCCATGCCATCTGCTGGAAAGGCACTTTCATTTTTATGAGGACAGGTGATTGGCCTGTGATTCATACCCCAGCTTGGAGGAGTAGAGTAACAGACTGTTTTTGTGCCTGGTCGTACCCTTTAACCTCTCTGGGCTGAGTGGCCTTACCAGCAGGTGACTGGAATACAAAAGCCTCCCACTGAATTGTGGCGCGGTCCCCACAGAAGGATAAGCTTTTCACAGCAGCTGTCCCAGAAGAACTTCCTGTGTGAGCACTGTTCTGGAGTAACTAAAATATACCAGTAGTTATTCCAAATGCTTATGCTGCTCAATGTCCCTCATGTAGCTGAGGCAAGGGAGAGAGAAAAGAAATAGCAGTGGTCCTGATATTGTTAGCTCCATTGAGAAGAATCTGAGTTGCTTTCCTTAAAAAATGAACTAACAAATTGTGACCTAAATCAACTTATCTTCCAAATCATTTTCCCTGTTGCTAGCTGAGGTATGAGGGTTGTGTACATGGGGAGAAGAACTAGCTTTAAGAAAAATTTCATGGAGAAATCTTTCCCTACCTGCATGTGTCTCCGAACTGGCTTTTGCTGGGTTAAGACATAATATTGTCCAATTACAAATAGCACCCAGAGGAGACAGCTGCTTCTGGACCCCGGCAGGAGTTAAGCTGCTGGAGAAAGCTGGAACATCTGTACAGTCAGTTTCTCCAGGGAAAGCGGTGATTCGAACAGAGCAGAACAGAACATCTCTATGTGGCCTTAGGATAGGAATTTTAAGGGCAAAGAAAAAAATATATGTTATTGGGCTCAGAAAGGATGTGTGTGGTTTGGTTTAGTTTGGTTTGCTCAGTTTTGTGGTTTTCAGTGGCTTGAGCAGAGGTTTTAAAATGTGCTGGTATCAGTGCTGGACAGTGTGTGTTGCAATTCATATCTCATTCTTACTCTGTACGATATTCTTTGATAAGATTTTTGTCAGTTACTTAACATAAATTTATCTGGAAAATAGTTGTAGCAGCTGCTACTGTTTTGGGCAGGCTGAGCTGTATGGTCCTTAATAAATAATAATGGAGTTGGTGCTGTGATATGACATGAAAATATCCCCTTTATTTACTGCAGTCAGCTGTGCATTTAAAGTATATGTCATCAGAATTTTGTTTCCACATTAATTTATAATGATTTAAATGGTATTGTCTCAGTAACATTTTAGGTAACTGACTTTTTTAATCTTTTAAGTGCTCAATATTAAGGTTTTTAAATATGAATATGTAAATTAAGAGGAAGTGACAGTGCACTGTGTACCACTTGGGCTTTGAGCATTGCTTTGAACTACTGGATAGGCTGCATAAGGAAAAGATACATTAGAGCTACTGCTTCTTGCTCGTCATTGGCCTGCCATTTGCATTCATTAAGTCAGTGCATCACTGAATCTTTTCTTTAAATGCCTCACACAGTCCCAAAAGGGAATGTGCCGCATATTCAGTATAGCCGCTAGTCTCATGTAATTGGAATGCATTTATATGTATATGGGCGCTGACACATTAATTTAATGAGATAATGGGATCTGATCCTCATTTGCAACAATCATGTGTCATGTCATGCCATGCAGCTGTCCCCCGGCATGGGTTTGCAAGTGTCAAACAGGGAGTCTATTGATTCTAACACCCCCTTTTCCCCTGTAAACCTCTGTGCCTGCCAGCCCCACACATGGGGCTACACAGATGGTTTGTGAAGGACCCAGCCCACCGTGACCCCAGGGTTCGGGCATCTCTCCCCAATCCCAAGGTCCCCAGGTACATGCAGCTGGGCATACCAAGACCCGTAAAACCAACATGTGCAGTTAGGGGTCTGTGAAGCTTCAGTCGCTGATTCAATTCAGAGATTTGGCCTGATTTGGTGGCCAAATCTCCTTATCGAATCAGGAGACCCATTAATCTCTCCAAATCAATTCAGAGAGATTCGATGATTCAGCCATAGACACAGCTTTATATGTTTTTTCTGTGTACCTCAAGATACCAGGAGCAGCTCGTAAGCACTGAGATGGTGGGGCAGATGGAGCATCTCACAGGAGCAAGGCGGGGATCCTCTGCGCCCTCGGTGGCAGACCCGGAAGTCGACCAGAAGCACTTTTGTTCCGCTTCCAGGTCTGCTGCCAAGCGCACAGGGGAACCTCCCCCCGCCCCCACCGATGCTCCATTTGCCCCACCATCTCAGCATTCACGAGCCATGCCTGCCTGGTACCTCGAGGTACATAGAAAAAGCATATAAAGCGGTGTCTGTGGCTGAATCACTGATTTTCTGAACAGGAATTGAATCTTCAGATTCAGATTTGGCCAAATCAAACCGGGACAGTGATCCAAATCAGCAAATTGAATCACTGTTCCCTGAATCGGGCCAAATCCAAATCGAATACTGCCTGCTTCGCACATCCCCAGTGTGCAGGATTGTAGGACATGTGGGTTTGCAGCTATCAGGCAGGTCAAGTTGATTGGTACCCCCTGCTCAGCAAATTGAAAGCTGTACTATCCCAGCAACCAGCTGCCAAGCTTTCAACTTGCAGAGTGGGGAGAGCCAAATAGGGGAAGCTTTATACCCAGTACTGTAGTGGAAAAGGTTTGTGGGGCATCCGCACTGCAGGGCTGCATGGAAAGCCTTAACATGCCACATGTTCAAATTAAAGAACCATATAAAGGAGCCACAAGATGTTCCACGTTAAAGAAGGAATATCTGTGTAGCTGGTTTGACATTTTAGGTGAACATGTGGCACGGCATGTAACTCATCAGACTATCAACCAAAGAGTCATGCAGTAAAGGTAATGTCTGCCAGGGACCTACATTTTGCAAAAGGGATTAAACTTCAGTTATTATGAGACCTAATAAAAGGGTTTGTTTATTATTATTCTTCCTTGCAGCATTAGTTGCATTATGAAAGTAGTCACTATGTTAACTATTAAATGCACATTTACATTTGTGAAAAATGTAATTTCTTGGTTTTGAAACTGGCTCTGATTTCTTTTTTTAGAAGACATCAAACCGGACTGGCAGGATAAGGACTCTTCCATAAAAATGAAACGGAACCAGCCGATAATCTCTAGCTCTCAGCAGCCCTACTGCACAGGGTTTTTATTTTCTGTGTCCTGCAGGTGGATTTAACCTTTTATCAATTTGTGGTTTTCAAGAAAATTTTAAATTTACAGAAAACTGTACTAGTGCTTTGTTTAGTTTCTCACTTAGTATTTGCCACTGATCTGTGCATTCTGCTTTGTTCTGTTTCACGACTTTTCAAGCTGTTAGTATTGCATTGCTCCCTTTGTTTCCTACAGCACTGACAGTGGACATTCCAGAATAATCAAATTCATGGTTTGAATTTATTTTCAGTTGTTCTCCAAACTGCTTGTCATTACCTAAAAACTACAGTAATCTCTCTATTTATGCTTGTCCTATGGATAAGAAATATTACTGAGTGCATTTCTCAGCAGTGTGTCACAATTGGGGCACTGCAACTGTAGAGAATAATCCTGGTGGGTGCTCAACACCTCAGCTCCCGTTGACTTTAGAGGGAGATCCAAGTGCTCAGCATTCAGGAGCTAAACGTCTTAAGGAGTCTGTACACCAGTCAAGGCATAGACGATTTATGCACCTAACTCCCATTAGTGTTGGTAGGAACTCAACAGGAAAATTGGCAGGAGTCTAGACCCTTAAGATCAAACTAATGGTTTGCTTCATTAAATGATCTGGATGCAAGGACAAGAGTTAAGCAGATTGGTTTGCATCAGTAGAATTGCACTGACAGTGTTTTCTTATAGGATTACTGAATATTTTTTTTTATAAAATGTAGATTTTATAATTGGGAAGTTGATACTAGGTACTGGAACGTTAGTTCAGAGGAGTTAATTTTTATTTCTACAGTGTTAAAAGTGCACTTATGCTGGCTTATTTACATCTTGGGGAAAGGAGAGAGACTGCAAATAGTAGGGAGATTATTACTACTTTCTTTTTTAAAAAAAGAAGGCTTAAGGCAGATTTTAAAACTTATAAAATGTTTAAGCAATTATAAACAAGGCTAGACCCTTTGAAAAAAGTTTAGAAGATATTCTTAAAGTAAATTTTTATAGTGTTAATTTTGTAATAATTTATGTTTTGCTATATTTCGGAGCTAACTGACCGGAATAGTTTCAGAAACAGTATGAAACTTAGGAAAGTTGAAGCAATGTTTATATTTTTAAGATGTTCTTTGAATTATGTTTTTATTGTACATTTCTTCAGACTGAAAAATGTGTACATATCTTTGTTATTTTTGCACAATTTTTGTCTTGTTTAGTTTTAGGAGCAGTACTATGTTGATTTTTTTTTAATTTATTTTGAGTTGTAAAACTGCAGGATTTTAAAAATCTCAGTAACAAAGTCACCCTCTAATTAATCAACTGTCACTTCACCTATGGAGGGAAACAAGTGGTTGTGAGATTCAGTGGCTGCTTCTGAGAAATAATGCTAGTCAATGACTGAAGGAGTGAGCAATTCAGTAATTTTAAGAAGTTTTAGCTCTTAACATGCATCTTTTAATTGGAAAGCTGGAATATGGAGACTGTCCTTTGAATGCTGCTTTATATGTATTTTTGAACTGGCTTAGACCTGACAGCATTTCGGGAAAGCTAAGCATCAAGTGAAAACCCCATGGTATTTCTTCCTTCATACAGAATCATTATTTAATTTTCTATGTATTAAAAAATCAGCCTGAAAAGTGAAATGGAAATAAACATTTAAAGAATGGATATAAACTGGACCAGCCTATAATGCATTCTTAGTGTAGCATTCACTCAGCAGTTCTTTTTCTCCCCCATTTGCCTGAAGATCTTGTGATTCGTTTCCAGCAATAGAGGCTCAGAAGCTTTGGTTGTTACACATACGCAATGCATAGGCCCGTCAGCCATAAAAAGCGACTTGGATAACTTGTATGCCTTCTTTTGTATCAATGTAACGATTGTAAATAATGCTGATCAACCTTTGTAGAGAATAGTTTATACAGCATATTCTATTACTGCTGATTCTCAGTGAACTCTTGTTTTAAAAAAGAAAAAAAGAAATTTTTCTATTTACACCTTATATTTTGTTATGCTGTTGACCCATGGCACTTTAACAAAACTCTGTGGGTTTTGCATAGCTGGTCAGTCATGGGGTATATTAAATAACTGTTGTTGCACAGAAACAAATTTGCACCTGCTCTATTGTGCTTTCCTACTACAGATTTTAGAACCTTTTCCAGAAGACTTTTGAAGAAAGCATGTCCAATCATTCTAAAGAAAAAATGCCATACTTGTACAGTCAATTTCTTTTCTACAATCCATATTTTGTAACACTAAGTATTTTCATTCTTTGTCCTGCACCTTTATGTATTAGCAGTATCAAATAGAGTTCATTCCATGCTTGTGATAATTGTAAGCAGAGTAAATGTCTAAAGTAGGTGTAAATAGTAAATTCTATGGCTTACAGTTTAAAAAAAAGGAAAAACAGAACAAACCCGTATCTGATTGATACTGCCATGGTTCAACACCAGGCCTGGAGATATTCTCTAGTGAGCGATTGTATTTTTTTGTTTGTTTGTTTGTTTGGGGTTTTTTTGCTTTATTATTATTATTTTTTTGTAACATGGCTTTGTAAATAAAATAATTTATATGTTTGTAAGAAATAAATTTGCAATGTTGTTTATCTTTTTGAAAACAAAGGTCTGTAGGTATAGGTTGAATTGCACTCCAACCCTGACCGTGCAGTTGGCAGGGACCATGGATTTCTGTACTGAAAAACTTCCCTGTGTTTTCCTTTGCTGACTTTTACACACCCCACCATTGCTGTTTATTTTGAGTTGACTTTGCCAGCACTGCCAGGTAGGTGCACACACTTCCCATTCTTCCCCTCTGGGCACAGGTGGAAGTAACATCCTCCCAGCATTGCCCTTCTGGAAAGCTGCCCTGCTAAACTTGGTCCAGATTGACTTATGTTTATGTTTCTTACCAGAAATGTTGTTTTGTATTCAGGAACATTCAGAGCCTATGGAGATAGTGGAGTCTCACTTTCTGCCTTAATTTAGTCAGTTTCCAACATTCAAAACAGTGGGGAAGTCTTATCTGCATTTAACGTTATTTTAAAAAATGGGGAGACACAAAAAGATGTCTTGCCTTCCTTGCACTGCCATAATCCAACTGCACTTTTTGGCTACAATTCAAGCTCAGCTAACCTGCTGGACTTTTTAAACCTAGTGGCATGGCAGCTGAAGTAAAATCTGTGGGCTTAAGATGTCTGACCATCAAGCTAGAGCTGTCTTCACAAGGCTCAGTGCCACTTTAATCCCACTTAGGAGATATTTTAAGAGGCCGGGTGAGATTTAAACTGGTCCGAGGGCAATGCAGACCCTTGGCATTGGTCTGGTTTTCACCTACAGCAAATCTGATCTGCAGATCAGGACAAAGTGGTGGAGGGAAACGATGGAGGGAGGCCTGGGCCAGGGCGGGGTCGCACCAGGGGTGTCCTGGGTTTGGAAAGGCTGAGAAGCGCGGTTGTAGACGGGCCTGCTCCCACTCCCAGGAGGCTTCGGCT
>JAGPOW010001296.1:118844621-118861176 GCA_030014935.1 Caiman crocodilus
GGGCAGTGTTCTGTCTTATCCAAGAAATTTAAAGGCCCACTGACACTCACACTTAAAATGGGAACTTTACCAGAGGAATAAGATTACTAAATCCCATGGAACTACAGGTTGTGGTAGAATCACTAAATATTAATTTAATATTAATCAACAGCCCTACAGTATAAAAATTAGGGGTCTGATGTAATATCCCCCAGGCATGCAAGTTAACCAACCTCATTGGGACTGAGTAAGCATTGCACAATTAGGCCTTCTGCCTTATTTAAAACAAACATAAAAAAGCCTTACATTTCCTTTCCACGGTTAACCACCTCTGAAAGCAGGTTTCTTCTGACAAAATATGCATACAGCTGGGAAAGGTGCTGAGGTATCCATGAACAGTGTACAGCTCTCTCTCAAACAGAAGCACTTCATCCACAAGATGACAGAACAGGTTATCATCATATAACAGGCAAGGAACATCAGTAGCCAACTTCTCCAAAATTAGCATTACTAGAGCACGGGAGAATTCAAGCTTTTACAAGAAAAAAAATAAGAAAAAGTCAAAGTATTGAAATGTCAGTATTTATGTAGTTTTAAAACTTCTTTCAGGAGGTCAGTTCAAGCTAATCATAAACCCACTGAAATCAATTCAACTTGCTAACACCTAGCTAGAATATGGCCACGTAAAACTGAACATATTGTCTTACCCTTGCATTTACTGAATAGCCTGCCTTGTCCAATATTGGCTGGATTTTTTCATCAAGAAACTTCGTGTGATTTCCAATCCACATGAGGACCTGGGTTAGGTACCATTCAGGCTTTAACATAAAAAGAAGTGTCAGAACATTAATATTAATCCTATCCAGATAACATTTATTCAACTGATACAGGAATGGGAATACAAATTTTACTTGTATTATCTATTGCAAACCACAAGCAAAAAGAAACATAAAAATATGATTCAAATAACTAGTTAGAAAATGTACCTTTAGTATTGTTTATAAAAAAGTCATAAATATTTCAAAAATAATTAACTAAAAAAAGCCATAATAGACTTGTAAAACTACCCAATGTTTTCAACTCTTTAAAATATTGCATCCAGAATATAAGAGCAATCAGAATATGCAAAACAGTAAGTGAGGTCCAGGGAAGACAGTTAAAGATTGCCAATTTATATATAAATATAGGAATTTTGAATTGTTTTCCAACCACAAAACTGTACTTAAAAAGATTCAGGAGAGAGGGTTATATTGTTTAGTGTGGGGGCAGAGGGGAGATGGTGGTCATGAATGAGATACAGAAGTGTATGTTTATGCCAAAACTATTGACTTGTCTGCTCCACAGAGTAAACAAATCCTCTTTTGTTCTTTAAAGCACAGATCATCTTTTCCCACTGCAAATACTGCAAGCATTTACATGGAATTATTTATGTACCTGTAGCTGCTTTAATGAAAAATGTTGTCCTTTGCTTAAAAATGACATGGAGAACACACTACCTATTTTTCCCCTTCATTTTATCTCCCCTTTCCATTTTTCACTCTGCTGCATCTGCTTCCATGTCACTGGATTCCTCTCTCCCTTGTACAGGCTTCCTGACTGCACCGTACACTCTTTTCCAAGAGACAGAAGAAAATACCATGCTGAAAAGAGAGCTGACAGAAATACCAGTTGTCTCATCTTTTACATAGCATTCAATGATACTAGAAACAGATGGCCTGGAAGCACTCCCAGATACTTTATTTTGTTTCTTTGCAATTAAAAGCTTGCAGAAATAATTTGAGAACAAAGGTGGAAAAGCAATCACTATGGGTGCCTATACATGAGCAGGGAGGCTGCTCCGATGCACTGTAACTCCAGTACGTGGGAGCAAACTCAATTAAGTCTTCTGAAGTGCGGCAATTACTGTGCTCCAGCAGCCTCCCACGTCTCGTGTATCAGCATTCCTGGGCTTCAAAATGGTGGCAGGGGCACTTATCTGAAGCTCATTCAACAAGCTTCAGATAAAGCACCCCCACCACCATTTTGACGTACAGGGACTCTGAGACCCGAGATGCTCCAGATGCTTTAATTAGACTGGCTCTTGGAACCACTCTAACTAAAGCGCCCCCCTGTAGCCCCAAAGCACATGTACATGACCAGCCAGGACTCCCCACAAAACCCAGTAATAGGATCTTCGTATTCACACAATAGTAGGGCTGGGAAAAGTCCTACAAATGTTATCTAGTCCATGCACCTGCAGGCTGAAAGACACCTAGGCCACCTTTGTTCTTAAAAACCTCTCGTGAGGATTCAAGAACCTTCCCAGGCAGCCTGTCCTCATGTTCATTAGCTTCAGAGTTCGAAGGTTTTCCTAGTATCCAACCTAGGACTCAAACAGCAAATTAAGCCCACTCCTTTTTGCCCCTCCTCTCAGTGGACCTGGTGAATAACTGATCACCACTCTTTTTCCTTTCACATACTGGAAGATCGTTACGTCCTTCTTTAACCTTCTCTTTTTGTACACTACAGGAAAACAGCTCCTTTAGAAGTCAACCATAAGGAAAGTTTGAGCGTCTTACTTTATTTGGTGCTCTCCTCTTGGAAACTGTCGGTCTACATCTTAGTGTGATGCCCAACACTAGGTACATGCTACAGCTGAGGTCCCACCAGTGCCAAGTAGGAGGTAATTCTGCTCCATCTTACTTATGACACTTAACATATACCAGACTGTCTCTTCTAAAATACAAAACACCACCCCAGCATCACACTGACAACTCATTCAATTTGTGATTCACCGTAATCCCTGGACTGTTCCCTATTTCGCATTCTCCTTCTTAAATGTACCATTTATCCAATGTCTTTATTGAATTTCATAACACTGATTTCCAACCATTTATCCAATCTGTCAAGATTAATTTGAATTCTGATCCTGTCCCCCAAAAGAACTGGCGATACCTTCCGCGTTGCTGTTATCCATCACTATTTGCTCTCCCTATTTCATCATCCAAGTCCTTGACAAAAATACTGACTATAAGCAAACCAGAACAGATTCTTGTGGGATCCCAAGTACCCTGCCACTTTGATAGTGAACCTCTAATAACTAAGAGCAATTGTTAAGCCAGCTCAGCACTCACCTTATGGTATTTTCCCTAGTTTGCTCATGAAAATTCCCTATAATCTGATGTCAAAATATGTCACATCATCATTTCACAATTATCCACAAGTAATCAAGAAACACATTCAGGAACTATTGTCATTGTGAAAATGTATCTACAAGTTCATCCAGTAATGTCACATCCAAGCACATAGATACAGAATACCTACTCATAACTACATCAGATCTGAGAACAAAATAAGACCTGTTTTCTTGTAGAAATGCATCTAAGTCATATACCGAGTTGAAAATCCCCTTGAACACTGATGGCATTGAAAAAACAAATCAGTCAAATCTTTTTTCCAAATATGGGATGGTAACTAAACACTAAAAAAGACAAACTAAAAAAAGACTAATTATATAGACTCAGGCCACTAAAAGTGGCAGAATTTAACACTCCTAACTCTAGGAAAATACTAAAGATAATGACATTAAACAAAATATACTCTTTTATACACCAGTGACACCAAGCAGCCAAGAGAGGTGAAAAAGAGCTTCCACATATTCAAAGGGAATAAATCCACCCTCCTCAAGTTGTGAAATCTGTCTAATGCTACAGTAGGTCCTGCATCGGTCCCCTCCCCAGATAGAGGGCAACAGCAAGTATAGAACAGTAATTTCCCATTGCCCAGGCAGGCAAACTACAGTGCACCAACTTGCCATGCGGAAAGCATGACCTTTGAAGCTTCTCCAAATTGTGTGTTCCCTCCACATGCACGAAGTAAATGGTTATGGTGAGCCCCAAGCATTCCAGGAAAAAAAAAAAAAAGCAGCCACAACCTTTAATAAAGTATGTGTCACCGTAGTTAGAAATGTTTAGTTTTCGGTAAAACTGTAATGAAATCAAGACTGCTTTTCCCCTACCTTGCTTAAAACATTAGTTTGTCTGTTCCCAGTGAAATGATACCTGAACCTTTTCTGAAGAGGATTTAGCATGATTTGCATTGGCAGAATAATAGGTGGTGATGAGGGAAGAGAATACTTTTCTGGCAGTTGTTTTGGTTTGGTTATCAGTTCATCTCTACGGCTTGAGAGTCAAGGATAAAATATTTTATTGATAGACATTAGCCTGCACCTAGTCAGCTGACCAGAAGAGGCAGGGCCCTAGGCAAATATAAACCCCAGGGCTGGGAGTAGAGTTCGAGTTTTCTGTCAGTAGCCAGGAAGGGGAAGGAGCTCTTGGAGAAGAAGCTCACCAGAGAGGTTTGGCTGCCTGTTCTACTCTGGTAGGATTAAGGGATTCCAGGAACTCACCTGAGACCCTGGCTTATAAATCACTTAGTGCTGGGAGAAGTTTGATGTTTTAAAGGGACAGAGCATACCCAGAAACGTTTCTATTATGTTATAGCCCAGGGGCTCAGAGTTTAGTTGCTGTTTGACTGATGGATAGGTTGAGGCTATTGGGTAAGGAGGTGGCCTCACTGTGGGCCCACGATGTTGCAGGGACCCCAGCACCAGTGGGGGGCATGGTGATAAGGGGCTGTGGAGAGCCTGGAGACAGTGTGGGGCACGGTGATACCATCTGCGAGGCTTGGGGCGTGGTAAAGGGGTGGTTATGGAATCGTGAATCTAGCCCATAAGGCTGGGAGTGTCCTGTGAGCCACCCATTTTGAACCAGGATGCCAAAGAGATCTAAGAACCCACAGGGTTCAGTGGGGTCCAGCAAGACCATGTCCAAAATACAAACTCAACTGTACTCCCAATTTACTAAAATTACCAGCAAGACATGGCAGGCATGAAAGAGCGTGCCTGTTGGGCAAGAATGGCATGGTCAAGGAGCCCTAGGGGTATCATGGCCATCCCTGGGGACCCCATCCTGTGACACAAGTTCCAGATGTCCCTAGCCCAAGGATTCTCAACCAAGGTGCTGCTCATTATTAGCGCTGTTAGGTGTGCAAATACCTACATAATTTGCAAGGCCAACACAGAAATATCAAATAGTTTCTGGAACTATTTGATTCCTATTTGATTTGTTATGGTCTTTCTGAGTTGTTTTTTCAGTAGAAGAATCGCACTATTTTTCTGTAGTCAAGAAATGAAAGCTAAGCACTGGCATTTTCAAGGGATGCTCCAAGTGCAACACAGTTAAGAACCACAGTTCTAGTCAACTGAAATCAATGTTATACATACCATATTCCCAAAACATTGCAAATATGTTAATCCAGAAATAGCTAATTATGTATTTAAAACAATTCAGGTTGTTGAGGACCGATTTATCATATTAAGTGACAGCAAGTCAATTTAGTTAGGATATCTACTTTATCAGTGTTGCCAAAACATGTAGCCCTCTAACAATCCCACATACATATTAATATACTGACAGAATGCAGCAAGAGCTCAAGGCATTAATAGTGCAGAAGAAGAGCATTTCACCTTTTGGTCACTGATTTATGTGATACAAACTAGCAAGGAACAACTTTTTTTTTTGTTACCAACTAAGGACTCTTCAGTGGAGTATGTGAGAAGTATTGATGATCTTAATACATTTCTAAGAAACAGGAAATGCATCAATTTTTAAGTATCAAATCTTCAAACCCACTTTAGCTTGCAAAAGCAGCATCAAGTTAAATGTAAAAATTTTAAATAATCATACATTTCTTCTTTAATGTTTGTTCACTGTTTCTACTAAAATTCACTGTGCGGAAAAAAATTAATTAATTAAAAAAGGATACGAGGTTTGCAATTTCAGAAGTTGAGAAAACAGCGTCTCCAAATTAATGTATACATCTGGAGCACTGCCTGGTGCAGCAAGGCCAAAAACCTGAGACTGTGGTGGCCCAATAAATGGCCAGTGAAGCTGAGTTAATATCTCCTCAAAATCACTGTAACAGAAAATATATCTATTAACATGAAGCTATAATACAATGGTTTTCAACCAGGGTGCAACAGCACAAGCACTGCTGTTGGGGGAGCAGCAACCAGATAAAACTGCCTCATGCAGGAGGACTGGCATGTGAGCACTCCTGCATTAGGGTTCTCTGGTCAGCCTAAAGCAAGCAAAGGAGCTGGCTTACGCCGTTTCTTCTTCTCCCTCCTGCCCACACACACACATTCCCTTACCAAAAGAGAGTCGTATGGAACAGTTCTACCTGTCCCACACACCTGTTTCTGGGAGAAGCATGCAGGCCAGACCAAGAAAGACTGCAACAAGAGCCAGCTCTCCTGCCTGCTTTAAGCTGATCAAGTTCCCTAATGCAGGACAAGCCTGCAGATGTGCCACCACCCTTCCTAGTGTGGTTGCGAAGCAGGCATGTACGCTTTTACCGGGCGTTGGCAACACCTAAGTGGTTCTTAACCAGTAAGTTGAGCACCAATTGTGGTTCTCAACTGGGGATGCCATCACGTTCAAAAAGAGTTGTGAAGGGGTGCCCTGACTCTGAAAACATTAAGCAGCAATGCTATAGCAAAATGTAAAAATAAGAGAATGGTAGTGCATTCCCTACCTTGAAAGTTTGTCCTTAAGAATTTTATGCCAGAATTGAACAGTGGACCTCACAAAAGAGAGAAGATGAGAACAAGATGACTCCTGAAGCTTAATATCCAGTTCTGCCATGGATACTAAAGTAGTGGCTGCCTCTGGGACATTACTGGTCATCAGATACTGCTGAATATTATCACTATAAAATAAGGCAAGGTTGCGACAAAATTCATTACATATTACTCACCTTATTGGGTAATCAATTAAATTAAGCTTTTTTACAATATTGATTTTTGACCAGCTATATCAGTACTGTGAGTATACATGAGGCACCCTATTATACTTTTGGCTCAGACCTAAGCCAACATAGCCACTGAAGAGTAAGGCTGAAACTTCTGATGAAACAGTTTTATTTAATCTCTAAGTACAATTCATTTAAAGGGATGCTTTTTTCCCCAACTCCAAAATAATAAGAACAAAATGTCAAACTACATAATATACATGCCCTTCTTTCTGTTCAGATATCCTCTGAAGTCCTGCATTTCCTTACCATTAACCTTTTAGACGCTGGTTATGTCATTTCCCGTATGGCAATTTACAACCAACTAAATAGAGTCTTACTGTAAATATTTCTTCTTACTTACCCTTCACCAATCCCCTTCCATATACAAAATAGTTACTACTGTCAAAGATGCAACAAATTAGAAAGCCAGAGTAACAGCTTCCTCAAATGAGATACAAATTCTCAATCATTAGCAATTAAGAAGCATTTACAGTTCCAAGAATGTTCTTAAAGCTTTAATCTTAAATAATCAAGTTTAAGTAAGATGAAAAATTGCCAAAATAAGATATTTAGAAACACAGGAGCTGACTAAGAGTCTTGTTAGAATCCTCTGCATTCTTTAAGGCATTTTGAATTCTTTTGGGAACTTCTGATGAAACAGTAAGTACCTGTATTAATGGAAGAGAAATAGGTTTCACAAAAATGTACTGCATTATAAAAAAGAAAACAAAAATATGAAATTGTAGAAAAACAGGACTGAGACCTCAAAATGTCATCTAGTCCAACCTTCTCGTAAAAGTAGGCTCATCTTCATCTAAACCATCCCAGACAAATGTCTGTCTAATCCACATCCCAGACAAATGTCTGTCTAATCCACACCTCAAAATTTCCAATGACAACGATTCTACAACCCTTCTAGGTAATCTTTTCCAGTGCTTACCCAGTCTCAGATTTAGGAATCAAGATTAAATTCTAACCTGAATCTACTGCAACATAAGCTGATCCCTTTTTTTGTCACTGGCAATGGACATCTAGACTGATCACTGACCTCTTTAACAAGCTATTTCATATTTGAAAATTTATCAAATCTCCTCTCATTCTTTTCTTCTGTAAACTAAGTAGTCCCCAGTCTTCAAACCTTTCCTCAGACATCTTGTTTTGTAGACTTTTAAACCTTTTTTGCTATCCTCTGGATACTACACAGCTTGTCCATATCATTCTTGAACTGTAGTATCCAAAATTAAACGCTGTACTCCAAAGAAAGTCTCATTGTTGCCAAATTAAGTAGAAGAATCACTTCCTATGGCTTTCATGCAATACTCCAGTTAATACATCCAGTATGCTACTCGCTTTTTTGCAGCAGTATTACATCATTGACTCTTGCCACAGACTACAGCCCCCAATCATTGCCTAAGTTTCAGTACTATAGGGAATCATTCCCCATTTTGTATTTATGCATTTAAACTGCTTCTTTCTAGGTGCAATACTTTGTCTTTTCTCAATTTCATCCATATTGACTTTAGAATATTTTTTAGCTTTGCTAAGTCATTCTGAATCCTAATCACAGGACCATAGAATCAATAGAATCACAGAACCATAGAAAATTAGAGTTGGAAGGCACCTTAGGAGTCATCTAGTCCAACCCCCTGCTCAAAGCAGGACCATCCACAACTAGATCATCCAAACTATATCTTGTCTTCTAAAGTGCCTGCTACCCCAGTCAGATTGGTGTCATCCTTAAATTTAATAAATATACACATTAATGACTTGGAGAATGGTGTTAAGAAGCTACTGAACAGTACTCCACCCAGGGCAGACCTCTGGGAAATCCCAACTGATACCTTCTAGCAGTCTGACACTAGGACATTAATGACTGCTGTTTGAGCACAATTCTCCAAACAGTTTTACACCCAACTTATATTAGTTTCATCTAAACCAGCACTGTTCAATTCATCTGGTCCCACAAATCTGGATCCATTGAATGGGGCCAGTCCATGAGCTGGATCTGGCTTGCGGAGTTGTCATCTGGCCTGCAGGGCTCCCCACAGATCTGGAAATTTAGCAGTGTGGGAGCAGTGGCAGTTAATGTTAAATTTCTGGACCTGTGAGGACCCCCCCCAAACCAGATGATGCAGCCCCCCAGGCTTGGATCCAGTCACCCCAATCTAACCTATATTTTATTAGCTTAGTCAGAGCTAGTGCCCTAAGTTGTGTGTGATCTGATTTGCATGTTGTTTTTAGTAAACAAAACTACAAAAGTACCCCTATGTTAATTTTATGTCCCAATAGCCACAAGTATTTGAAATGAAATATTTTGTTAGGAAAAAAATTAAATACAGCATACTTACATGTTATATTCAAACAAATTCAAAGCTTTATGTGGAAAATTATTTTTATTGGACTACTTGTAAAAATGTACAGACAATATATAATAGCATGTACTTCCCTTACACTGTTTGCTTAAATTTAAGAAAAAAAAATGAAGGTACTGAAAACTGCTGACACTAATTTTAGCAAACCTAACCCTAACCTTAACCTATATTTGTTCCAGCCTATATTTGTTCCAGATATCAAACTTAAACTGACTGGCCTGTAATTCTTTGGATCCTCTGTTTCCCCTTTTTTCAATTTCTGGGACCTCATATAACATCTATGAGTTCTCAAAGACAATAGCTAGTGGTTATGTAATCATTTCAGCCAATTCCTTCAGTAATTAAGGAGCCATAGATTTTTAAATATCTAGCTTACTTAGGAAACTTCTAACTTATTCCTTCCTTCCCACGAGCTCAGTACACACACCCCTCCCCTCTCCACAGTAAAATATACATGATTGTTTACTTAAGGATGTAAAAAAAAAACCCCAGAAAACTAGCAGTTTTTCTGGCATTACTTAAAATATTGCAACACACTATTTACCTGAATTCAAAACAACCCTCAATAATTAAAACAACCCTCAATATTTAGATTCTATATATGGAAAATGTATACACTTGTTTTAATTTTCCATATATAGAATCTAATTATTCCATCTTAAATCTGTTCCCCCCACACAAACTGCTGCAGCAGAGAAAGCAATGGCAAGGGTGCAGACACCAGGGGGCAGGGGCAGTAGCTGTGGCTCCAGCCCTGACTGCAGATCA
Source organism: Caiman crocodilus (assembly GCA_030014935.1). NCBI lineage: Eukaryota > Metazoa > Chordata > Crocodylia > Alligatoridae > Caiman > Caiman crocodilus. The sequence continues at coordinate 118,854,575 of JAGPOW010001296.1, forward strand.
GGGCCAGAGCCAGAGCTGCACCAGCTGCCTCCCCACCACCACCTCCCTGTACTCAAATCCATCAGGGGCTTTTTCCCACCATGTTAAACAGGGGGAAAAAGCATCACTTTGGATTTAAATAAATACATTAAGTACATATATGGTTTAGCAACGTACAGTAAAATCCCTGATATCTGGCACAAATGGGGAACGAGGGAGTGCTGGTTCTGTAAAAATGTGGGTTACCTGAGGGCACAGGATTTCCACCCAGACGAAGCTGGGGTTGGTGGCAGCAGCCATATGCAGAGTGGGGGGTGGGGGCTGCACGTGGAACGGAGGTAGCGCAGTGTGGTGGGTGGTAGCAGTCACATGCAAGTTTTCCCCCTGCTCTTCTGTCATACTGTTTTTACTACATTAGTGAATTTGAGAACTGTGAAAATGCTTACCTGCTCCTCCAATTGCCTTTTGTTTTCTGAGAGCTCTTCTATTAGCACGCCAAGTTTTGTTAGGGAATTACGATCATTTCCAATTTCTCTTTCCACAAATTCAGATACATAGTACGGTATATCACAGTGATCTGGATCTCTAGCGACTGGTTGTCTTCCAACTTTAATGGCCGCCATTTTTTCTTCGCCTGCAGCACTGAATTACAGGATATTTAGTTACCCTCCACCAACACAGAACTACTGACCACCAGAGTGAAATCAGGCCAAAGAAAATTTAGTTCAAAACTATTCTGTGAAAATACTGCTTCCAAAAGACTATCCACATGCATACATTTTTGTGGGGATATGGCCTTTAATCCACAAAGTATCACACACACGCACACTCATCTGCTGACGAGTGCGCAGAAGAACCAAAACACAGGTATGAGCAAGAAAAGTTAACCAGTTTTTTTACTCCCCTGACACTATATTTCTAAAACCTACTTGATTTTTGGACAGGCATTTAGTAAGCAATCCTATTCAACTTACTAAAATGAGCTGTGTTTGGGGAGTTTATGTATACTGTTGATATACAGGAGGCGAGGGGGTGCATGTGTGAATGCGTGCGCATGTGATCTGCTTTCATAAATTTTTTTTTCTGTAAGCTGCCCTGAGCCTTTTTTGGGAAGAGCTGCAACATACATCCAGTAAATAAATAATTTTATTTCTGGTTTAGCATATAGAAAAATAATCAAAAATGTTTTACGGTCTAACTCCTGCAACCACCTTCAGAACTCAGCAGCTTTGAAAAAAGTGAAATTCACATGTGTGAGCTGTCTGGTCAGGTTATCATCTCTACCTCAGCAACCAGATTAAAAATGTGCAAAACGTGTCAAATATTTCATATGTGCAGGCAGCTGAAGAAACCTGCAGCCATTTGAACGTTAGCTTAAAACTTCTTTGAAAGAAACGCATGGAAAAGAGGAAAAAATCCTAGAAACCATTTATGCTCGTTAGTCTGGTCACTGCACCAGCAGCGGACAGGCTTGGCCCTTGAAGCTGCAGGTGGTATCTTTGCCTTTGGTGCCTTTTGGCTGCTTCAGTCCGGCACAGCCGCAGGGGAGAGGAGGGCAGGGCAGCGGAGCGGGCTGCCGGCCGCGCTGCGGGCAGCCGTGAGTCAGCGCCAGGCCCGTTTGTGGGAGCAGCGCCTCCCCCAAGCCCCGCGAGGAGTGACCGCAGTCGCACGACTCGCGCAGCAGCCCACCACCGGGACAAGTCTCGTCGCAGAACCTACAGCAGGGCCGGGCCGGACTTCCCCCACTCCGCTTGCAGCCGCCGCCGCCACTCCCGCCGGGGCCTGAGCCCCGCCCCCACCGGCCGCGTCCGCAGCCCCAGGTCCCGCGAGAGGTGGCGAAGTCGCCCGAGCGCGCGGGTCACGTTGCGCCAGAACGGAGAACCTGACACACGCAAGACGCACGCGCGGGGATGCCCCTCCGGGGGTTGGTGCAGTTATTGCAGTTCCGCCTCGCCACACCCCCAGCGACGGGCGGAGACTGGCACTCAGCCCCGCGTTCCGTAGCCAATGGGAGAGCGCGGTTAGGCCCCGCCCGCGAATAAATCCCAGATCGTTAATTAGACCAACTAATGCTGCTTGGTTGAGTCAGAGAGAGCCCAGCCTCAGCGCTCTGATGAGCAGAATTAACCCAGGGCTTTCACACAGGAAGCCCAGGTGTGCTGTTCTGCCACAGAAAACCTGCTCCATCACATCTGCTGTAGGCAAGAAGAGCGGGACACAGGAGTAGGCGCTGCCCAAGGGCGCCTCTAGGGCAGCCAGAAGTCTACACAAGGTTTGGGAGCAGCTACAATAGCGTGTGCTGAGATGTGGCAACATCCGTGCCGCAAAGGCATCTCCCCCTGCTCCCAACTAGAGTCAACGTTTCGGAAGTTTTCTGTTTTACCATTCTGTAAACCGTTAGGCCGGGTTAGCGCCAGCCGGCCCAGGATGTCACCTTTAAGCAGCTGAGAGTTTTGCTTGTTTTTGTTCCTTTGTTTTAAAGAAATGAACGGGTCAGCTATACTAGGAACAAAAAAAGGTGTCCACCTGCAAGTACATACTGCATCTCCACAGATGCTTTTGGTAGATAATTTTTTTTCCCCCTCTAAAGAAAATATATTTATGTTTTTGTATTGTTCGCACACAAACCCAATGCTCAAAAGAAGATGCAAACAACTTGCACTATTTACAGTTTATTAATTCGATCAGCAGAAAACAAGTATGTTTGGTTGTTTTTTTTAAAATTATAATGTTGAAAATGCAACAGAACTGCTGTCAGCATGGCTTTTTAATCCTCTGGTACCAGGAGATTGGATTTGCCCAGCTCATCCACTGCCAGCAATGGACCCACCAAATTTTTGGTGCCCAGGAATTAGCTGTTATTCATGAATACTCATCTGGACTTTTTGGTTAATTTGTTTTTGTTACCTGATCTTTTGAAAACATGCACAATATTTTCATAATAAAATTTAGAGCTCAAATAATTAAAAACGGCTGTACCTGTTTACAACACATAAAAGGAATGAAAAGTTTTGCCAATCAATTCATTTACCAATCAGTGCAAATGCTACTGGCATTCCAATGCTACTCAAATGCACTCCTCTGAAATAAATATTAATTCTTCAATCGTTTTTAATAATTCTTCTCTGTAACATTAGCATGCTTGCAGTGACTTTTATTCTGTGCTGAACTGATGAAAGTATATTAAATGCTCTCTTTACTTATAAAGAGAAAAGCAATTTAGTACTTCCAAAAATCTGAGATTGCTGTCCTAAGCCCATTTCTTCTTAACTGTAGTTGTGCTAGAGCTTAAGTACATTATTGGCTCAGGTAATTAAAAAAGCCAAAGCATTAAGTTTTGGTTGTTTGTTGTTTTTGGGGGGGGGTTGTTTTTTGTTGTTGTTTTTTTACAAACACCCATATTGCAAATAATTATTTAATTAAATGCTTAAGCTAAAAAAAACTTAAAAAAATACAAACTTTTTTCTTCTAAAAATATTCAATGGTTTGCACAGGACAGGAAAATATGAAAACTCATTCATATTTTAAAATCTTTATGTAGTTTTACAGCATTCATTCAGCGAAGCCACGTAGTATTCAGCTGTGTCTGGTTTTTTATACTCGTGTCCATTTTTAAGACTTCTCGAATTGCCATGGTAGCGTAAGTGGAAGGAGGAAGAGAGAATTCCATCTTCAAGGCCCTGAATTTACCCTCTGTTAGGTATGAAAAAAGCAAATAAACATTTCTGATGCTGTTCTGTCATCACATCATTTGTCCTTTTTTAAGTATTTTCTCAAAGTGGTAATCTTAGCATGAGGTTCATAGATCGTAGGAGGCTGGAAGGGACCTTGCAAAAATCAGGTCCAGGCCCCTGCACTAGGCAAGAAAGACAACTGGGGCCAAGTGACCCCAGCAAGGTAACTGTCCAGTCTCCTCTGAAGATTTCCAGGGTAAGTGATTGTACCACCTCTGGAGGGAGTTTGTTCCACAGTCTGGACACCCTGACTGTGACAAAGTTTTTCTTTGCATTAAACCTGAAACAGTCTTCCTGGAGTTTGTGGCCATTACTCCTGTTCACCAAGCCCTTGATGTAGTCCCCTGATGTAGGGGTAAGCTGCTACCAAGTCCCCTCTTAGCATTTTCTTTTTCAGGCTGAAGAGTTTCAGGTCCCTCAGTGATTCCTTGTATGGCTTACCTTGCAAGTCTTTGATCATACAGGTGGCTCTTCTCTGGACTCAAGCAAGGCCCCCACAGTGAGGGACAGAGTCAGGTTAGAGGCTGGGGTAAAAGGGGTCATGGCAGAGCCGCTGGGGGAGGGGGGAGGCACGGCTCACTGCCTCTCACGCACCCCAGGGGAGCCATGGGCATAGTGCCCCCCAGATTTGTGCCCAGGGCAGAGGCAGGCTACCCGCTGTGGGCTGGGTATCAACGCCCTGCTGCCTTTGCCCTGAGAGCTGTGCACTGGCCATGCATCCCTTGCCCAACCAGTGGCATTGTGCGACTCCCAGGGCTAAGGTGGCAGGGTGCAGAGCCCCAGCCTGCAGCCTGCCTCTGCCCCAGGCACAAAACCAGGAAGCACATGTGCCTCCCCTGGAGATGCATGCAGGAGTGGGGAGCCTCCCACCCCTCCCCTGTGCTTCTGGACAAGCCTCCTGCAGTTGTGTCGCACAACCCCTGACCCAACCTGTCTGCCTCTGTGCGTCTGCTCCTTGCTCACAAGCCACAACCCCACCAGCCTCGCTGCTGCCCCTTGCTCCTGACCTACAGTATACCACATCCTGCCAGGGTATGCAGGGACCCTCCCCGCCTTCCTTGGTCTCCAAACTCCGTCCCCACACACACCCACAACCCCCAACACCTTCACAAATAACACCTTCACAAATAACACCCTCCCTGCCCCACCCTTCAAAAATAGCAATTCACATTCAGATCGCTTGATTTTGAAGAATTTGTCTCAATTTTTGACAGGGTTGGGGTTGGCAGTATGTTCTAACAAGCTTTATACTACACCAGGTCTGTAAAAATCCATTGAAATAGTCTTACTCTTACCTTTAGGAAGAACAGGTAATGGTTTTTCCTCCAATTTGTCCAAGTCCGTATTAAATAATGGAATCTTAGGATCATCATATGCAACAACCTCCCTTTATAAAACACAGCACAAAACCTTTTTATATTTAATTTTGAAGTATTCAACACTCATAAGTTTAAAACACAGTTCCCTAGTTTGGGCATAATAGGCAAAAAAATATAAAAATTCACATCTATCATGCCAGTGAACAAACTGCAATATTGACCATGAAGTAGATGCACAGGAGAACAAGGTCTCCTTGTTAGCATTTTTGCAATCCTACTATTTCAAATATATTTCCCTGTATACTACTACTACTACTACTACTGACCAATTGACATTCTGAGGTCGAATGATGATCTTTCTGTAAGCTCCAGATAATGAGTAATCTCTAATTTTGTGTCTCATGTTGTTGATATCAAGATTGTCAGCAGTTAGCATTTCCTTGTAGGCATCACCAACTGCAATAAAAAGAAATCTTTTAAATAAATGAAACATTAAGTAAACTTAGTCTTAGCAGAACACTCAAAAATATTAATTTACAAGCAATTATTCTCATTTTCAAAATTCTTGAGATCTCAGAAGAGATTTAGCATATACAATGTTAGCAACTCCTGCAAAATATCTTTTTTCATAAAGCCCCACCTGCTGGAGTCAAGTGATCATGCAAGAATCTGTTTTCATTAAAAATATTTTTCTAGTCCTGATCAAGAAAACAACTGTAATCTATGTTAAAAACCTCATAATAAGAGAACTATACATTTACTTTCTCCTAAAATACCTTATGGTTTTTGGCATCTTGCCACACAATTCCTGAATGTTAGCAGTTTGCAAAACCACACATTTCAAAAAAGGAAAGGAAAAGGAAAAGGAAATGAAAAAGGAAAAGGAAATAATTGTTCCTGTTGTTGGAAGTGCCAGGAACAAGCCAAGTGGGAAAACTACTTTAAAAGCACAGGAATAAATTGTTAAGGAAATTTAAATTAATGCGCTAATAATGCTAAACCATGTTTTAACAGCCTTATACCTCCTTTAATTCAGGGATTTCAAACTCAAGCCACGTTCCTGCAGGATCCAGACTCCAGGGCTTCTCACAGGCAATGGAACGAGCAGTGGTGAAACAAGTAGCTCCAGCCTGCCAACACACATACCCAATGGGGGCTCTGTGCTCTGGATTTCAGTGGCAGAATTCTCCTCCAAATTCCTGCTCCTTCTACCAACTCCTGAGGCCCACAACATGGCTCTACAAGGTAGGTATAGCCTGTAGGCTGTAAATCTAACACCCATGTTCTAATCATTTAAAAACAGATGCTTTGTAATGGATTAAACTGGTATTTAAAAAGCATTACTATGTAGACTTTGCACATTTGGTTGCTGAAACACTGTTCAATCTCTCTCTCTCCACAAATGGCATCTACTTTGTATTTTAAAACTTACTGGATCAAATTCATTGCCAACATGTAACTTCCACATGGTTAAGAAGTTATAATATACAGTTCAGGAATTAACTGCCTTAATAGTGAAGCAGAGTTGTGTGCAAGAAAATATTAGCAGCTTGTCTATCACCAGTGAGCA
>JAGPOW010001296.1:118877604-118892665 GCA_030014935.1 Caiman crocodilus
AAAAAAAAAACAAAACACAAACAGCACACACAACTGCCATGAAACTTTTGGTCCCATTAAAAACACACCTACCACAATAAAGCATGATCACATCATACTTTAAAAGGCCTACTTTTTAATGCTAATATGCACAGTAATACATACTTATGCAACTATAAATCCTGAAATTTGGCATTTGCAAACTAAAAACCACAGGTATTTTTTAATTCACCTGTTGTTCTTATCCAAATTTCACCTATATGAATGGCGAATGTATCGAAACCATGTCTCTAAGGCACTTGAATACGCTCTTTACAAATAAATCAGATGGCTTTTTGAATGTAGAAATGCTTACTTAACTCTAAAATTGCCAATTTTGAACCAGCTCCAAACTTTCTGCACAAATTTAGCTAAGCAGAACTGCATAGTATTTGAGTTACTTAAAGATATCCAGTAAGTCTTTATCTTTTATAATGCTTTTCTATCTTTGTGACTGAAAAATGAAATTCACCTCTTTTCTATTAATTCTTTGGAAACTTTCTTTCATCAAGAGATTTATTTAATTCCTATTATATAATAACTCTACAAAATAAAACACATAAATACTGCAATAAAGTCATGATCACACAAAGACTAGTAACATATTTAAATCTTATGCAAATGATAAGTCCTATTGAAACCCCAAGCGACTTATCTTGTACATTAAGTTAAATTCATCTTTACTCCCTTATAGGATTGAATCCTATATTTGTAAGTTTTAGCATCACCTATTCTTACGTAAAGTTCAAATTAGTCTTATATCTTGCATGTAAAATAGGTCCTTTTCAACCATACACCTCTGCCACTTCAAAAAGAATGAGTTAGCCAAGTCCTTAGCATTGTTTTACCACTTTACCTCTATGGCAACACTGGTTTCTTTATTCTTAAAAAGCTGGAGCTCTTCTAAACGTTGCTTGTCATCATCTGACAAAACCGTAAATACTTCCTCTGAAGGATCCTAATATACATAAAAACAGCAACAACTTACAAAGTGACACCTTTTTTTTTTTTTTTTTTTTTTTAAATCACACTGTTGCTGAGAGATATTAAAAAGTTACCTCATTATCCATTGGGACAGTAAAGTCATCTAAATGGCTTACACGCCCATCTTTTCCTATTTCATGAACAACGAAGTCAGAGTATCTGACAAAAAGAAACATAGGTCAGTTAAAAAAAAAAAAAGAAAGAAAAAAGCATCCTGTTCACAAGTCATTTTTAGTACATGTTATCCAATCTCTAAATTAAAAACAGTAGACGTTATTTATCATAAATTCTCTCCTGCAAAAAGTACCCAAAGACAATTTGGATATTCTCTTGCATTATCTTTAGCCACAAATTAAAAGCTCAAAATTAAAATAATTCCTTTTTTTTCCCCCCTCGATTGCAAAAGCATTTTTGTTGCTGTAGGATTAACGAGTACAAAGCCATCAGTATTTAAAAAAAGCAAACCAAAAAACCCCAAAAAACAAGAGAAAAGTCTACACATAATGGGATATTTACTCTTTCAGGAGCAAGAAGAATAAAATAAATTATGAATAACTTAAAATTATTGGAAATTTGCAAGAGAACTTCAAGGAGAAAAGTTAAGTCTTTATTCTCAGGAACGTATTTGGTAGCCATGTTGGTCTGAGACAAAGAAATGTAAAACTATAGAATTCTTGGTTCAGAGATGATACCAACTAAGACATCTCAAGATAATGTTTTTGCAATTTCTTAGTTGGTCTAATAAAAGGTATCATTTCTGAGCCAAGAGTTCTAGATTTTGCATTTTTTTTTTTTTTGTCTCAGACTAACACAGGTACCAAATACGTCCCTAAAACATGAAAGATGCTGAATTTTAGCTGACTTTGGATTTAAACTTCATTGCTGAACAACCAGAAAGATTTCTACACCTCCTGCCTTTCTGCCATCTGACTCCACCAAGGAAGGAATCCTGTCTTATCTGCACATCAAAGAGCAACTCACAAAGGCACTCTCATGGACCCAAAGGAACAGCCTTTCACCTTCAGCTTCCCCTGTGCAAAAATGAAGTTTATTTTTTACCTTTGGGGATTTTTTACCATCTTTAATTTTCCCTAAGCCTGAGGAAGGGCTCATGTGCCTGAAAGCTTGTAGAATAGATCTATATTTTTAATGATTTCTTAATTGATCTAATAAAAAGGATCATCTCTGAACCAAGAGTTCTAGAGTTTTGCAAATCTTTGTTATGGCATTTCAGCGTTCTTTTGTCTAATTATTTTACCCATATCCCAATTTTCAAACAGGTACTCTGAAGCTTGCTAAAATTGATTTCCTTGTCATTCACAAGAAAGTCAAAATCTTTCACAGCTTCCTAGGAAAGATATAATTAGCAGGTCACTGCTGCAATCTTTGACGTTACTCAGCCTTTTTTTTTCCCCAATATAACGTTAGTAAAACTTGTTATCTGTATAAGAATCCTACAGTATTTGCTGTATCTTCTGAAACGTTTCCTTGCCTACTGAGTTACAAATCCCTCATTCACATTCTTATTCCTACTCATTACTGAAAATTATTAAGATTCTACCATGTTATTTCATGAAGGGGTATATGAACTTTATCACTACAGCCACCTTATCTACTGCCAGGTGTAAGCTGGAAATCAACTATCCTTTACCTAAAAATATCAGATCCAATTCAGCTCTCAGCTACATGGGTGAAAATCCAGAGAACTCTACTAAAGTAAGAGCAACTCTACTTCTCTAATCATTAAAATAGCAAAGCAACTAAAAAAGAGCCTTTTCTAGACCACATGGTTGGTTAAGGAAAAGTTCTAGACTCATTTTGGGCTTCACAACTATAGACAATGTTACATTTATATAAAAATACTTAATCTAGAAAGTTGAAAGAAAATGCTCTGATTATGAGACTCTGAAAAGGGAATGAGGTCTCACTGTGGGGTTGCTTTTTTTAAGTTACATCCAGATCCACACAGATTTGATAAATCATGCCTATGTGAAGTCATGTTAGCTTGGCAAAATTCCTCCCATAAGATGTGACATGTACCTAGACACTGTGATGATGGGCGTGTAACTTATAACTGATCTGTATAAACCACATGGGCCAGAAAAGAAAAAGGGTACTATGAAAACAGCCTACTTCTCCATCAAAACAGTACATTAGGGTTATGGTTGACCAACTCATTTTAAAGTACAGATAGGATTAACCTACTACTATGGTTTTGAACCAACCATTCAACAGTTTTCACTGTCATTTAAAGGATGAAAGCAAATAAGTATCACAATTATGCAAGATCTCAAAAGAATTTTCCACATATGAGGTGTTGCTGCCACTAATAAATTGGTATGTGATGTGTTTTGGGGGGATTGTTATATCTGGAGTTTAGCAGGAAAAGCACATAATATTCTCTATTTATACTAAAACTATATGATGATTTACATTTAAGGCAAATAAACACATTATCAAATAATGCACAAGCTATGTCCATATATTAGCCCCAACTGAAAACACAATATATTTAAAAGCATTATAAAGGATTCAACAGTACGTTTGTGTCTGATAATAAGATTTATATTTTTAGCTATCAGAATCCCTTTTTATATACAGCCTGAAGACAGTAAACATTACTGCTAATTAAATTAAGTACTTTTAAGGCCAGAAGGAATATTGCCATTTAGCATCTTTTAAAAAAAATGTTTTGCGTTTGAGTTCATAAATATTCAGTTACATAATTTAATAGTTTTTTCAATGCATATATAGTATATATTTTAATTGATGGTTGACTGCACATACTTGGCATATTGCAAATTAGTATAAGATTTAGCAGTACACCAATAAAGATTTTTTGGGCCAATACCAATGGCCAATTATTAATGAGCCATATTGGCAGACGTAGATAATTGCTCCAGTAGTTTGGAGAGCAGCATCCAGTTGATAAGTCTGTTGGGAGGAAAGGGCATGGGGAGGCAGATCAAAACCCCCTCGGTAAGGGAGAGAGTGGGGCTGGGACAGGTGCTGCACAGGTGAGGCAGGGCATGGAATGGGGCTATGAGCAGTTTGTCTGGCAGGGGGCAGTTCCTGTCACTGCCTGCACTCCTGGGAGAGGCATGTGCCCCTGGATCTGCGCAGGAAGAAGGCAGGCTGCTACTGTGGGCTGGCACCAGGCTCTGCCTGGAGTGGGAGCTTGGCCAGGGCTGCACTTGGGGTGGGCAGTGGCAGTACTGTCAGGGAAGCTTGAGTGGGGGCTATGGCAAACTTTGGGGTAGCTGTAGTCCACCTGTAGCCCCACTCCCAATGCTGCCTACCCTAAGCACAGCCCTAGCCCAATCCCCTGCTGGAAAAAGCAGGCCTCACCCCTGGCCCCAGTCTATAGCAGCAACCCACCATCGCTGTGTGTGCAGATTCAGGGGGCATGTACCCCCCTACACCACCTTCTGGAGTGCATGCAGCAGCAGGAGCTGCACTCTGCACCTGCCCCTGCCTTAGCCCCACTCCCTCCCTCACTGTGGGGGACCTCAATCTGCCTACCCACACACTTCTTCCTCCTCTCCCTCCAATGAACTTACTGGCCAGAAGCTGCTCACCAAGTTGCCAGGCTGCATTCCTCGCCATGTGCATGCTGCTGCTGCACATTTATCTGCAACATTATTGGCCACATTTGCCAAAAAAAGCCATTTGCCGATGTCAATTTTCCCTTTTCAGCAATTTTTATCAGTGCAGATACAATATGGACTAATGTATCAGTGCACCTCTAATAAGATTACACTCCGAGTCCCTTTTTTTCAAAGTTTCATTCAATACAGTAAATATTAATAACACACCAATCACATATAAACAACCCTAACATTATAAAGAGAAAGAAACAAAACCTTTATTCGGTCTTGTAGATAATGCTATTTCAGCTTGCTATACAAAAGTTAGACCAAAATGAACAACATAGGATAATGACTGCTAATGTAAAAAGTTAAATTACATGGATGCACACAATGAAGATTTACCTCTCTTTTAAGATTCCAGAAAACCCTTTATGTGAGCTAACAAACTTGGTTATGCCAACATCACGCTCTGTCAGCCCATGCTTCATCATGTCTGCAAAGCTCTCTGCGTCCCCATCATCATCACTTTCCTCCAGTTCTTCATTTTCTTGCTCCTCACCTTCCTCATTTGGGATCATTTCATCTTTTGTGCCCTCATGCAACAATTTCTTTGATTTTCCAGTCACAGTATCAATTTTCAGGTCAGAACCATCTGCAGTCTTAGAAGACTCCTCTGAGATCTTCTGTCTTTTGATTTCATCCAAGTTAGCCTCTCCATCCTCACAATGAGGACGTTTCAGTGATACACTAGTCATGTCTACAGTTTCCATGTTTAAGGCACAGTATAGAGTATAAGGTCCTGAGGAACAAGAAACAAAAACACTTCAAAAGGTTTATTTCCCATATTTTTCAAACATGTAACAAACCAAAATCTTTCAAACACAAAACATCAAATTCTACACCATATTATACTCAAGCAATTCCCAAGTCAATGCAGTTGCACAGATATAACCAAAAATTAAACCAAAAGTGGCAAACATTACTTCCAGGGTACAAATACAAGGTTTCTTCTTCCTAATTACCTTATGCTCTGCAATATTTCAATCTTAGGAAATAACTGTGACTCTCCATTCTATACTGCCACTAGATGTCCTGACTGACCCTCTTATTTAAATAAAACTGTATGTAAACCTGTAAGATATCATGTGGCCACCATGAATTTGTTAACCTCAGATCCCTAGAAGAGGCAACAGACAGGAAGAGGGAGCAAAGAAGAAAGAGAGATGGGACAGAAGCATGGACCTGAGAAAGTGTCAGGCTCAGTATAAAAAAAGGCTTGTTAGGAAACTGCTAAGAGTGCTAAATCCAGAGACGATTTTGGGTATGCCCATACTGCAGTCCCTGCTGTGAGTGGCCACTGTGTCTGCAGTATTGTGTAGACGTACTTGACCAAACTTGAAATTATTTAGTTCAGATGCTTATAGCAGTCTAGCAATCACAGCACAGAGTTCAGCTGGCAAACCTTGGGCTGAATATTCACCTAGCTTCTTGGGTGGGTCTCTGAAACCCAGAACTGCATGCTGCTGCACTACATTGCTAGCAGTACCTGAACTAGCCAAAGTTAGTTCATATTTCTCTAAGCCAGGGGTTCCCAACATTTTTATGCTGCAGACCAGCAAACCACAGACCAGAAATGACAGTGGGCCAGCATACTGTGGACCAGCAGTGACCAGGATACTGAAGACCAGCAGTCAACCCTTTTGTGTACTGGGCTGCTGGCCTGCAGTATGTCTGTCACTTCCGGACTTCTGGTCCAGCAGCCAACCCGCGGTCCGGGGATTGGGAACCCCTGCTCTAAGCTACATTTCAATCGCTGCTACAGGGAAAGGAACAGGGGACACTTGTCTAACCATATCAAATTGAAAACAGACTTTTAGGGTTGCCTTTGAGACGTGGAAAAAGTCTCACATTTAGACTACATCAATTTGAGTTTTTCGGAATGGGTATTCGTGAAATCTTCCTCAGCCAGGTCCCCAGAAGCAAGATTCAAGACCTCCAGCAAGGCCAACCTCTTTCTATGCTATATTCCCAGTCTTTGGCATGTTCAATTACTGCAGTAGTGCCAATGTCCAACCACTATATAGGTGTCATATAGTTTTGCTGCTGTATTAATCCAGGAACTAAGGATCTTCTAATTCAAGGGTGCTTAGCCTGCAGACCAGATCCAGCCCACAGAGCTGTGCGATCCAGCTGGTGGAGCTCCTTAAGGGTCCAGACATTTGGTGGCAACTAGTGCAACCATCACTTCCCCACTGCCAAAATTCCAAGGCCTGGAGGCCAGATGACAAAGCTCTGTGCACAGTATCTGGTGGGCACATGCATGGCCAAGGCCAGGGTTTCAGGTCCAATCTGTCACACACACTAGCCCTGACCCTCAGCACGCCAGATTGGGCCCCTGGACTGGATCCAGCCCACAAACCAACCCCACACCATTGATCCAGCCTGTGAGGCCAAGAGGTTGGACGCAACTGTTCTAATTCTTTTCCCTCCACAGCCAAATACAGCTGTTCTATCCTTACTTCTCCAACATTTCATCCTTGGTATATCAATAATTAAGGCATAATGGTTCACTGTCCAACTCAACAAGAATTTTATTCTCAAAAAGCTCTCGCTCTTTATTCTTAAAAGAACAATCCCCAAATGGAGCTGCAAAGAACAGTATGACTAGGATTCTTCTACCAAAGCAAGGTAAAGAGTCCTTAAGAGGAAAGGGACAAGCAGTAAGTTTATGAAAAAAATCTCTGCAGAGAAAACTATAACTACTCACGGTTAAGGAATGAAATGCAGATCCTCTGCACTGGCTACTTCAAGGTCCACCTCTGCATCAGCAAAGACAGAATTTCAGGGGCTAGAAAAGACAACAGGAAAGTTGCCTGAAGCCAACACTAACAAATATCCAAAAAGATAAATGAGTCACAAGTACTCCAACCCTTTACAGAGGTGTCAGGACTTATGGGATGTCCCCAAAGTCTCCTGGGCATCACATTGCTGCAGTAATTCTATAGAAACTCCATGATCTGAAACACATATTCCTAGCCTTTTTGGGAAACATTTCCCACAGAAGAAACACTGCGACTCTGAATTTGTGGCACAGAATTTATTAAACCTTTAAACTCCCTTTCCCCAATCATAAAAATAATACTAATAACTCCTATATCTATAGTTGAACATCATGAAACCTAAAATCAACAGCAGCAGCAGTTAGGAAAAGCCATGTATATGTAGTAAACTTCGGGGGGAGGGAACACTACCATATACTATATATACTACCTAATTAGGGTGTCATGGAATTGTACTGGCCTGACTATTGTCTGTAAAAAATAACCTTTGAATATATTGCAAAGTCAGTAGCAGGTGACCAGCTGCTACTATATAGTAAAACTGATTTCAGGCAGAAGGTGTAATTTGTTTATTTAAAATTTTTTCCTTAAGGAATTTTTGTCATAAAGTTCATGAAAGATGCCAAAGCAGACCAAGATGCCCATAATTACATGCTCTCCTTTCCTACATCAACCCACCTACTTGCAGGCAGGATTTTTAATTGGAAAACTAAAATAAATTTGCTGCCAAGAAGGAGCTCAATCAGGGCTCAAAGCAATGACCTTTGACCTGCCCACATTATCCTGTTTCACTTTCCCAGCTACTAGTTAATCTCTCATACTGGACATTTTAACAATTCATAGTTTAAGAAAGACTCATTACTGGTTATATCTGGTCACATGCTGAATTATTAGCTGCATTGAAACCATATATATAAGTGTTCCATAAACTCAAAAATGGGAGTCTAGTTATGCAGCCACTACTTGTTTCTCACTAATTAGATTTCAAATTTTTTGTTAGCTGCAAATATGAATGTTGCTGTAAAAAAAACCCAACCAGACTGATTTGATTAGTTTAACTGTAAAGCAGAGAGAAAACTGCATCACCAACATTTGGAAGAGCCAACTTGGACTAAGAACTTTAAAAAAAATGAAATAAGTCAAAGTGCTGGGAAATAACCTATAATAGAAAGGAAATAATCTCTATTTCAAATTTATTTTAAAAAAAAACAAGGCTTTATAAATCTATAACCAACAGAAACAATTCCAGAGCAGCTCCCTTTACCTTCACATCCCAAACCCATGCAGCACCAACTATATGGTATTTGTATGGAAAAATAGAGGTCACACATTAACTCTGATCCTTCACACACCCTTTGGGGGACAGTGATGTTGCGGACAGTGATGTTGCGCAAATTATTTACTGTACACTAAAACCTGGCAGGGTTATAATCCATTGGGAAGCCTGCCAAAGGAAATTAAAATATTAACGCCTTATGGGTTTCTAAGGCCCCTGCTACACATTATATATATTTTGCAGTGAACTGGTTAATCATGCAATAAATGTAGACCTTGCACACATGCAAAGTACTTATCACAACAATAAAAATGACAATCCAATTATAAAAAGATATAACCATCTATAAAGTTAGGGTACCTACAAGTGCCCGACACCTGCTTCAACGCCTCTGCAACACGTGTATTCAGCAACCCCACATTTCAAAATGGCGATAGGACACTTCAATTAAGGCTTGTTCAACAAGCTTTCATTAAAGCACCCCCCCATGGCTGTTTTAAAGAACAAGTTGCTGAATACATGAGTCACTGTGGGTATTTTCATTAGAAAGGCTCCCAAGAGCCACTCTAATTAAAACACCCCTCTAGAGCATGTGTAAAGACACCGTTAATGCTTGAAAAAGTGCAACAACTGCACAGCTAGTTTCTACCCAGCTTTAATTTGAACATGTAGCAGAGCCCTAAAAGGTGCCATTATAGTAGAGACAGGGGATTAAACCAGGTTCTGACACCGATTTAAAATGATACAGTCTTAAGCCCCACCAGCAAATTTTTGTCATATAAAGTAACGATAATAAATTTGTTAACAAGTACCGCTGGCAGCAGTGGCGACACATAGCGGGTGCATGGGGCTGCACATGCACCTCCCCACATGTTGTGCTCCCTGCTTAGGCAATGGGTGCATGGGGTCGGGGGCAGGTGGGAGTGCAGGTGCCCCCGAGTGCCAGGCAAAGCACTGCAGCCACTACTGGAGCGCAGCGGCCCCCCGATCTCTGACTGGTCGCTGGGAGGGGCACATGCCCCCCTGACTAGGGCGGCATGAGGCGCCCGTGACTGGCAGCACCCACACCACAGACTGCGAACCACTTGGGTACAAGCCATGACAAAGTTAACGCTACCCCCGCCCCCCACAGCCGTCTCAGAGCAGCCAAGCAAAAGGTAACACCTGGAAACGGGCACGGGTCCAGCAGGGACCCCCCTAAAGGGCAACACGGGAAGAGCGGGTTACTTCAGACGGCGCCGCGCCGGGCCTTGCTGCGAAGCAGGGAAGCAGCCGCCCCCTCCGGCCATTTTCCAGGGAACAGGCCACGGCGACCGGGGTCAGCAGCAGCTGCGGAACCCGGGACCGCCACGGGAGACCGAAGCAGCCAGGCCCCGTCTCCCCGCGGCGCCCTACCTCGTGCCCGGCGCGCTCCGAGCGGCAACCAACTGAGGGAGGGGAGGGGAGGGGAGCGGCCTCCGCGGCGGGGAAGGCGGCGCTTACCCGGAGCAGGGGGCGGCAGCCCGGGCCTCCCCAGCCGGCGCAGCGCGGCGCTGTGCGACGCCCACACGTGTCCGGGCGCTGCTTGCCCCGCCCCGGCAGCCTGGCGCGGTAGTAGGCCTGTGAAGGGCGCCCCTGGGTGCGAGGAGGTGCCACGCGCAGGCTCCGGCTTGTCCCCCGCCGCGAGGAGGCCGCGCTGGCACAGAAATCCGCCTCCAAAACGGAGCAGTTGAAACAAGCCAGGGAGGACCTGGAGACTCCCGGGGCTGCGGGGTGCAGCGCCTCCCGGGGAAGGAGGGGCTGTCCCCGGGTCGCTCACCCGCGCCGCTAAGAAGTTGTTCCCTACGTCCGTCCTCTCGCAGCGTCTGGCCACTGCTCCGCGGGCGCCCTAGTGGGCAGTTTTTCTCCCACCGCCCGATATTGGCCCCTTACATACTTACAGGCGACCACCAAGTGTTCCCCCCGCAAAGTCTTCTCAGCCCCAGATCACATAGTCTTCCCTCATAAGGTTTGTCCTCCAGGCCTTTAATCATCGTTGTGGCTCTTGTCTGGACCCTTTCCTGATTCTCGGTGTCTTATAATGCAGAGACTAAAGTCGCCCAACTAAAATGTTACAGGGAAACAAGCAAGGAGCAGTCCCTGGACCCCACTGCCAGGCCCAGACTCCCCTCAAGTGGAAAGGGCATACAGGTGTCCTGCTTACGAAACTACCATATCTACAGGAATGAATTACTGCAAAGCCTGCTTACACTGAGCCCGCAGCACCCCCCCAAGAGCACTCAGCCACTTTAGCCTTTTCTGTCACATCCCAAGAGTTATGATTAGGGAGAAAAATATTGTGTACACCGTACTTTGCAAGAGACTAACTGGCATGCACAGCCCTATACAAAGATCTGATGAAGAATGTCTTGCATTTGAAAGCTAACTTTATTATTGGTTTAATACAAAGATGTCCCGTCCCCACCCCGTCTTTCATAATTAATGGACTGTCACAGCTACATCACTCCAACACTGACGGATCTATTTTTTCTAAAATGTGATCACACAGGAAGGATTTGGTGCAAGCTGACAATCCAAAGGCCAGGTCGATAAAGGTGCACAAGGAGGGCAAGAAGGGCACTGGCCCCAGGTACCAACTTGGACAGCGTGCACAGTTGGTGGCTGCTACTACGAACACCACTACAGCTGCCCTAACTGCCACTGCAGCCCAGGGTGCGAAAACTGCTTGTTAGGCCTCTGGGCCAGATCCCGGAAACTAACTGTCCATAGCCTAGGATCACCCATCTTGAAGCTGCTGGATGCTGATCTGGTTCTAAGATGCAGTTCAGAGTAAGTGTTTGAAGTTTTAGTATTTCCCAAAGGCAGGTGAGTAGTGCCAGACATAGAGATGCCATGACAGTGCTTTCTGCTCCTCCTCCCCCAGCAGATATCCTGTACCACAGCTTGGAAAGAGATGTATAGGAAAAACACACTCTGGCCACTCTACCACAAGGGACATCAGAGGGCTGGCAGATGGATTTACATCTATTTTTCACCGCTGGACTACAATCAAGTAGCTACAACAGGCTGAGAATTTGGCTCATTGTATGGCCCTAAGAAAATGAACCCACAGCAAAACTATTCAGTGATGTACACTAGGAGAAAATACCTGGAAATAGTCTTAAAACCTCATCATCTGTGCTAAAGTTACATTGAGAAATAATGTAATAGTAGCCCTACAGGCAAGGTAACCATAAAAAGAACAACAACAACAAAACCTAACTACATTACAAAAAATTAATTGCTTCAAATGTTTATAGACCTGCCAAAGTCCTCATATGAGATGTGATGTGAGAGAAAGATCCCAAGTGAGAATCTTAGAAAAATTATCAGGCATGCAAATTTAAATTTATATTAAACTAATTTCTATAACATAAACAATGTTTTTATATGATTGGCTCCATATTTAGGTGCAGCAATATGTGGGATTTCCTTCCTAAGGACAAGTTTTCTCTCTGCCTTTATTTTGAAGCTTCTTCAGTTTTTACCTCCTGTCCCTTAAAAGTTTTTCTGTTTACTTTCCTTTTCACTTGTTAATCCATCTGCTCAGTTACATACTTTTTCATACTCCTTTTGGCCTAAATCCAATGACCCCATAGTCAGCCAAAGTATAACCGGCTGGACTTTAGACATCCCTATTCAGAAATCAGAGAAGAATCCTCTCTTCAGAGACGCTGTTTTTAATATTATTCAAATCCTGAATATTGAACAACACATTTGAAAAAAAGCTTTTTTTCCATTTGATTCTGAATTAGGCTTTTAGTAAATAAAGGTCCATTTATTGGAGTGAAAAGAAGTGAGAAAGGTCCTTGCTCCTAGGCATTTTCTTCAGTAGGTCAGAAAATGGGCCAATGGCAGATGTTTTCTAGGGTGATCACCTCTCACACAATGGGAACCTCAAATCTTGGTCCCAGGCTGCATGTCTCTGGGACAGCGTTTGTCCTGGATTTGCAGCCTCATGCAGAGAGTCCTGGAAAACGGCAGGTCCCCTTGCAGGATGGTACCATCCCATGCCTGCACACATGCACATGGCTGGGAACACAGCCAGGTAGCTTGGAGAACAGCTTCCTGAAGGTAAGTCTATGGGGTAGAGAGTGGACAGTGGAGCAGATCAAGGCCCCAATAGTGAGGGAGGGAGTGGGGCAGGAGCTGGGCATGCTGCCCAGCTAGGGCAGGGCAAGGGGCCAGAGCAGGAAGCAGGACAGCCATGGGCAACTCGTCCAGGAGGTGGCCAGCATGGGGGGGCATGTGCCCCCCAGATTTGTGCATGGAGCAGAAGCAGGTGCAGGCTGCCTACTGCAGGCTTAGGGCTCCCTACCCTGATGCCCTGCCCCCAGGAGTCCCACACTGGCCATGCCACCATGGCAAGGCACACCCTGCCTGCCTGGCAGCAGTGCTGAGTTGTGCCCCCTGCTGCTGCTGGGTGGGCAGAGGGTGGACGGCTAGCAAAGGGCTCCCAAGGGAAAGGCAACAGGGAGGGGAGCCCTGAGCCTGCATCCACCCTCTGCTCCACTTGGCTTTGGTCTGGCCTTGCTAGCAGTGGATGGGGAGCGGGCATGTGTCCCACCTTCCCTTTTGAAAAGATGGTCACCCTAGCCTTTCCCCTTTCCACTGAGGGAATAAAGCAAGGTAAATTGGACACCACATCTTTGCCTAGCAATTGGGTAGATGAGTGTTAGAGGGTCTCTGATTTCTCTTCCAGTAAATATTGTAAATGTTATCTTCTGGCCATGGCCTAAGGAATCTCCTCCGTTTCTATTTCTACTATAACATTCTGGAGTGCTCAGAGGCCTCAATCAGGATCAGGGACTGGTTGTGCTAAGGCATCATAAAGTCATGCCCAAAAAAGGGAGGATGGTTACAAGAATCTGCAAGCCACAGCCAAAGATTTAGACTGACAGTAGCACAAGCTGTCTACTCCAGTTATTGTATGTATAAAATGGAAGTATTTACCCTGCCTAAAATTATATTGGAAAAACGTAATGGCTTGGCTGTATATTGCTACACTTTTCCATTTCTTTACCATCTTGGCATTAGATGACTGCAATATGTTCTGTACTGATGACATCTTAATACAATATTTGAAACATACAGAAAAGTGACATACTAGTTACAAGTTACAACTCTTAACTGAAAGCATATGAGAATGATGCTCTACCATATTGGTTAGATGACAGGAGACATGAAAGGACATTAGTTTAAACCTAGAAAGTCTCAAATAGCCTGGGAACTATCTTCTTTAGAAGATGCAATCAGCAGGTACACAGTCAGCAAGGGCCCTGGAACATCCTCTACAGACAAGGCAGGGTATTCTGTGCACAGCCTACAAACAGTCTCAGCAAACAGGAGAATTTGTCTGGGAGTTTGGGAAGCTTTTCTTCTCTAGAGCTAAGGAAAAGGAAGAGATAATGATGACAACTGAGGTAGCACTGGAGTGATCTGAAGAGGAGAGATAACAACAAAGATCACTAAACATAGAAGCTACAGTATGTACATTGTCCTTAAGGAAGTACCTGAGAGAAACTATTTTATTAAAAATTTCACTGAACAGCATGGGCGATTGGTGCCACTTTAGTTGGGGGGGAGGCACATGCCCCCCACTCCGGTGGCCAATCTCATGAGGGGGGAGTCCCCCATGGCAAAACTCGCTGACTAGGAAGCAGCCAGGGTGCTTCCAGAAGCAACTGCCATGCTCCAAGAAGTGGCCACAGCACTACATCCAGTGCTCCCACTCCCTGGCCAGCACTCACGTAAGTGGGGAGAGCAGCCTGTCAGGGGGTGCACTAGTGCTCTCAGGGGGTGCACATGCACCCCCATACATCCCCTACACATTGCCACTGCCCAACAGAGCTCCTAGAAGAGAAGATGAAAGAACTATAGCTATAGGGCTGGAGATGATGGTGAAGCTAAGTGAAAAAATTAAGAAAAGATAGCTAAAAATTTGCAAATATATGCCAAATAACGGGGGCAGCAGGTAATCACTAGCTGATGAAGAGAATGACCAATGAAAGAACATCACTGGAAAAATAAGTACAAGAAAAAACAGCTGCTGGCTCAGAAAGACTGGAGAACAAGTTTGCTGCCATGGCAAACAGGCAAGAGAAGTAAGCAGAAATAGGAGATAGGGTAGTAAAGGAGAAAGGAGGCATTTTCATAGTATCACAGTATCTAGGGTCAGAAGGGGCCTAGAGCAGGCCATCTAGTCTGACCCCCTGCCAATGGCAGGAACGAGTGCAAGGGTCACAGGACCCCAGCCAAGTACCTATCTAGTCTACTCTTAAAGATGCCCAAGGTAGGAGCAAGAACAACTTCCCTAGGAAGCTGGTTCCACATCC
>JAGPOW010001296.1:118892765-118905246 GCA_030014935.1 Caiman crocodilus
CTTAAAGATGCCCAAGGTAGGAGCAAGAACAACTTCCCTAGGAAGCTGGTTCCACATCCTAGCCACTCTAACTGTGAAGTAGTGTTTCCTAATGTCCAATAT
The DNA here is from genome assembly GCA_030014935.1 of Caiman crocodilus. Classification (NCBI taxonomy): domain Eukaryota; kingdom Metazoa; phylum Chordata; order Crocodylia; family Alligatoridae; genus Caiman; species Caiman crocodilus. The sequence goes on from JAGPOW010001296.1 coordinate 118,892,868, forward strand.
TTTATGAATAGAAGAAACTCTGGAGATAGCCAAAGACTGGGGGCCTGGGAAAAAATTATGATCTATAGAGAACAATGAGAAATAACAGACAAAATGATCTGCAGATAAAAAAATGAACAGAAGAGAGAACCTGAGATTTATATTAACACTTGGAAAAGGCATTTCTGTGTGGCTGCTCTGTCACTAAAGCAGATACAAAGAGTAGAAAGGTATATTGCTTGCCAAGGATGTGGCCTTCAGACTTAAAAAGATCTTCATCAGAGCAGAGAAAATTTGTGGGTCATAGGTTGCCAACCCCTGTACTAAGGGAAAAGAGCACCAAAGAGCAGAAACATGAACAGCAACATGGAAGTAAGTACTGTACTAGAATTGATGACAGCAGCAGTCAGGTAGATGAAAGAGTTATGCCTAATCCATCTAGGAGGTTGATTTAGGTCAGAAACAAACAACTGAAATATTTGCAGACTAATGCAAGGAGCCTCAGCCTGGGCAACAAAATGGAAAACAACTAAAGCTGCTGGAGCAGAATGAGAAACTGTATGTTAAGGTGACTAGAGACATATGATAGAATAGGAAAAATGACTCAGACACAGGTATTGCAGAGTATAAACTGTTAGAAGAGCTAGAAACAAGATGAAGCTTGTGGAGTAGTATTGTACAACAGTGATGGAGTAAGCTGTAAAGAAATAGGAAATTATAGGATAGGTATGACAGAATTGTTTCAGGTCAAAATCATTGGGGAAGGATTGTAAAAGTGGGTTGGTATTAGAACCCTGGTAAGGACCTGCAGGGTTAGTTTTGGACATAAGCAGGGACACCTTTATTAGTATTTGATAAAAAGTATGCATACATTACACAACTGCACACTGTAGGAATACTCAAGCTAGTTCTGAATTGAGATTCAGGATAAATTATCTTATGGACTTTCTTCCAACACAGATGTGCCATGTGCAGTGCATGGGCTAGCTTATTTAGAGATTGGTCAGGTGTCTCAGTAGTGTAGACATGTATAAATACTACAGGAATCGTGTCCTAATGGGAGATTAACTTCCTACATATAGATTGGAGAACCAATTATACTAATAGCATTAGGGCTCAAATTCCTGGATGTGATAAGTGACAGATTTCTTTACCAAAGAGTCACACTGCCAATAACTGCGTTATAGAAACGGTTATAGGAAATAATATTAGATTGAGTAATCATAAAGTGATTCTGCTTCAGTTAAATAAAAGGAACAATTAAGAATAAGTGCTATTTAAAAATTAACTTAAAATTATTATGCAATTTTTTTCCATTTAATACTGGTATTTTAACCGACCTGACCATTTGTAAATATTTTTCTAATTGCTTTATAAATTGGAAACTTTATTGTAACTGGGATACTGTAACTATATAATGTAAATTACATGTTATATTGTGCTATGTCAAAACACTTTCACTATTAAAGTTTAAATGAAACACTTAAACCTGATACAAATTAAACATGTTATAAGATTGAAACAAGATGCGTCAGTCTTTGAAATTTTTGTTATTCTTTCAGCAAACTAAAAAAAAACACAGTAGCTTTCTGTGGGATATTCTGATTTTATCTAATCAATATTTCTGATGGAAATCTGTTCTTTTGGAGAAATTTCAACCACTTCTGGTTGTGGCAATAGTCAGCTCAAGTTCACACGGTCTTCACAAATCAGTGTTCCAACAACAAATAGTCTAATGGTTACATTAGTGCATTGGCAAGCAGGAAGAGAAAGCTTTGCCAAGAAAGGAGCTTGCACAAGGAATTTGTTGAATGAGTCCCCTGGTGGGATGCCCTTGGGAAACCATGGGCGCTTGTCCACATAATCAACATTTATCCACTAAAAATGGTCCTGGTTTAATTTTCCTTTCTTAATTTATGATGACTAAGTAAGTAATGTGGACATGATTTACCATGTACTGGTTTATTACTAGTAAAATATAGTAGGGAGCATGTCAGAACAATTTTACCCTCCTGCCCTTTCAGTCCTACTTTACTGCCAGATGGCGTTTTAGGACAAGAAATGCCCAGGAGAGTCCTTCCAAAGGGGATGGCTCTGTGCCGCAGCACTTCTTTCCCTTGATTTTCTAGGGTTTTGGGGGAAAAATCTTTCCATGCAAAGCACATGGAGGTTGCTTGCCTCCCCTTCACAATTATGCCTTGCCCTTGTTTCAGACACCATGGCTTCCCCATACTTTTCTGGGTGCTTTCTGCATGCTTTTTGCACCGGGCGTTGGGTGTGGGGTACCCTGAGGGGTACACAAGGGTACACAAGCATTGATTGCATCTCCCACCCACTTTGCAAAGCTGCCCCCAGCAATTTCCCCCCCACTATTTTTTACACAGGGAAGAGTTACGTGTTGGCACTTTTGGGGGGGCTAGGCTTTTCGTGGACTTTCCATGGTGGTGCCAGACAGTCTGAGGGGTTTTTTTGCACCACAACAAGGCTAGCGGCTGGGGGGAGCAGGGGAGTTGCCCCCTGAGGGCCTATAAATTCAGGGAGCAGGGAGCAGGGTGCGTATACTGTATCTGTGAACAGGAGACTTTTGAGGCAGGTGAGACATGGCAGCACACCAGAGGCAGTTAAAAGGACTCACCCAGCGGGACACTTGCCCCTGGGAGGAATATGAATTAACCAGTTCAATAAGAATGTAACCTGCTGCTTGCTGATGTTGGGTGCCGTGCAGTGTTCGAGTGCAGAATAAGACTGCTTTTGCGACACTTGAAAGGACACCCTAACCTGTTCAACAACCAATTGGGGGACATTTACGCATAGGTAAGTAGTGAGACCAGACACTTGACTATGCCCTGAGGGAGGGCGGCTTGCATTGTTTACTTCAACGTGCATGTAAATAGGGTTTAATTGCCGTGAACAAAGGTGCAAGGCATCCTACATATGCAAGCTATCTGCTCACAGTGGAAAAAAACAAGGGAAGAAAATACCAGTAATATGATCCACCTTTCCTCATCTTTAAGCTCCTATGGGACACAAAGTCAGTCTAGGGAAGTATAATTTATACCTCTTTATATCAGCTGCTGTGAATTGGTCTGTTTTTCACCTGTGTAGCTAATTACACCTTGGAGAATTAAATCTGAAAGATTAAGAGAATAATATGTGTTTTATATATACTGTAGGTTGTTTGATTACTTTTTGCATTTGTAATGGTACTTCTTTGAGAGTCCTGTATGATGAAAAAAGTAGAGGTGATGATTAATTATTTCGCAAAATATCCGAATACATTATTATGGGAAATCCTACTGTTGGGAGACAGAGAATTTAGGCTGCCATTCTGTCTCCTTCCTGGTCACCTAAGTATCTACATGGCATTTCAGCACTTATGCACAGGTAGGAATTCTATTCCTGGACATGTAGCTGTGCACAAGTGGACTACTACGTATGCATGCAGACTGGGCGCACACACTGGTGAGAGAGAGCTCCTGTCTTTTGCTCACCAAAAACTGAATGGCTAAGGTACTCACCTGGGAAGTCACAGGCCATGGGTTCCAGGTTCTCCGCGCCCAGAGTTTTTTTGACTTCCTAGGGCGCTGTTCTAACCACCATCTCACAGTTCAGGAATTATCCAGGCTCTTCTCTGGCACTCCTTTTGAAGTTAAGCCATTAATACAGACATGGGAAAAATGGCTGGAGAGCAGTAAAGATGGGGGAAGCTTTGGGCTCATTGTGCAAGGGCCCCAGCTAGGATCCAGGGTCCCCTCGCCTCCAGGTCAGCAGACACTTCACTGAACTACACATTGTCTGGCTTTCTCACTTCCTTTTAGCCTCACAACTCTCATGTACCTCTCTCAGATGGCTGCCTAGGAGCCAGCTTCAAAAGGAACACTGGAGAACTAGCTTGTCTGTGGTGTGGTTAGAGGACTAGGGGTGTAGGTTGTAGCTGTGTTGGTCTAAAGACATAGGCAGACAAGGTTCTTTGGGTAAATCTGGTCTCTTTTATTAGACCACCTCAAATAGTTGGAAACATTCTTCTTTGCAAGCTTTCAGGTACAATTACCCTTCGTCAGGCAAAAAAGGATCTGCTGGAGGACTGGGAACTTACAGTGATCCATGCTCATACCTGCTCTGAGTGTGGGGGGCCTTAGATCCCAGGTTCTTTGGCTTCCCAGGCAAGTGGCCTAACCACTCTACTATTAAATACAAGACAACCCTCTAAATTCAACTAGACATGGATTTCGGTTGATTACATTTTGGGGTATCTAGTACATTCAATATGGGTGCATGTACATGCCCCAGCTACTACCTCATATGCTAGTATGTGCGTGTCTATAGTTGTCTATAGCTGTCCATAGTCATCCACATGGGCAGGGCTATACTTCCAATAATAACATTCCTTCAGGCATGTAACTGCTAAAAATGCCATATAGGCAACTGAAAAAAAAAGCCACTTTGATGACCAGGAAGAAATAGACTGTTAACTTTAATGAACAACATAAGTAATTTCAAGGTGGTAGGTGCAAAACCTTTTAGCAAATAAGTCCATAAATAATTATGAAGCTTTTCAAAATAATAATGAAAATAAATTATTTCAAATTCAACAGCTAACTCAAATTACGAGTGAACAGACCAAGTAATTTCTGAGATGGTGTTCCCCCCCAAAATATTACGTTATAAAAAGTTATCTGCTTTTAGAAATCTCAAACTAATTTCCAAATTCCTTTGCCAATTTATCTGAAACATAAAGTATGTGTCTTGTGGGAATATACCAAACAGGAAAATGTAAAGTAGTGAAGCATGCTTTCTTCCTTTTCTTTTTTTTTGTTAAAAGAAATTAGGGCGGTATAATTGTGAAAAAGCAGGCTCTCAAAAAAGAGGTACTTGTAACCTAGGTAATCAGATACTATGGTGACAGATGTAGTTAGAAGAACTATGCAGAGGGACGTTAAATGAAACTTGAAATTATGGTGCTTATGGTAGCTGCATAAAGTACATTTTTTTTCATTCCTTTTTTCCCTTTCTTCTATTTGTTGATTATAGGTACAGCTTTACTTGTGCTCTCTCTCCGTCTTAAAACTTCTTTGAGTTTTATATAGCATTGGGGTGAAATTAAAAATCAGCAACAAAATTCCCACTGACTTAACTTGGGACAAGTTCTGGTCATGGTCATGCTGATGAACAGGGATCCTGGTTTTCTGTTTCCCATGGAAAAATGGAGAAAACCCACCGATTCCCTGTTTTTATCAGCAAAAAGGCAGATTTCTCTTTTTAGCAGAGAAATCCACGGATTCTCCGCTTTTGCAAAGAGCTCTTGCAGGCTGGCACAGCTCCAGACTGCAAGAGCCAATTGCAAAAAGGGTGGGAAACCCCGGCCCGAGACTGGGAGGGCAGAACCTGAGCCTCTGAGGCAGCCAAGGCCTTGCTCGTGCTCACACTTGCCCTTCGCCCCTGGAGCATGGAGGTAAATGGGGCTGTGGCGCAGGGCTGGGAAAGAAGGTTGGAGGCTGAGGGAGGGTGGGGGGGACCCTCCATCTCAGGCCTCTGCTGCCTACAAAACCTCTTGCTGCCACCGCAGAGCCATGCACAAAGCTGTGCAGCGGCTGGCAGCAGCAGTGATGCACGGTGGTCAGGTGGCACACAGCCATTCCCATTCCCACCACCACACCAACAAAATCAGTTGAATTAATTTTTAGGAGCTAAAAGATAAAAGGTCTCCAAAGGAAGTGACTTAATGGGCTGTAAGGACGCAGTTTATTTGCATGAGAATTTCTTGCATGCAGCGGGCATTGTCTTGCTTGAAATCTTCCTACTGTTTTCTCGTGCTATCCACTTAAAGGAAACATAGCTAAACTGAGTATTTAATAGTGCGATTGGAGCTATCTGCCTTTCTTTCCTGACATGCTAAGATATTGTTATTGTCTGAACAATTACTTTTAGTTTAGTCAGCATAAGGCCAAGTGCTCAAATGTGCAGAATTTATGCTTTGGTTCTTTCTGACTGTTTTCAGTGGGTGAACTATTCACACAAGCTTCTGCAAATGGTCAGGCCACCAGTTCCCTGGGTCACAGAAAATAGAGGGGTTGGAGACTGATCAGGAGCGGGAATAGTGGATGATCCAGTAAAGGAGGAGCATTCCCACTAGTATATTTCTGAAAGTTTTCTGGTCTGGTTTTACCTTTTCCCTTGTTTTGTGGAAAAGGAAGGTCACTAGGTAACTTGATTGCAATCTTCAAGTACCTGCACAGGGAACCAGAAATTTGATAAGGTGGGGTTCTTCAGTCTAACATGGAAAGGCCTAACGAAGTCTGCATGTTAAAGACTAAAAATCACATGCACGTTTTTAAGAGTATGGATAATCATTGCAACCACTTGCCCAATATTCATAAAATACTGCAGTCATTTTGCTTGCTCCTCAACTAAGCTGTACATATTTATTGCCTTATTCTTTCCTCATGTGGCCCTTCCATCTTTCCATATTAGTTACTCAAATGTGAAGGAAGATATTGGACTTTGAGTCATCTCCCCAAAGATTCTCCGCTTGCTCTAGCTGTCACTAAGAGCCCAGAATGAATTCCCTTTTTAATGGTCTCTAGTGTCCTAGCTTCCCTTTTCATTCCATCCTGAAAGAGCACACACCAACTGCTGAAACTTTCTTAGCTGGACAAAGGGCTTTTGAACTCAAAATTTTGCTTAACTCTTCACCAACTATTTGGGTTGGTCTAATAAAAGATATCAAATTCACCCAAGGAACCTTGTCTGCCTATGTCCTTAGACCAACATGGCTACAACCTATACCCCTGCTAACTTCTCTTATGCATTTGGTGTTATACGGCATTTTTCATCTTTGTATCTTAAAGTGTTTTCATTGCATCAGTTGAGGTTTGGGCCAATAGGATTATTTCTATAAAAAAGGATGCCAGATACCAACCTCCCCCTCCCATCCCCATCTCCACCTACCCCATTTCCTTAGCTATACATTGGAATTTAGATATGGTTGTGATTTTGAAATCTTTACAAAAGAGAATGACAGTTTTCTAAAGTGACCAGTGGGGCGAGGTGTGGGGGGGTATGTATATGTACACTGTGTGTGTGTGTGTGTGTGTGTGTGTATACATTTTTTTTAAGTAGCTCAAATTTCAGGTACCTACTTAAGAGGCATGTTAAAATGATTGGATTTTCACAGGCTGGGTGCTGTAACTCTGTCTGAAAGTCATAGTAATTTGGGGGCTTATAAACTGAAGTACCTAAAGTAATATCACCTTGCTTTGGAGATTTAGGCCTGCTGCTTTTTTCCCCCCTATGGTCCCTGTGTACATCTTGCATATCTGCCATGAAAATGTATCAGTCCCACTGCAGAATCACTTTGCTGTCCCTTCAACGGTTCTATTGAATCAACAATGGTTGATTCAAATGGAAAAAAAATATTATTTGTTTAAAAACAACTATGTGATGAATTTGGTGACATTGGGGTGACTCCTCAACTTCTCTTCACTGGGCCCCCACATCTGTAGGAAGCAGACCAGCTTTTGCCCTGGGGTAACTCTTCCCCCAGCAAATCATTGTCTCTCCAGCCCCAGACCAGACCTTACACTTCCAATAGAGAAAGCCTGCCAGCTTGTGGAATTGTTCCCCTTTGATTTGCACAGTATTATATATCAATGGTTCTCAACCTTTTTAGACTCAAGGCAACCTTCAGAAAATGGCAATTCTTACTTTTCACTCATTTTTGACTACAGAAAAATAATGGAGAAATTCTTCAGTTGCAGAAGGGCCATAACAGGGCAGAATGTTTTCAACGCTGTATTCTGATTTGAAATCTCTGGGTTTATCTTGTGGATCATGTTTGCACACCTAACAGTAGCACCCTGGTTGAGAATCACTGTTATAGTTTCTCTCCCAATAGAAATAAAATGTCCATAGCTATCAGTTATACAGGCCAGGTGCTCTGAATATCACCCTCACCGCAGACAATTAGTAAGGTATATAAAACAGAAATTTGATTTATTGCACAAGAAAGGTGGGTCATACAAGAAAAAGTAACTACCATTATTAAATTTGGAAGACAGAATGCAAGAAGTAACAGCAAAATCTCACCATTTCTTTATCTGGAAATCTGCTATCTGTGGATAGCACCTGCATCCAAGAGTTTTGCTCAAAGTGGTATTCTCAGCCAGCAGATCTGGCATTTCATCAGGTTATCCCAGCTTTCCCTTGAGAATTGCTACGTGCCGTCCAGCCACCACCACCCTGCACTGCGCCGCTGTTGCTATCTACACAGCTCCAAGCATGGCTCCACGGTGGCAGCAGGAGGTTTTGCAGGCAACGGCAGTCACCACTGGCACAAGCGGCCCCACAGGTAAGCAGCCACGGCTTCCTGTGCCAGTAATGACTGCTGCTGCCTACAAAACCTCCTTCTGCCACTGCTGCTGCACAGCCATGCTCAGAGCCGTGTGGCCAGTGGCAGCTGCATTACCACCACGCTAGTCTGCTGCCTGGTGGCTGGCTGCACAGCTCCAGGCACTGCTCTGCGGTGGCAGCGGGAGGTTTTGGAAGCAGCAGCTGTCACTACTACCACGGGCCTCCAGGTAAGTGGCAGCAGCTGCCATGTACAAGCCCCTGCCCCGCACCCCTGCTGCACCCCCAACCCTTGCTGTGGCTGCAGAGTTGGCCACGGAGCTGTACTCTGGTCACTTGCCAGCCTCCTCCTCCCCCTGGCAGGCAGCCGGATGATGTGTGCAGCCCGTACATGGTGGGCACCACTACACTGTGCCCAGTATCAATTGCCTGCAAAGTCCTCCTGCAGAGGGGCAAGCCTGCCCTCACCCCCTGGCCCTGCTCCCAGCTGTGATGTGCCACCTGGGGCCAGCAGCACCTCTACTCCCTCAGCCCCCAACCATCTTTCCCAGCCCTACCCCACAACCCCCAAGCCCCACTTATCTCTATAATGCAGGGGTGAAGGGCATGGCTCCGCAGTGGCAGCACTTGCTCACAAAGCCCCCCCAGCCTGCATGCAGCCGCCACCACCCCACACTGCCGTGGAGCTGTGCAAGCAGTTGCGAGGCATGACACTGTATGCAAGCCCCTTGTTTCACCCTCCCCTCCCCACCAGCTGGGCAGCACATACGTAGCCCACACACGGTGGTTGCCACCACACTTTTGCCCACAAAGCCATTCAGGTGGCCGTGGGATGGTAGTTCAGTGTGCAGTGGCAGAGTTGCAGTGGCAGCCTCCATGTGTGAACCTCCTGTCAGGCTGGCCAGCATACGTGTGGCCCACAGAGTGGCACCCCTACCCTCACCCTCCAGCCCTGCTCCCGGGAGTGGGCACAGGGGCACACTTCCCCCCACCCCCACCGTGATCCATCCCCACAGCACCTTCCCTTTCCCTTGCCCTGCCCCTTCTCCCCACACACTCTTACCTGCTGGGGTGGGTGTCAGTGTCACTGCCTGTGTTGGCATGTCTGTGGGTCTGTTGCAAGGGGCATCAGGAGGGCTGTTGAGACTATGGGAGGGGAGTGTAGGGCACCAGCAGCACTGGGAGGGGCTATAGGGGGCCTTTAATTTTTATCACGGATTTTGGGTTTTCAACCAGAGAATTTGCAATTTTTAATCAGAGAAAAACAGGATCTCTGCTGCTGAATATTAGAAATATTGTAGATATTACAGTGAAAAAAAGTGTCAGGAGCAACAATATCAGAATACATTATAACGGGAAAACCTGATAATCCTCTTGGAGCATGTCCACATTGAGAGATGCATGCAATCAGGGTCCCATTCATAGACACACTCCTGTTCATGAGCAGATCTAGGATTTTGAAAAGGGGGTGCACATGGAGAGATGTCTTAACACACATTTTTCTCCAGGTAAAAATAAACTAGAAGTTCTACTAATATGCTAGGGGCCTAGGACTATATTATACAGTTTAGTATTGATGCCAAAACAAATTAAACTTTATTGGAATTAGTTAAAAACAGTCTGCAAAGATGTGAAATAGAAGTTACATTACCAGGAGCATCTAACAGACAGTGCAGTTGTGTAAGAAAGAATAGCTTGATTAGTGGTACGCATCAAGACCATTAAAAAAGATAGAGTCGTTAGCACCTGTGGAATGTGGAATGGGGAGTTCAGGTATATTTTAATAAGCCATGAAGTCAATTGACTCCCTCACTGCTACCTAAACAGAAGTGCTGTGGCCACTGCCAGGCAGTTGGTTTTAAACTTTGTGTGGGGCAGGAATCAAAGCGTGTGTGTGTGTGGGTGGGGTGCAACTGCACTAGTACAACCCACCTGGAACTGTCCTTGGCAGAGGATGTCACCCAAAGCTGTATTATAGCCCCAAGCTATGACCTTGGCAATGCAGAGCTCCTCCGGACAAGAAAGCCCAAAGCTTCCTGTGACCCTTTTCTTCTGGAGGGGGAAGTGTTTTACCAAAAGGAAGAGGGTTAGGAGACTGACATGGGGGAGTCCGATAATTCAACCACACCTATGGTGCCACTGTCCATGGTGAACATAGGCCTGATCTACAGGTTCTTCCTCCAGACTTGCTAAGGCAACCTGTTTGGCAACAATTTTTTACGTACTCCCTCTCTCCCCTTACGCCCAGTCTAGCAAAGGTTATTGAGAAATCAAAGTGTTAGTGCTGCAAATAGTGCCACTTATTGTTGTTCTGAAGGCAGTTTGGTGCAGAGGAAGTAGGATTTCCTGATACAGGCAACCAATGAGCTGTTGAGGATTCTGCCTTCATATAGGTGTGGTTGCTGTTGCATCAATATCTTCTTTAGTGGTTTGCTCTACCTGCCTCCCAAACCACATGTTTGCCAATATGGCCATTGGGTGGGGGAGTGTAGAGAGTCAAGCCAAACAGAAAATCTCACCATATCATCTTAGCAAATCTACCATCATATGGTTATACATCTTTACAGACTTTAGAACCATATATCTTATATATTAAAGCCTTATGGAGATTGTCCTCAGCAAGAGGTTATTAATTACCCAATAATTTAATCAGCTCCTTTTACTGAATATTTGTTGATGTGGACAGACTTCGAAAGTAAGTCCTGCTTGCATTTGTCTATTTCTGTGGAAGTTGTCTTGTGGTGGAAGGGGTGTATTTTTCTGCCAAGATAAGTAAGTGAAGTTTTCAATGGCAAAATCAAAACAGTTCTTCCCACTACCCTGTAAGGTAATTTGAGAGGTGAGGACTGGAATCCAGCTCATAGGCATGATTCAACCAACAATTACTCCAGCAGTTTATGAATATTTTTCTGATCTCTAGCCATTTCTGGGAGGTGATGCTTAAAATTTTTCATGCAGCACAAACTCTAGATGGCAGGTTAGGTAGGTAACAGGACAAAAATTGCTGAACCACTTTGGTTACTAACAAGATATCTACATTCAGTTATAAGCTGTGGAATCACCAGGTTTTGAGAGGAGGCAGATGGCATCTCAGGCAGCCAAATCAACTGTCCCCTTCCCCCATTTGCTGTGGTCCCTTCCCTGGGACCTTTGGCTTCCTTTCAAGCCCTGGCCCTGTCTTAGGTCAGTCAGGACCCCGAGCTTCTCTGCTCTATATGGGTGTCCCTCGTGGTAGGCCCTTGGCCCTTTTGACCCCTCTCTGGGTCCTGGCCCCAGCACTGACCCATGGGGCCCCTCAGTTAGGTCCAAGTTGCCTACCTGCACTCAGGAATTGGGGTCCTCCATTCCCAGCTCAGGTGCTTCATAAAGCATGCCTAGCCCCACAGGGTCACTAACCTCAGCAGACGCAGGCACTTCAAGAAGCTGACCTGGCCTTCCCTGGATTATGTGGATAATATAAGCCACCCAAAGTTGAGGACTGGGGTTAAGATGCCCCACCTGCCTTTTACTGTGGTGATAACTGGCCTGGTATTTCCTGGGGGCTCCCACGCCACTAGGAGCCCCACCAGGCCACCCATCCCCAGCAGGGTGCAGTTTTAGGTCATGCCCAGGACCAGAGCCTCCTGCTCCTACCTGCAAGACGTTCCCATGCAGCAGCTCAGCCAGGCAATGTTTCTTGCCTGGCTCCCAGCAGCAAACTGCTCTTGTTTATATTGGCGGCTAGAGCTCTAAAATGGCCATTGCAATCAAACACCTGTTGGGCTGCTTGAGCTAGCCCTTAAAGTAGAAGACACCACTGGTGCCATGCCACCTCTCCCGGGGCATGGTCTCTGCTTTGCTCCCTTATGTCCTCTAACCAACTCTCTCCTTATCTCTCTCTCTCTTCCCCGCAGTTGTGATTTTAAACCGCTCTCCATTCCATGCCCAGCCAACCAGAACTGACATAAAGTTACAAATCTTATCATAGTATCATAGTACCTAGGGTCAGAAGGGGCCTAGAGCAGGCCATCTAGTCTGACCCCCCGCCAATTGGCAGGAAACGAGTGCCAGGGTC
>JAGPOW010001296.1:118913463-118924815 GCA_030014935.1 Caiman crocodilus
GGAAGGGACTTGGGGGAGACAAGTGCCCAGCGCCCCTCAGGCGAGTGTGTGCTGGCCCCTTGCCCTGCGGAGTTGGCACTTCCAGAGCCAGCGCCCCAGCTTTCGGTTGCCTCAGGAAACGGTGGCAGCAAGGTGGCTGAGCCCCCTGCCCTTTTTTTTTTGGCCCGCTGGCTCGTTGGTCCCTTCTGCTTTCTCTTCTCCTCGTCTGTCTGACTCTCCCGAACACTCAGATCTTTGCGCGGGAGTCTGAGAGATGCGTGGCTCTTCGGAATGATATAAGCAATGGTATGTGGCCAGAATTTAATTGACACTGGTATTTGATTGGATTAGAAAGAAAATCAGTCTTCACAAAACCAAACCAAACCAAACAAAACAAAGGTTTAGGTTCCCCTGCTTTGTTTTGAAGCCAGGCGCTGCTGTCTCACGCTCTCACGCTGCTCTTGAGTGACAAAGAAAAACGTGAGTGGAACGGAACAAAATCATGAAAAGTCAGGGTTGCTTTTAGCTTTTAATCCTCCAGGGTTGGTATTTGGAGTAGACACTTGCTTGTTTGCTTCTAACTCTAATGTTATCGCTTGAACTTTATTTCTGCTGGGGGACTATCTTTCAGTCACGGCAAGAAGGGTCGGCACAGCAACCAACATCCACTGCTCCCATTAACAGTCTGCTTCAAGGGAATTGCATGATTGCCTGGTAGAATTTGTTGCTGTAACTTATTGGCAGACTGTTTGCATTGCTTATTTAGGTAGTCACACAAACTGAACAAAGCAAGAACTTTTACCTCCACTTTTTTTTGTTTAGTTAGTTTTCAATCATCTCAATAGTTAGTGTAAGGGTGTGAAGGGTGCTTAGTGCTTGCCAGCTGTAGATCCTTTCAGTTGATAATGAGAGCTAGCAGAAGAGAACTTCTAAGATTTTGTGGTGTGGAGAAGTAGAAGGTAAGTGATTATTCTAGGGAGGAAGGAAGGGGAAAAAGTAAGAAGGTAAGTGATTGTTGTAAGGAGGGATCCATGTTATGACTAGATCATGATGAAGTCTGTGAAATCCTACAAAGGTTGGTGGTTGAGCCTCAGTTGCAGAGATGGCTAGAAAAGCATTATGGTGTGCTCCTGTTGGCAAGTTATGCCAGATATTTGGTTCTGAGAATAATGCATGGATTTACCATGTGGTGTATACAAGTTGCTTTTTATCAGTCCTAGTCTGTTAGGCAAAGGATTAATCAAAGCTGTTAAGACAGTTGCACACAGAAGTTGTACCAGTTAAACTGCAGGTCTGCCCCTTGAAAAGTGGTCTGTGAAATGAACAGATCTCTGCACACAGGCTGTGTTCAGAGACATACTTGCTTTGTAGTAAACATGCTGGTTTGCTATTCTTTCCTTGGTATTCCAGAGCACAGCCCTGGAAAAGGTAGCTCACTTACTTTTGGCTCTTGTCTACATGCAGACTTGAACTTTAGAGTTAATGCAGAAGCCAGGAGGAAAACAGATTGATTTTTTTTTTTTGCCGCCTCCCCCCTGCCTTTCCTCCTCCCCTCAATCAAATTTGCTTGCAGGTGTGTTTTTTTGTTGTTGTTTGTTTTTGTTTTTTACAGCATGTAACATTGGAGCTCAACTGGTTGAAGTGTTTGTGCAATACTACAATGCAAGGGAAGGCTGATCATGCTGTTATTTCCTTGCAGTGGGTGGTAAGAAATACAATTGCCAGGGAAAATAAAGTACCTATATTTCCTTCCTGTACATAGGTGGAAATGATACGGCTTTTCTTGCGACAAAAAATATCCAGACGATTAATATATTCTTGGGCTTATCTATATTGTATAACTTGATTTTATGTATACACATGCCTAGAAAATGGCATGTTGCTGCCATTTGTCAGTATTGTCATTTTTGTTATCCTACAGTGAGCAAGCCTGTCTGGGCCACCTAGTGTCATTTTTGCATATTTACTCAGAATATGGTGTTGACATGAGACAGTGGGTCCTATGAGTAAAATGGATAAATAGTTGTCTTCTGAGTTGTGGTGCTTTGGATAAGCCTTCATCATTTTGTCTTCTTTGCCAGCCTGAAAGACCATACAGTTCTGCAATGTATTAAGCTCAAACATTTTAAAAACTTGATATCTAAAATTATCTAATCAGGGTAACTTCATGCCCCTACTTTGAAAAATTAGGCTTCCCCATATCAGTCTAAAAACTGATCTAGCCTGTTGTTGATTTCCCTTCCTCTCCCCTTCCTTTTTCTTATTGGCTATGTGTCATGGTCTTCATACATACATAGATTATATTTTACAGAAAGTAATCATATTTCAGTTTTAATATATGTAATTGGTAGCTTCTGATATGTTTGAAAATCTGAGACACCTCTTCATCTAATGTTTTATATTTTTAATGTGTTGATGAATAAAGCCGATGCCGAAAGTTTTTGTGGAATCCATTCAATGTACAGTAAATCTCATACTGTAAAGAAATGAATGTGTCTGTTAAAGTACTGTATATGTTGGTTCCTCTGTTAACTGAGACTTGCAGAAATCTCATGCTGGACAAGCATCTGGGATTGTAACCATTTACGTTGAAATAGAAAGAGCTTCCAGAACATCTAATATTCCATATAGGACTATGGTCAGGTTGGCATGCTGAAAGTAAGCATCCAGACTTGGGCAGCAAGTCATCAAGGAATTCTGAGATAAATGAAACTGGAATTTATCGACATCTGGTATTGTGTTGGGGGAATCTGCTTAGCAGGTATTGAATAGTTAGAGGTGTTGTGCAAAATCTTAAATTGGAACTGTTATATATGTATTAAACTGTATACCATCTTCTTTAAGACAGTTGTTTATGAACAGTACAGTTGGGTTCAACATGAGCTCACTAAAAAGGTTTAAAACCTTATTAGTAAATATAAAAATATATAGTTATGTGCACGGCACATGTTCATACAGTTGAAAGAGAATTGTACAAGCATCAGGAAGTGTCCTCTACATTGCAGGTAACATCATTTGGGCCTGGAGGGTGTGAATTCATCAGGGTAAGGGTAGGTAGAGTTGTATGTTGCAGTGCATACCCTGTGTTTTTATTTATTTTTTTTCTCTTTGATATTTTTAATGTAAATAAAATAATTTAAGCCACATAGCCAAAGATTTTGAAAGGGCATATCTTCCATCCAGGTCTCCTCCCTTTCCCCGCTAGCACTTACTTTTACTGCTACATCGAAGTATCATGGGGTGGGATATAGGTAGCATTCACATGGAACCTAATAAAAGAAATCAGGAGGTTATTAACAGCACACTAACTCCTGGATGCAGAGGAATTTCAGGTGGTAAATATGTAGTTGATGGTTGGGTGAGGTGGGGAAGGCTGGTAAGTCATGTCCTCTGACATTATGCCTCTTTCTTGAATTTTAGCCTCTTTAATAGCTAAGCTCTTTAATTAATTGTTTGTCAGCTTTCCATTGCAATTTGGTAAATTTGCTTTTTTAATCACTGTAATAAAATTTATTGTGGGGTATGGAGGAAAATGTTGTTTTTCTCTACTGAACTGCATAGCCCAGGGGTGGGCAATTATTTGGGTTGGTGAGCCACTTAATGAGTTTTGATAACCTGTCATAGCCCACACCTCTTCCTCTCTTCCCATTCCTCCCTTCCACGGTTGTGACCAATGTGGAAGCCTGAACCTGCTTACAGCTTTGGCACGCCCTCCATCCCTGTGTCTGGAATCTACCCACCTGCAGCTTCAGCGTGCTCCCCACGCACCCACCAAGTCCAGATCTGGCAACTGCTGGCTGCGTCCCCAGCACCCAAATGGGTGGGGTGTGCTACAGATGTGAGCTGTGACCAGCACAGAAGCCTGGGCCCACCTGCAGCTGTAGCATGCCCCAACCTGGAAGCTGCTGGCTGCATTTGGACAGCTGTGGACATAGCTGGCAGCTGCCAGATCCGGACCTGGGAGAAGGGGCGGGGTGTACTGCAGCTGCAGGCGGGTTCATATTTCTATACTGGTGATGGCCCAGAGAGAGAGTGAGTGTGCAAATGCCTGGCACACTAGAAGCAGCCATGGCTGTCTGGCACTATGTGGCGGCTGAAGATGGAGGCCTCACCTACCCATGGGCTAGATTCAATCAGTTGGTGGGCTGGTTCCAGCCCGCAAGCAAAATTTTGCCCACTCTGGCATAACCTCATAGAAATGACAAAATGCAGGGACTGAGATCTGGAGGAGAGGACTGTTTCCTGACATAGTAGTGATAAATATCCATTCTTTGTATGCTGGATTCTTTCTATAGCATGACTCAGTTTTGAAATTTGTTGCAAAAATATTATAGAAAGACTGGTGGCTGGCCTAAATTTATTTATGTTTGTAAATTAAGTTAGAGGTTTAGCTAAAATAATAGATTTTTTTTTGCTTCCGTCTCTGTACTATCAGGTTAGACTGGTTCAGTGCCATTGTGCTACTGAAGCTGCTGCTTCTCCATTAATTATATACTGGCTCCAGCCCATGAATGATATTAATTATATACTTTAATAATAATAAATAACATCCTTGCATTTATATTAAAACTTATTTTATTTTTTAAAATATACTTAACTTTGTAAATATGAATATCATCTTGGGTGTTGGTCTTCATTGTGTAATTAACTGCGTTCACCAGCAATGGCTAGACCATACATCATGTAACAAACCCTATGCTTTCTTAGCTAATTCATCCTACATCAATAAGTAAGAAACATCTGTGCAATGAAAAAAAGACATTTCTTTACTGAAAGGTGCTTCCCTTCCACTTCTCAGTTCTCATTGCTAAAATCATAGTGGTGGCATCTTGGTCATGTAGGATACTTTGTCTTTGTTCTGGCCTCCTTACCCCAGCTTTTCTGATGTCTGACCTTTTATTAACTACTGTTTCTCTAAGGGTTGCTTGAAGGGGGCCAAGTTTTAGTTTGTGGTACGTAAGATTAAATAGCCAAGTGATGGAGCTAAGCCACCAAGATGCATTGTACTTGATTACAAGGGTCACTATACATTTAGGTGCAAACCAGTCTTTGTTTCTCACCTTAAGAACCTAGTATTTTAGGCCATTAGGTCCTTGTTCTAGTCACTGACCCTAGGGGAAGAAGTACGTGTACATCATCCAGGACTTTTCCCATATCTTCACAGCCGCAAACTCAAAACATAGGAAGCCTTGTAAGTCCCTTATTTTGTGACTGTTCTCTTGTTCTCTCATTAACAGTGTAATTGAGAGGCAAATTGGTCTTTTGTGTACATAATTGTACACTTTAAAATTTACTGTCAGAATGGGCCTTCTATTATTCGTGAACACATGTGCACACACCCTTCTTCCCTCTCCCCCACTCTTGGGCTAATGCGACAGCTAGCTTTTCTGTTGCAAATAAGCAGCAGACTTCTATCTTTCCAGCTGCACCTAATCTTGTGATGCTAGTCCTTTTCCACAAACAAGTTTGGGGTGTACTCGCTCTCTCTGCCTACAGCTTTCATTCATAGAATGAAATTTCATTCTCAATTCTCATTTCTATTAAGATTTCTCTATTCTATTTCTTTCCCAAGAGAAAAGTATGTAGTATGGTTATATACAGGCTCTTTAGAACACAGCTTTTATTCTTCATAATTATGCCCATACCAATTTTTCTGAAAAATATCACTTAAACTAAAATCAAATACAGTTCCCTGATATTTCTTCAGGTAAAAGATGGTTCCTACCACATGCCCCATCATTGAGACCAAACAGATAGGTTTTAGGTGCAAGTAAAGGCTGTACAAATGTAGTAAGAGATGCTCCTTGTTCTGAAGAGCTTGTAAGAAAAAGATGCAGACAAATGGAATTCACTGTAGAAATAAAGTGTCTGTGGGAGGGATACAGGCTATTGTGGCAATATGCCTGGAAAGACTGCTGCTTAGTCTTAAAAATAATTGGTTGAAGGCTTTCTGGAAAGTTAGTATTTAATAAATCTGGGGAAGCTCTAAAGACCTGGAAGTTCATGTCATACAAATATTTTAAAAGTACAGATGGCTTGATCATGGATTAATAGGTTGGTTATCCTGATGTTGAGTCTGTTGAAGAAGGGGACAGCTGATATGGGACTGTCATTAAGGATGGAAACATAAATAATGCCAGTCAACATGGTGTCATGGAAATTAGCTCTGTGATCCACTCTCTTGCTACATGTCCCTCAGAATAGTCCCCCTGCCCCCCAAGAATATGGTTGGTTATAACACTTATTTTGGATCTTACAGGACTTGTGAAGTCAAATGAACTGTTAAGAGGATCTTATAATACATATATCCAACATGTGAAGAGAGGATTAGGGAAAAAGAAGTATTGATTTTCATTTTTTACCAATGTACTTCTCATTATAATCTTGTATGGCTCTTTCTTTTTTGCAGTAAAGTTATACCCATTTCTGGAACCTCGCTTTCTAGGTTACTTTAAAAAAATCATACAATTATTTATTCTCTCCAGTCATAGTCCATATACTGAATATTTTACCTTTTTTAAAATTTAAATGTTTAATATACAGTTGGCTTGAGCTTCTGCTTACTTCAAAGTGTTAACTGTTACCAGTTCCCCATCTGCTCCCTTACTTCTTCATCCCTCTTTGAACTCTTTTATTTTTCCTTATCAGTCTATTCAACAGTCATTCCACTATATAAATAAAATAAAAAGGAATGACTTTTAGTATTGCTAGCTCTGTGCAGTGAGCAACTGCTCTTGCATTATCCTAAATTTTACAGAGCTTCTCTAGTCCATGGGAGTTATACGGTGCCTGTGGATTTCCACTGATAGATGGGCAAGCTAGATAAGCAGAAACAATTTAAAATACTGTGATATGATATTACTACATTACAGTAATCTTTGTACTACTGAAACATTGGATACAGAGGAAGCAGTATGCCAGTTTTCTGTGTAGCAGTGCATTTGTTTAGACAAATACATTTTTTTTTCCCAGTCAACTTAATTTGCATCTTTAAAGTGCAGTCATTTAAAAATAATACTTCAGAAAATTAGCAACTTGTTTCCACACTGTGTTTTCAAAATATTGATGCTTTTAGCTAGGGGCTGGCCTTAATTTTAGTTGGGGTCAGGGTCAGGTTAAGGAAACAACATGGTAACAAATATACCCCTATATATTTTGTTCAAAAAACAAACTGTCAGGCTTTTGATTTAATATGGAAACTCCGGTTAAGAAACAATGCGTTTGTCTAAAGCATCATGCTTAGTGTTGCTTCTGAGATGCTTATTGAAAATGTCAGTAAAATAAGTGAAAAAAAAATCTACAACTCTTGAGAAATGAAATTGTTCTTTGACAATGTAGTTTCACAAATTTTCTCATTTAAAATCCATGTATAAAGACACTAACTTATAAATATGGGAGACAGTCTTTGTCCTCAGGGATAGGAAAATAACATTAACTTTTAATGGAGTTGTTCCCCAGTTCTGCTGTTTTAGAAAACTAGCAAACAATAAGCAAACCATACATTGATAATAGCCCAAGGCTGCTGAAGTCCTTGTATTTTTAAATCTCTGTGGTACTTGTTTTGGGTGGTTAAGGTCAGAATTTCTACACACAAATTTTGCAAACTAATTTCTAATGCTGGAATCGATTTGTTTTTGAAAAGTAGAAAACACAACAATCCTTAATAAAATGCACATAGTTACAGTACAATCTGATCATTGCTGTCCAAGTGACATTTTCTTTGTGCTATATTTTCTTCTTTGTGTTTCATTTCTCTTGACTCATTTTTTCTCTCTCTCTTTTCATGCGCTTCTGTGACTATATTTGTATGTGTACTATTCTTTTCTTGCTTTGTTGGTTTGGTTCTTTTTCCATTTACTCGTAAAGGTGACATGATGCATAGAGCTGCCACTGGTGGTGTCTTGGGCTGGGTGGTATATTTTTGAGGTTTGCATATAACAGAATCATAGAAGAAATCCTGGAGGCATTGGACTGAGTTTATATTTCTTTGTGCTTGAGGTTTTTCTGTGGCAGGCTACCTCAAAGCTTGCCACAAAACTAGGCGGACATTTCCAAGGGTGTTCATAGAGCAAATCCTGTGTGGTGCAGTTTTCTTCTTTTTTTCCCTCCATGTATGGTGGCCTTTTCTCTTTCTTTTAGACTATTCAAGCAGGAAGATGCTTAACTGTATAACAATCTCTATACATATATAGGAGAAGAATTAATTCTTAATTCTGGTTTCTTAATTTTTTGTAATATTAAACATCTCAGTCTAATCAGTGGTACAGCATAGGTTTTAGAGTTAGTCCTGTTAGTCTGAAGTCAGGCAGAAGGCAGGACAGGGTAGCACCTTAGGCTTTTTATAGATGTTACATTTTTCTCGGTTTAATCTGGACTACAGCTGTAACTATATACACGTGGAAGCTTGTAGTCTGAATTTAAATTGGCTTCAGTCCAAATGAACTAATCTTCATTGAAAGAGAATTAAAATTAATGCATACTAGGACGGTCCAAATTGGGCAAGTTAAACTGTATTAATTAAAATATATATATAGTATTACTTTTGGGAAAAACGGTCCTTGGGAGCTCAGATAAGCAGATTAGCACTGCAAATATGAATCTGGGCAAGGGAAACTCAACTGGTTTTTCAACACGACAGAGGCTATCAGGCATGAAGTAACACCTTTACAAAGTCAAATATTCCAACACCACTTTACCCTGCTAAGTGTCGGGTAATTTCAGCTTCTGGGGCAGCACTTCAGGTTACGGCCTCAATGTAACAGTGTTTACACAGGTTTATTATTGCCTCCTAATTGCATCCACCCTATGTTAAGGGGCTATCAAGTATATAAACTATGCATAGCCAGTGCCCCCTGCTGTGATGGTCATGAGCATCTATTAATCATTACTTTTGAATTGAAATTTGATTCAAACTGTATGATGTAAATCAGTTACCACAGTTTAAAAATGCTGAGCATGTCTACAAATGGCCTTAGAGACTAACTGATTCAGAGAGGTGTAAGTTTTCCTAGGTAACAGCCTACTTTGTCAGGTGCTATGAATGGGCTATTGTAGCATCTGACAGGCTGTCACCTACAAAAGCTTATTCTTTTCTGAACCAGTTAGTCTGTAAGGTACCCACCCTGCCCTGCCTTCAGGATAGGTCTCTTGTATCATTTGTTAAAGAACTAAATATTAGGAGGTGAGTCTAGAGGAGACTAAATAGAAGTTTCAAGGCTTCTTTGATGAGCAAGAGGAGAATTCTATTAATTCCTTTCTCTTTTTAGTGAGTAATATATGCATTCATAGATGATCTAAAGGGCATTCCTGGCTTTGAACTCTAGCCTGTCATTCAAACTCATGCCCCAAAACCTTTATGAGGAACTGTATCACCTAATCTGGGAGTTTAGGTTAGACCAGTTCTGTCTCAGTTTCTAAGCAGCTGCAGTAATGCTGTATGGGCTGCACCAAGGGGGCTGTGGCACCCCTGGGCTGCATGCTGTGTGTGGGGCCCCCTTCCTGCTGTACCAGGGATGGGCAGGAGAATGCCCCTCCCTCACAGCACTGCATCAGTTGTGGTTGCGCCACCTCATCCCACCCCCTGGACCAGGAAGTAGAAGCTGAAGGAGAGAACAGTAGCCCTGAGACCCCAGCTGCAGTGGTGCAGTGGGGGAGTGTCAGCCAGGTGGAAGCCCAGGGGCCTTAGATTAATCCCTCACAGGCTGCCAGTTGGATAACTGTGGGTTAGACAATCATTTGTCTGGCTTGGTTTAGAGATGATCCGATTTTGAGAAATGGGATTATAAATGTCATCACAGAGTCTCTTTCAGCCCTATTTCTTATGATTCTGTAAACACTTACATTTGTAGGAATAAGATAATAGGAATGCAGGGCTTCAAGGGACCTAGTGAGGTCATCTAGTCCCGCCCCCTGCTCAAGATGGGATCATGCTGCGCCAGACCATCCCAGCCAAGTGTCTGTCTAATCTGCTCCTGAAAATTTCCAGGGATGGAGAAATCCACAACTTCTCTAGGCAGCTTGTCCAATGCTTAGCCACCCTTGAAGTGAAAAAGTTCTTCCAAATCTTCAACTCATATTTCCTCTGTTGCAGGTGGAGGCCATTGCTGAAGTCAAGGTACATCATATCCACTGCCTTCCCCCTGCCCCCAGCCTGTCACATTTTTAGCTTTCTGTGATCTGGCTGGTTGGTGGGGCATGACTGGCTTTTGGTGACTCTGTGATAGCTGTTTCTTCAAGATGACTTCTTTGGGGAATCCAATCCATAATTAGTGCACTGATACATTGGTTCATATCGTATCAGCACTGATAAAAGGAAAATTGATATTACTGGCAGTCAGTTTTTTTTGTCTGATATGGCCAATAAAGTCACTGATAAATAGTGTGCATGTACACAGCTGCACCATGCATGGGATTGGGAGTGAAGCCTGGCAGCTTGGAGAGCAGCATCTGGCTGGTAAATCTGTGGGGAGGGAAGGGGTGTGGGGAGGGGCAGATTGAGGCCCCTGCAGTGAGGGAGAGAGTGAGGTTGGGGCTGGGGCAGGGGCTGGCACTGTCTAGTCCGGGTGGGCCAAGGTGCAGGATGGAGCTGGCCGCTCGTCTAGGAGGTGTGGGGGTTTTGGTAGGGGGGCAGCTGCCATTGATGCATGCACTCCTGGAGGAGGCATAGGGGGCATGTGCCTCCCGGATCTGTGCGCAGGGCAAATGCAGGCTGCTCCTGTGCACTTGCACTCCTTGTCTACACCAGACAGCTGCACTTGGTCAGGGGCGAGTGACACTGGGAGGCAGGCTCCGGGAGTGCTAGAGCAACTGCTGTAGTCCTCCTCCCAGTGCTGCCGCTGCCCGCCCTGTCTGGCCTGAGCGTAGCTGCTAGGAAGAGCCCTGAGTGCACATTGGAAGCCTGCCCTTGCCCTGTACACTGATCCAGAGGGCACTTGCCCCCCATACATCTCTTGGGGGTGTGCATGGTGGCAGGAGCTGTCCCTTCCCCATTCCCCTGCACCTGCTGGATGAGCCACTGGCTTCGCTCTGCCCCACCCCACCCAGACAGCACCTGCCCCAACCCCACTCCCATACCACATGGGCCTTGATCTGTCCTTCTTGTGCCCCTTCCCCCTCCCCACCCTGGACTTAACAGCCAGACATTTCTCTCTAAGCTGCCAGGTTGCGTATCGGTAATTGGATTGGTATCGGCTGATTATGACTGGTCTATAATGGGCCATCAGTATTGGTGCAAAAAATCTTTATTGGTGTACTCCTATCCATGATCTTTAGAGGTATCAAAGTATCATAGTATCATAGTGTCTAGAGTCGGAAGGGACCTGGGCAGATCATCTAGTCCGACCCCCTGCCTTGGCAGGAAAGAGCACCGGGGTC
>JAGPOW010001296.1:118950490-118967591 GCA_030014935.1 Caiman crocodilus
TTGACGCCCTTAGAGGGAGGGAGGGAGTTGGGTAGGGCTGGGGTGCTGTCCAGCTGGAGCAGTGCATGGGGCTCAGGATCCAGGGCTGCAATGCGTGGCAGCAGGACCTGGGTGGGGAGCAGGTGTCTTGTGCAGGGGGCAGGGGCAGGGGGGGCTGGCTCCCCACTGCTATACATACTCCTGGGGGAGTATGGGGGCGCACATCCATCAGTGTGGGATCTGTGTATGGGGTGGGGGCTGATGTGGGCTGCCTGTTGTGGGCTTGGGCTCCCCACCCTGCTGCCAGAGGTTACAGAGGCCCTGTGTGGAGGGCAGCAGAGTGGGGAGCCTGAGCCCACAGTGGGCAGCCCACACCCTTCCCTTCCCCCCCCACTATAGGCTCCACTCTCCCTGTGCCCCTGTGGGGCAGGAGGAACTGGGAATCTGTGCTCCACTGCAGCAGCTGCCACCTCCCGTGCATGGCGGCTGGGACTAGTCAACCAAGTCCCTGACCCTGTAGCCCAGGGGGCCCTGTTCAGCGGGGCTGGGGGGGGGGTAGAGGTTGTGGGTGGGGCGTGAGGAGCAATGGCAGAGCCAGGAGGCTGTGGTTGAGGAGTGAGGGACACCAGCAGGGCCAGGGGGCTGTGCGTAGGGAGTAAGGGGCACCAGTAGGACCTGGGGGGACTGTGGCTTGGGTGTGGAGGGCAATGGCATGGGCAGGGCACCTGCATATCAGGGCTGCTCTGTGCCATAAAGCAGTGGGGTGGACAGGAGTGGTGGCTTTGGCCGGAGCCTGCCTTCATTAGCCATTGAGCTTGGAGAGCTCACTGTGGATGCAAAGCTTCAGTAGGTGTCACATTAACATGCTGGTGAATTCAAAGAGCTCATTGTATGCTGCTACACAGCTAAAAGGGATGTGGTTGCAGCCCCTTACTCCTTTCCTGACTCATTTTAAAGTTTGGCATGACTGTTTAAAGGAAAAAAAAGATCGAGTACCTCTGAGTTAGACAAGCACTTGTCTAGGGTGGTTTAAATAGGGATGTTCCTGCCTTGAGTGGGGGTTTGGAGTAGATGACCTCGTGATGTCCCTTCCAATCCTACTTTTCTGTGATTACACAGTACTAGTTGTATGCAATTATAAGGAATAGTCTGCTGAAGAGAAGGAAGGTGAGTACTTCAGCTCTTTGTTTGAATGATGGGGATGGAAATTGGAAGTGTTTGGGGGCCTAGCCAGATCAAGCAGCAGGCAAAAAAAAAAAAAATTCCCTTTGAGGGAAATCTTACTGCATGATATTTTGTCTGACCTTCATGAAGGAAACATAGACAGAGAAAGAAAGAGGGAGCAAGAGAGTTTTCCTCATTATTTTTTTCAACTTTTTGTAAGAATAAATTTGGCACCAAATGAGGTGGGCAGGATACAAAATATAAGAGACTAAAATGCCACTTTGAACAAAGTACATTTTGAACCCTCTTTATAGTATAGAAATACTGTACAGTGAAAAATGCTCTCATATCGTCAATCAGTTTTCATGCTGAACATGCATATTATAAGTAGACTACCTTGCATTCCTGAGAAAATGATGAAAATATCAGAATGCTTTTTTTATCTCAAGAGTAAGTACCTGGCCAGCTATACATTTTGTATTTCTGGTCTTAAACTCTAAAATGTTATTCATGGGATCAGGGCATCTGGCACTTTATGAAGTGCCTCAGTACTGTCTGAGTGTGCTTGAAATCTCAGATTTGTACTTCAATGGCTTTTATTTTCTACATGAAGCAGAAGATAGGTTTGCATTGGAATTTTGTTTCTAAAAAATGGCTTTTACTAACATTATGTGACGGAAAAGTTAGTACTGTTTTGAAATTCTCAGACTTTATTTTGCGGCCTGGAAGAGAATTGAGGAGACCGGGTTCTATTTTGCTGTTAGACTTTTGCTGAGATAAGTGCAGTTAACTAGATTTCTATTGCAGATTGGGGGGATTACAGAAATCTATTGGTTTTCTATTTGTATTTGTTCTTTAGTCTTGGTGAAATACCTTTTAGTAACATGATTATTTTAGCAATTTGTTAAATGGGACTTGAATTTGATTTTGAAAGTTGGAGCTTTTGTAAAAGCATATGTTCAGTGTGTTTTGCTTTTATTTTTTTTGACCTAGAGTTTGCTGTCTGGTTGCATCAAGGCTCTGAGCTGTAAATTTGCTCACCTATGAAAGATGCTGTACTGCTGTGTAGAGTATCCTGATCCTACAGTCAAGATGTACTGCCTTGTAAAATTAGAAATCTGTCTAAACCCTACATTATGCCTTCTTTGTAAACAGAACTGGTATATGGGAGAGAACTGCGCTGATGTGCATCATTCAAGGCTGCGCTTAGGATGCAGTGGCAAGGGAAGCAAATCTATAGAAACAGTCACCTGAGACTTTAAAGTAGGCTTGGATATGATCATGTAAGCTGTTATTTAAGAGTTAAATTAATAATGATTTATTTTGGCTCTGGAGTTTTACAGATTTTGCAGCTATCTGGCTTGAGTATCTCAATTGTAAAAGTTAGCTGTGGTTCTGGCTTTGTTGGTTTGATGTTCAAGGACTTTGCCTTTTTTTGTATTGGATTAATGTTAATGTTTTAAATACTGGTAAATTATGTACTGTGGTAATTACTAATCCTGTACAATGCTTTATTTTGGGTAGTATAAGCCTTTGAGGTATATTGAAATTGATGCATTAAAAAATGGTCTTTGTATAGGCTTGGGCGTTGTTTTTACTAGTTGATTTTTTTTTTAAATGTTCTTGTCATTTCATTCAGAAATATAATTTTGGATATGTCAGATTCTTTAAGAGGTTTCCAGGCATGGAACATCTGGCACTAGCTTTGGGGCTGGCAGTCTACTAAGTGGGGCAGGAATATTTCAAAGGAAATTGTTGTAGCTAGTGAAAACACATTTTCTCTTGGAGAAGAACAACCAAAATGGCAGTTTTTGTATATCATTTAACAACTCTAAAAAGTACCATGGGGCAGTGCTTAAATTTCATAACAGAAGAACAGATGGAGGAAGCTAATTTAATAGCAGTAAATTAGATCACTGAAGAGGCTGCTTGGGAATTATTTAAAAAATAGTCTATAAAGGTAATGATGGAAAATGGCATATTACTTTTTTGGGTCAAGTTTAAAAAGGAAGATTTACAACAGAAATTAGAGCCTGTGTTCAAATAATTTTTTTTTATACTTGTCACATTTGCTAGAGGGGATATATATGAAAACAAATAAATTAAGAATGCTTACTTAGCTTTTCATTTATTTTTAAAAAAACTTATTGGCAATGGTGGGAGGAAAAAAATGCTAGGGCACTTATATTTACAAAGGAAAACATTGTGAGTTTACAGATTACAAAAATGTTGCATGTATTTCTAAAATGTTAAGTTGGAATGGATTATACCAGAATTTGCCTAGTTCTGGTGTAGTTGTTTCATTACATGATTGTGGTATTGAAATAAAATAACAACCTTTTGGTAATTTAGCAAAGGCAGCACATGACATCTAATACATTTAGACTGTTTTCTCCAGTGTGGCTGATGTTAAACTATTCTAAATAATGTGAATAACAGACTTAATTTATTTAAATATTTTTGAATGTGATATTTTTTCTTTAAGATTTTAATAAACAAGCAATGTTATTTTATGTTTGACATCCATATTTAATTCAGATGCTTCTAATTCCTTATCTTTGGTGTGTTGTGTGTATTATCTAACATGAGTTAAGGCAGGGGTTCTCAAACTTTGTGATACTAGGGCCCTCCCCCACCCCTCAGCAGGTGATCGAGCTGGGGGGTTGGCCAGGTGGTGGCAAAAGTGGAAGCCATGCATGACTGTAGAAGTTCTGGTGGTGCATAGGTTCATGACCCCCTTTTAAGTTGCTCGTGACCCCCCCAGGGCATTCACGACCCACAGTTTGAGATTTACATTAAGGGAAGGAACTTAAAAGTTTATATTTTGCATATAACACATGTTCATTTATAATTCTCAAAGTCCTTAACAAAGGTCAGTAAGAATTATTATCCCCATTTAGCAAATAGGAAAGTAAGGCACATAATATTTGTAACATGCTGATAGATAGTAGCAGAAAACCAAGTTTTGGGTAGGAATGTCTTGACAAGTCCAACACAAATTTTACCATATTTACTTGAATATAAGACACAGTTTTTCAGCCTCTCAAGGCCAACTCAAGTCATGGTGAGGTACTACACTGAATACATTTAAATTTCTTCACTCCCACAGCTGAGCTGTGCCATTCTTTCCAATTCCCAGTTATGCCTGTTTCTTCACCACCCTTAAGTGTCTGGCAAGCATCACTAAGCTGGGCCATAAACAGGTCACCCAAAATCCCTCTGTCACTTCTTCTCTCAACCTGTTGTCAGGGCCATCCCTTGGGGGGGCGTGAATTGGGGCTACCGCCCCAGGCCCTATGCTTTGGAGGGCCCTGTGGAGCCAGGTGGAGTAGCCATTGCAACTCTGTGCTGCTGTCGGTTTCACGTCCTGCTGCTTGGAACCCTACCCACAGCCCCTGCCTCTGAATTCACTGTTGGCTTTCTCATGTATGGGGGTGGAGCCCTGCACAGGCTGATTTGCCCCAAGCCCCGCACCCTGCTGAGGTCATCTCTGCCTGTTGCAGTGGCTGTGCAGTTGTGCCGTTCACGAGGTGAAACTGAACCAGGCAACCAGGTTTCCTTGTACCTCATCTGGATATAAATTTTTTTTGGAGGATTCCAGGTTCAGTTGTGAGTTGGGGAGCTACTTAGCACATGAATCTGTTGTTGGGGGGTATGTGGGAGGGGGAAGGGGCTGCAGGGGGGGAAGAAGTTGGAGGGTACCGGGCCACCTGACACCACTCCCCCCCCCCCCGGTTTATTTTCCCTTCTGTAGCAGTGGAAGGGGACAAATTCAAGACTTGCCTCCAGTAATTAGATTCTATACCTGGAAAGTTATAACAAATTTGTTTTCCACATATAGAGTCTAATTTTTGGCAGTTGTCATATAGTTGAGTAAATATGGTAATTTGGTAAAATGCTCTTTCTTACATCCACATATCCTTTTTTGACAATGTTTAAAGTGAATCCCTGGGATGCTCTCATGTGTACCTGATGTAACTGTATACAGTGATCCATTATATTTGCCACATTATTTAAAAACCTGGCAAATATAATTAACAAAATTAATAAGATAAAATATAATAGAAATGGAGAAAACAAAGCTTGATGTTTCTGATTTTTATGAATAAAAACAAAACAAGCAAAAGATGCCAAACTGTTAGAGAAAAAGCAGTCTTCATTAAAAAGTGAAACAGTACCATATTTACCTGAACCTAAGACTACTTTGAATTCATGGTGACCACCTAAGAATTGGATTCTATACATGAAAAATTTATATTTTTGTTATAATTTTTCATGTATCAAATGTAATTATTGGAAGGTTATCTTAAATTAGTCTTCCTCCATTGCTCCAGTGGGAAAAACAATGGTAGAGAGGCAGGTGGGGAGGCAAGTAGCTTGACTGCCACCCCTTGTCCTCTTTCACTTCACTTGTCCCCCCTGCCATCCCTCCCCTTACTTGTGGGTATTCTTCCAAGCCTGTGCCTCCATAGCATCTGCCCCACCCAAGCCTCTGCTCTCCCACATCTCCCCTCTGCAGCCTTTGCCCATCTTTGCTGCTTACTGCCATTTGCCATTTGTATTCTAGCCTATGACATGGAGAACAGGGTATCTTTGGTCTTGGCCTAGCCACACAACAATGGTTGTAGTCTTGGCAGTTCTGATCCTGAGTTGGCGCTTCAGCAGGCATCTGCACTTCCCCTATATCCTGCCTGGCTTGTACTCAAATCCAAGATGAGGGGCTTTTTTTCTCCCTAATGAATGGGGAAAATCCTTGTCTAGGATTCAAGTAAATATGGTATTACAGTCCTTTTTTCAGGGAAGCCTGCAAATGTACAACTGTCCAGTATCTAGCAGACATTTTCTAGAATTCTGCTGCAAGGAAGGAAACTGATGATTAAGAATGAGATTTAACCCAGATTTTTATCAGACTTGGGAACCTTGAATGTTAGTGGCAATTCACTGGTGAGGGAGACGGTATCCTGCCTTTGGATTGCACTCTGCTTAATTCATCCTGCTCCTCCTAAAAGGTTGCCATCCCTTGGCTTAGATGATATATAAGACTCGTGTGAGAGACTGTAGAATAGACAGGCTTGGATCAAACCTCTCACATTTATCTCATTGTTTTGTAGCATTGATTTTTCTCTTCATGACACAGTAGGATAATAACTCGGGACCTGCTTAACTTGCAGCAAGAGAAAGCATTTTAATGGTCTGGTTATGGCCCAAAGAACTGATTTTGTAGTGATTTTGCAGCAGCCCTACCTGTTGGTGCTAATTAGCAGAGAGCCTCACCACTGCAGAGAAGAGGGATGAGGGGGTGGCTACCATCTTGACTGCTGGCTGCCCTTTGTGCAGCTTCACTCCTTGGCACTAGTTGATGGAGAGGCACAAGGAGGTAGCTGTCATCTTGGCTGTTGCCCTCCATGCCACCATGCCAGCTAGTACCTTCCCCTCTTGGACAGGCTGTGAAGCTGGGCCACAGTGGCAGTAAAGACTGTGGGTTCTCATTGGGAGATAGCAATCCTTGCTTTTCCACTGGGGTGCCAGCATTTTATTTTTATTAGGTTTTTTTTCTTTGGTTGATTTCTTGGGAAATGGTGTCCAATGTCACTTTTGCAGAGTGCCATTTTTCACGGTCCCATGAAAATTGTGAAACGACAACTTAAGCAGATCCCTAATGATAATTTCTGAGACTCCTTCATCCACTAGTAAGGAAACTTTATATGTTCTCTCTAATATTAAAGGTCTGAGATAATAAGGTGATGTTTCTCTAAGACAAGGCAGAGATGTTTCTGAACCAGCTTAGTGACAATTGTAACTTGTCACATACCAAAAATGGAAAAAATGCATCTACACTCCAGGAATCCATTGTTCTGTCAGTATATCTCTTAAAAAGTACTTAAATTAGGGGTTTTGTTGCACTATGGATGGATCTAAGCCTCTTGACTGTGTAAGATATGCCTATCAAAAAGGAATACTCAAGTGTTGTCCACATGAAAAGGGAATAGTTCATATAGCTGTACTGCAGGGGTGGGTAGTTATTTGGGTTGGAGGACCACTTGAGTTTTGGTGCGCTGTTGATGTCTTGGAGGAGGGTATACTGACCTGGCCTTGTCCCCTGTCACGGTTGTGTATAGTTCTTGGTAGTGGGAGGAGGGAGTTCTTGCTGAGGAGATGCCAGTTAACCCAGTCCAGCTCTGCCTGCCTTGCACCCACTGCCAGGGACACCAGATGGGAGCTGGCAGGCTTGTGGGATCTCCATGGAGACTGACCTGGGACTCCTACAGTCAGTGTGTGCTTGTCTGGGTGGATGGGATGGGGCCGCAGGGAGCAGCATCGGAGGGTGGGATGGGCAAACGGGGCAGGGTTGGGGCCAGGTGGGGCAGTGACTGCATGGAGCCAGGAAGCCTGGGGTAGAGTTACAACCCACTTCTTGCACGGTGGTATCTCTGTTGCTACTTTGCTAGATGTACTGCAGCTAGTTTTCCAGTAGCAGAAATGTAATGTGATGAGTATCTTTTAGACGAAAGAAAATTGGCTGCTAATTGTTCTTTTCTGGAAATAATTCAGTACATCATAACAGCCTACCACTTACCATTCTCCCCACAGAGCAGAAGATTCCATATCCTTGTAAATTACATGCTCTTGGTATTATTCTTTTATTTTTCTTTCCCTAGTAAGTAACTGATAGTTGAAGGCACTAGAGGTCACTCTGGTTGTTCCTCAGGGCTGTCTTATGAAACTGTACCACAAGAACAATGGCTGTGAAATTGTGTTCTGTATTTTCCCCACTTGGGAATACATGTGAAATGTAAATCCAGGAATAAGGATCTCATGTTATATCCTGCCTTCACGTAGAAAAAAATGCATGTAATTCAGTTTTGCCATTATTTGCCAGATATAATTTTTAAAAGTTCAGCAGTTCAGTCCATTGTAATTGAAGTAACTGCTGTATGTCTTGCTTTGAAAATTAAGGTTTCAGCCTTAACTTTTTTCTATTGATTGTTCAATAGCAGTCGAAGACTATTATCCTATGACACTGTAGTTATCATGGATTCTCCCCACCAGGGGGGTGCTTGCTCAGGACCATTGCAGCCTTGTCTCATCTCTGAGAGTGCACCCTGGAGCCAGCCCAGGTATAGCCGAAGCCCTGGGTCCTTTCCACTCTGGGACCCTGGCCTTTCAGTCCCTGAGGTTCCCTGACTCCATGAGCAAGGAGCTATCTTCCAATTCAGGTCCTGAGAACAGGACTTTATCTCTCATTGGGAGTCTCAAGCTGGGGGAAGTATGTTGGAGGGTAAGGCTAGGATTCAGAAAGACCTTGACAAATTGGAGGATTAGACCAAAGTAAATCTCATGAGGTTCAATAATAACAAGTGTAAAGTCCTGCCCTTAGGACAAAGCAGTTCCATGCCCTAGTACAGGGTGTGGACTGACTGGCTAAGGAGCAGCTGTGCATAAAAGATCCTGGGGGTGCCAGTGCACAATAAGCTGAATATGAGCCAGCAGTGTGCTCTTGTTGCCAAGAAGGCTAACAGCATACTAGGCTGCATTAGTAGGAGCATTGCTAGCAGATCGAGGGAAGTGATTCTTCTTCTCTGTTCAGCACTGGTGAGGCCACATGTGGAGTACTGTGTCCAGTTTTGGGCCCTCCACTACAGAAAAGATGTAGACAAATTGGAGAGAGCCCAGTAGAGGCCACTGTTCTCAGTGGTGGCAGATGACAGAATGAGAAACAATGATCTCAATTTGGGAGAACAAGTGCAACATGAATTTCAGAGTAGCAAAGCGGACAAGTCTCTTCAGTAAATGCCTTTACTGGGCCAAAGAATATAGAGTAAGAAGGCCCTGTCCCTTTCCTGTCCCCATCTGGCCTATATAGCCCTGAGCTCCACAGAGTTCACTGAGCTCTTTTCCATTTAGTCTTTCAGCTCTGACACCCCAAAACTTCTCTGCTGGTCCTACTTCCCAGATTGTCTCCTTCAGACTGTCTCTTTCAACTTGTCTATCCTTGCTGCATCTGTTATGTTTTTTCTCTCCCCTGGATATCTCCTGAGTGTTGCCTGTAGTCCCGACCATTGCAATGCATCAGCAAAACTTTTCAGGTGTCTGTAGATGAATGTGTCACATAGACCAGGAACTCTGGCTTTACTGTAAACCATTCTTTCCCTCTGTACTAGCTTTAAGCGCATAGCGTTATAAAAAAATGGACCCATTTAAAACAGGAGTATTACAATTAAGGGTGCACCAATTAAAGATTATTTTGGCTGATACCAATAGCTGATTTGTTAACGAGCTGTATTGGCCAATACTGATCCGATAGTTGATTTACAGGAATGCAGCCTGACAGTTTGGAGAGCAGTGTTCAGCTAGTAAGTCTATGGGAGGAAAGAGATTTGGGGGGGCAGATCAAGGCCCCCATGGTGAGGGAGGGAGTGGAACGAGCAGGGACAGGTGCTGCTCAGCTGGGGTGGTGAATGTAACCATGGAGCTGGGAATGGGTTGGAGCCATGGGCGATTCTTCTTGGGGGCACAGGAAGAATGGGCGGCTCCCTGCCACTGCACACCTATGGCCACTGCACAGGAGGGCAGGCTGCTTGCTGCAGGCTCAGGGCCAGGGGCTGTGTAAGCCTTTTCCTGGCAGGAGGGCTGTCTGGGGATGGAGTGGGCTCAGTTGTGAAGGGCAGGTGCTGTCAGAAACACTGGGAGGGGTGGCTGTGGGGAATTTGGGGGTGGCTATACCCTCCCCCTTTAATCCTCTCGTCACTCCAGTCTCCTCCCTAGCTCTGCCCCTACTTGGGGCACTCTGCTACCTTTCCATTGGAAGCTGTTCCATGCCACCTCTCCCAGTGTTGTTGGCTATGCCCTGCCTCCCTGCTGGGAAGAGGCTGGTGTAGCCCCTGGCCCTGAGCCCACAACAGGCAGCCTGCTCTTGCCTTGCCCATATGCCTTCCCTGGGAGTGCACACAGTGGTGAGGAGCTGCTCATTCCCACCTGCACAATATATGCCACAGATATGTTGGGGAACGTCTAATTACAATAATAGCAATAGTTCTTCACACTAGTCCACTGGCATTCTCAATAATTTTGTACAGGAAACCTTCTGTATTCGTGGGTTCAGCATTCGCGGTTTCAAATATTCATGAATGCTGAATCTGCATTTTAAATACACATTCTACACTTACAGGAGCTCCTCGGGAGCTCTGCACTTGCTGCCGCTGCACTCCCACCATTGCTGCCAGAGATGTGCCCCACTCCCCAGCAGCCGGGGGCACTGTGTTCAAGAATGCAGTGCCTTACTCGTGGATTTAGCCATTCACGGGGATCACGAGAACATATACCTGCAAATAGTGAGGGTTGCTTGTAATTCAATTCTGTTTAGTTTTTTTCCCTATGTTCAAGAAACTGAAGTTTCTTCCATTGTATTTATTTTTAATGCAGCCATTGTTTATATCGTATAGTTGCATAACATAGGCTACATATGGTACATTAAATTAAACTGCTCGCAGTAGTCAGTGATCACAAATGATCATTTTATTACCCCATGAGAGCCTATAAACAAAGATTAACAGTCATCAAAATAATCTTGCATTGCATTCTGAAGGTGAGTTCTATAGCTAAGAGTTTTGTTTTCACTGAAAACTGTACTTATGGTCATACCTAGGGACTGTCAAAGCATCTTTTCAGTGTTAGATAGAAGTAATTCTTAAGGGAGCCTTATCCCAAATCATGTATCCCAACTGGATACACGGAGTCTAGGAAATATGGGCACTGAATGTGAGAATGCTGTATGACTCTAAGCTCACCTCTGTTTGCATGACAGATGTGCTTAAGACTGTGAGTATACGAAGTGCTGATATATTTAAAAACCACCTGGTTTCTACCCTTCTCTTATGGTGCCAGCTTATACTGCTGATCAAACTGCTACCTCAGGAAGCAAACCTTTAGCTCAAGCTGTTATATTTAATGACATTTGCCCCAAGCCATATAAAGACAGTGAAATAGTGCATGCTTCCCAGCAGTGGCATAACTAGGGCAGGGTGACTGGGGTAGCTGCCATAAGTGCTGACCTGAAGGGGTGGCGAAAAAAAAAAAAAGGTGGTTACTGCACAATTGCAGTGGTTGCTACAGTTCATGCATGGCAATTGTCTCCCACACCTAGCTTTGTTGTTACACTCCTTCCCAGCCATATGAAGATTTTGCAAAAAAAGCTATGGAAAGGCTATCTTTGGGAAAGAGCTGTGGTCCAAGGGATAGGACACTAGGCTAGAAAAGCTTCATTACTGGCCCTCTCGTGTTAATATATTTGCATCTTTGAAGACAATAACTTGGACATTGTGCTCTTTTCATGTAGTCTCTGAATTCAAGCCGTTGGAAATATTTCATACCTCAAAATTACAACCTTTTCCCTTTTAGTATTCAAACTTCCACTGACTCATCTAGGAGAATGTTGCAATACTGGAAGTTGGGTGAGGGTGAAAAAGGAACAAATCTTGGGAAGAGGGAAGAAAGCCTTGTTTTAAATAGTAGCCATTGAGCAAACTAACACATGCCTAACAGTCACCAAATTACTAGCTGTGGGGAAATATGCTTTGTGATTTTTAGGGTTTGTGGTTCCGTATTGATCAGTGTGACTTGAAAAATCAGTTTAGATTTTGTTTAAAATCAATTATCATATTTCCCCCTCCGCCCATAGCATCATCATAGGGAGATTGCCAAGAAAACCCAGAGGCTACGAGATAAGATTGATCACTGATTTGTAGGTTGTCTTACCTCTTACATTGTATGAGGCAGTATGATCTTAACTGCATTTTGCTACTGAAGTTGCCATTTCTCTAATGAGACAAAGCAAGGTAGTGACTAATGGCTTGAGTTCTGTTTTCATTTTCATAGAATCCTAAAAAGTTTAAAAAATGGGAACCAGTGAGCGTGACCATAATAGCCAACATGAAATACAGACACATGTGGAAGAGAATGAAAAACTTAGGCTGGGACTAAGAAGGATGTTTATATCACTAATAACTTGGCCTCAGAAAGGGAGGGAAGCCATTGTGTTCTGTCAGGTTGATTATTGCTACCTTGCATCTTCCAGCCTGCATAAAATGCAGGTAACCCAGAACATATTTTCTGCCTGTTTATTCTCTGTGAATTGCTCTTCTTTTTGATACCTCCATTTACTTCCCCTGTTCTATTACATCAGGGTCAAACTTTCTTACTGTCAGGGTCTTGGCGAACTCTGCCCCTCCCTTCTTAAGCACTCATCTCATTGCAACACCCTTCTTCCTCTTCTGTCAGCAGTGTCAGTTGTGCCTGCTTGCCTTGCTTCTATCACAAATGTCTGTGTTTCCTTCTGTGCCGTCTTCTGAATTGGAATGACTCTTCCTGAACAGATTTTAAGGCTGCTACCCTCTGTTTCAGATCTCTCAAGGGGTTTATGTGTGTAAGCTGTTGGACAGTCACTGATGGCTAAATTGAGGGGCAGATGGGTGTATTTGGCAGTTGCATTTGTATAATTATAAATAATGTGTGAATGTGTAATTGATTGTATCATTTCCCATCTTTCTTATAGGTTATTTCTATTTTTAGACTGTAAGCTCTTTAGGGAAGTAACCAATGTCTTTGCTTGTGCTTGTACAGCACAACAGGGTTCCAGTACTAACTGGGATGATAGCAATATAAATATTAAATAATAATGAAACACTAATATGCAAGATGGCTTTCTGATTGCTGTGATAATGAGTAAAATCATAGACTCTCCAAAGTACAGTGACTGGGTGGCAAAGCTAAGAGCATGGAGTCCTTGGGGGCTCTGACACCAGGCAGGCCTTCTGACAAGCTGTAATGCTAAGATAGATGCATTATATGAAGCTAGGGGCTTAGGTTACTTCCTGTGCCACAGTATTAACAATATGGTTTGATATTTATTTAGAAAGCACATATCCTTGCTATCTCTAGCTGCCTCTACAATGCATGCATAAAACTGTAAA
The DNA here is from genome assembly GCA_030014935.1 of Caiman crocodilus. Classification (NCBI taxonomy): domain Eukaryota; kingdom Metazoa; phylum Chordata; order Crocodylia; family Alligatoridae; genus Caiman; species Caiman crocodilus. The sequence continues at coordinate 118,963,603 of JAGPOW010001296.1, forward strand.
AGGAAAAAAAAGAAAAAGAATTTGACATCTAAATCCTGAAATGAATCTTAATCAGAAGGATATATGCTTTCAGAAATAAATAAGAACTGCCCTCTCAGGTCCTGTCCCCCAGGTGCGGCTCTCCTCGGTTGTCTGGAAACATGCACCTGACATTTGGAATGATTTATTTTTATTGCAGTGTTCCATAAGCAGGAAGCATATGTTTGTCTTACCTTGGATGATACAATTTTGCCTATTGACAGTGATGTGAATACATTGTTGAAGGGCTTTGTATTGTAAAATCTTCTCCTAGCTATGACGAAAAGCAATGCTTCAGCAACATAATCAATAGTTAATATCCTAGCCAGTGTTCTCTCTATACAGAGACACGGTTCAGTATTATAATTGGTATAGTGCACTGAGAAATGTCAAATGAAACCACTATAACTAATTATTTTGCTCAGATGGTAAAAAGAAAAGAAAAAAAACTCCTAATGTCAAGACTTGTTTTTCCTTTAACGTCTGACTCTGAAGTAAGAGAGTGGTTTCTCCTGTGGTAATGTTGAAGGTTTTCATTGAAAAGCAAACATGTACTATGCATAAATTAGTCTGTTAAAACAGAGCTGACATGTCAACATTAAAGATGACATCCTCCTTCTCAGAGAACAAATCCGTATGCATGAGTGTAAGAAAACTATGTTTTATGTCTGTGTGTATGGACATATCTTAGTCTAAAACTTGCTTTTATATCCTGAAGCTTAGAGAAAGCAGAACTGACTGATAGGGTCCAGAGAAACTGAACTGAAGTCACAAGCTCTTTCAATTAGCACCTCTCCTAAGAAGTGAAGTAGGATGGTAGGTACTTTGGCTTTTATGTGATTTATTCTTAAGTACTGTAGCTTGTCATTTATTTGATTTTGAAGATCCAGCTGAGTGCCATTGTTTGTTTAGAACAGTTGTTTGTTTGTACTTACAGTGGCAGCAAAAGTAGCTGTGGAACCAGTCCGCTTTGAGAACATGTAGCTTTGGAAGAGCAGGGTGTAAAAAGATTTCTTTTGCCCAATTTTTAAATTTAGCTTACCCATGCTAACTGTCTGGTCCTCAGTAGACTTGAGCTTCAGCTGCACAGTGTTTGGAAATGGGGTTTTGGCTGAGGCCCATCTCTAATTTTAAACTACTATTGCTACTCAATCTATGTTCCATTTTTGTGGGGAGAAGGGAAACAGACTTTCAAACATTACAAAGAACAAGGAATGTAACAGGGAGATGGTAGCCAAAGTACATTTTGGCCCTGCAACTGGAATTGTGTACTAATGGATTTTGTAAGAAGCAAATAGGCAGTTTTAAACGGGGTATGTGATTTTTCAGTAGTACACAAAAAGGGTCTAGATAATGAGTAGTTTGATATGAGTTAAGGAAGGAAAGAAATCCTTTTTATCTGTATGTATTTTGTACTCAACAAAGGAAGACTCTCTATTTGTGGTGTTCTGAGAAGATTGGGTATTTCTCTGATTGGGCAAGACAGATCTCTAATCAGGCATTTTTAATCTGTTGTCCTTGATTAGGTCTTACATGTGTTATATAGCACCTCTGAGCCTTAGTTGTGGATCAGGACCCAATTATTTTAGGAGCTTTGCAAACGCAGAATAAGATTAGCCTCTAAGAATTTATCAAAGCATATAAGACGGGTGGGCAAAATACAGCCTATGGGCCAGATGCATCCTGGGAGGCCATTCTATCCAGCCTGTGGGGCCCCTAAAAATTTAGAAAATTAATATTGGTCTGTCCTTGGTTCCTGTCAAAAATAACAGGAACCAGGGGCAGTAGGACCCAGGGGAAGCCTGACAGGCTTCTGCAACAGTAGGGCCCACCTGGCCCTGCCCCCCACAGCTGGAAGCCCCAGCAGGGGCTTCTGGCTTGGACCATGTGAGTGGACAGTGCCAGAAATTCATGTAAGGGGAGGGGGACCCGAGGCAGGGAAGGGGCTCGGGAAAAAGCTGAGCCTGGGTAAAAGTAGCCTCTTGCCCACCCCGTGGCCCACGCTCCCTGCTGCAGCTGTTTGCAGCCCATGTGGGGCTGTCCTGAGCAGGCACAGACAACCCCAGGCAGGCTGAGAGTGGCTGCAGTGTGGGGTGCTGGCCACAGGGTGGGGAGGGGCTGCTTTTCCCCCCCTGTGCTCAGCACCAGCTTGTAACCTACCTCTGCTGCAACCCTGGGCCCCGTGCTGGCTCCAGGCTTGCCTGTCGGGGCTGCGCTGTGGTGGCAGCAGCTCCGGTTCCCTGCTTGCTGCACTGGGCAGTGCTTGCTGCTGCCGCCTGCCTGGAGCTCGTGTGATGGACAGCCCAGAGGCAGCAGTGGCAAACACTGCCTGGTATGGCAAGTGAGGGGGGGCCCATAGGTGCTGCTGCCATGGTGCAGTCCCAACCAGACAGCCCAGAGCTGGCGTGGAGCCCAGGCTGGGAGTGGGGGTGAGTTACAAGCTGGTGCTGACTGTTGGGGGGGAAACGCGGTCCCTCACCCACCCCGTGGCCAGCGCCCTGCTCTGCAGCTGCTCGCAGCCTGCCTGGGGCTACCTGCGCCTGCACAGGACAGCCCCCCGTGGGCTGCAAGTGGCTGCAGCAAGGAGTGCCAGCCATGGGGCAGGGGAGGAGTTGGTTTTCCCCTGCACCCAGCACTAGCTCGTTACCTGCCGGGGAGCGCAGCTCAGGGCTGCACGCTGCCCCCTGCCTGTACTGCAAGGCTGGGGGGTGCTGTGAGTGAGCGGGAGTGTGGGGCCCACACTGATATCCTGGGGCCAGCAGGGCCTAAAGCAGGGTGGCAGGGGTACAGGGTCCTGGCTGGCAGGGTCTCTATGGAACCAGGCCAGCTCCCCCTTCTCCCTGCTGGTTCAGCCCAGCCTGGCTCCACAGGCCCTTGCCAGCCTGCACCCCACCAGTGCTGGCCCTGAGACATTGGTCCCAAGACATTTGGATAGTGGTCCCAAGATGGTGACCAAGGGATGGGGCTATCCATGCAGCCCTCGACAGCTTGCCAAAACTGGGTAAGTGGCCCTCCACCCAAAATAATTGCCTACCCCTGGTATAAGACACGAGATGAGTGGGGGACTACAAGGAAACAATGAGACAGTATTAGAAACATGGAAGGCAGTAGCTTCTGCACAGCACCAGTCTTTCAACAAGGTTTTTTTTTTTTGTGAAAGGAGATGCATAGCAGAGCTGTCCAATTTCTTGAGCAGCAGGGCTGCGGGCTCCCCTGCCACACGGTCCCGGGCCATGTGCTGTGCTGTGGGCCTCTTCCTGTTGCACTGTGTGGTGGGCAGCTCCCTGCTTTGCTGTGCCAGCACCCTCCCACTATTCTGCATTGGTGCTCCCAGGTAGGGGTGCACTGATAGAAATTTTTTGGGCTGATACTGCTGGCTGATTTATTAACAAACCCTGTCAGCTGATGATGATTTGATTGCCAGTATGCAGACCCACAGCTTGGAGAGCAGCATCTGGCTGGTAAGTCTGTTGCGGGGGATTGAGTAGGAGGGAGAGGAGGAGTGTGTGTGGGGGGGCTGATTGAGGCCCCCATTGTGAGGGAGTTAGTGGGATCTGGGGAAGGGGCAGGGGCTGCGCAGCCCTGACCCAGCCCCTGCTGGGAAGAGCCTGGCATTGCTCCTAGCCCCAGCCTGCAGTGACAGCCTGTCCTCAGCCCACATGCAGATCTGAGGGGCACATGCCTCTTCTGGGGGTACGCGCAGCAGTGAGGAGTCTCCCCTCCCCCTCCTTGCACCCTCCCCACCACTGACAAGTTGCTGGCTTTTTCCCATGCTGCCTCCCCTCCCTCCAGCCGGGCAGTGCCTGCCCCTGCCATGTCTCCCTACCCTGCCCCTTCCCCCAACAGATTTACCAGCTAGATGCTGCTCTACAAGCTGCCAGGCTGCACTCCTGGTCGCGTGCATTCTGTGGCTGTGCCCATGCATGCGGCATTTTTTGGCGACATTATCAGCCACATCAGCTAAAAAAAAA
>JAGPOW010001296.1:118990848-119023196 GCA_030014935.1 Caiman crocodilus
GGGGTCACAGGACCCCAGCCAAGTACCTATCCAATCTACTCTTGAAGATGCCCAAGGTAGGAGCAAGAACCACTTCCCTAGGAAGCTGGTTCCACATCCGAGCCACCCTAACTGTGAAGTAGTGTTTCCTAACGTCCAGCCTAAACCTGCTCTCCAGTAACTTGTGACCACTGGTCCTAGTTACCCCTGGTGGTGCCTGGGAAAAAAGAGCCTTCCCTACTTCCTGCTGATCACCCCTCATCAGCTTATAGGCAGCCACCAGGTCCCCCCTCAGCCTCCGTTTACACTTGCATACAAGAAAATCTCATTAAATATGTTGTCTATCATTAAGTTGCTGCCAAAAGCAGCATGTGCTCAGTAATGGAAACCGACTATGAAGTTGACTTAAATTTAGCCAATGCTAAGCATGACTATAAAATAAATGGCCCATGTGGAGTAAACATGCTGATGGGATCCTACCACAAGGATGGATTAATGCAGCCCATCTGAATAAGACATATGGTAGTACCCAGTGAGCTCATTCCTCTGTGCTGACTCTTTTTCTAGTCATGGTGAGCTGCTACATTGAATATATTTTGACTTCCACTTCTTCACTCCTGCAGCTGAGCTTTGTCTTTATTTCCCATTTTCAATTATTCCTGTTTCTTTGCTATCCTTAAGTGTCTGGCAAACATCACCAAAGAAGGCCTCAAACAGTTCACCCAGAAACCCTCTGTTGGCCCTCTCTGTCTGCCACATAAGATTAGTGTGGCTCCACCATCCATGAGGTGGAGCTGGACTAGATTTCCCTGCACCTTATCTACACACAAATTTTTGGAGGTTTCTAGGACTCATGATAAGAACACCTGGTTCCAGCCATAAGTAGAGGGCTTGTGGTTTAAACCCTGTTTAAAGTGGCTTAAGTGTTGTGTCTGTCTGTACCCTATATCAACTCATTGCCTTGCATTGAAACAGCCTTACGCAGACAAGACAGCAATATTTGAAAAGGAAAATAGCTGGAATAGAGTTTAGATGGCCAGAATCTATTGTCCTATCCATTACGCTGGTCTACTTAAAACACGATAGAAAAAGGTAAAATTTCCTTGAGCTAATCCCTCCACCCTAATGGGCCCGAGGAGCTGAGGTGGTTTCTGATGCCTCACTTTTTCCCCTCTCAGTTGCTGCACCCTCTTCAACATTAGATAATAGCTGTTGTAATATATACTGTATAAATATATCTAAAGCAGTGGTTCCCAGTGAAGGTCCTTTGAGATCGTTTTAGGGTGCTGTGTACTCTTAGCACTGTTAGATGTGCCAACACCTGCCCACGATTCACAGGATAAATCCAGAGATTTTAAATAGGAGTCCATAGTGTTGAAAAGATTCTGCCCTGTTGTCGTCTTTGGAGTACTTTACAACAGAAGACTTGCTTTATTGTTTTTCTGTAATCAAAAAAATTAATGAAAACTTAAGTGATTCTTTTACCAAGGGGTGCCTTGAGTCAAAAAAGGCTAAGAACCTTTGATATAAATTTATAAAGACCCCACTATGCAGGGATCCCTCAAAGGCTTATAAGTGTTCTTTTGTATCGCATGCAGTCAGGGCTGAATTAACACATAGGCAAATTAGGCACATACCTAGGGTCCTGAGCTGCGGGGAGGCCTGGTCTTTCCTTCACAAAGGCAGTGTGAATGGCTCCATCTGCCTCCCTTCTTTTCCCTTCCCTTGCCCTCCACCGGCATCACCATGGCTGTTTCCTAGTGGCAGCTCTGAGCTCCACTCCCCACGGGTGGCAGCGCTAGGATGGGAGGGGGTCTTGGCTGGCCCAGGTCCCATGAGTTTGTTTGTCTTGATCCTACGAAAAGGTTAATCTGACCCTGCATGCAGTATGGCAGAGCTCTGTTCTGTCACCCTTCCTTTTAAAGGGTTATGTGAAGCTATGGGATGGTGCAGTTCTGTTCCTTCTTTATGTTCTTTTATGTATGTTATAAAATGGTTTATCAGCTTGCTCAATATCCATGCAAAGCTACATTTAGATGATACATTTATTCTGAAGTTATACTGGTATCTTGGATTAGGGTGGAAGGAATGGTGGAACTGATAGAGGTTTCCATGCTTGAGAGAATATGTCTACCTTCTACTACTCCAGTTTGTGAGGTGCATCACAGCCCTTCTAGGCAACCCTGGATTTGGTCAGGTGCACTTTTGAGAGAGACTCTTGGTGTTCTGATACCTTTAGGAATGAACCTTATCCCCAAACCTTCTGCTTCTCTGCCTTCTGCTGCTTGGCCACTGAGAACTGATGGAGATGCTCCGAAGGTCACCTCCCTGACTAATGGTCCTTCAGTTTTGCCTACCTCAGCTAGGTCTTGCCAGTTCTTAGCTGAGGGGTTTTGCCACCAAGAAGGATCACACCTTTGTCTGGTAATGTGCTCAGAAATTATAGATCCCCCTTTCCTTGGAAGGGGCCTTTCTGTGTGGTCAAACGCTCTGAAATTGTATTTAACCACTGACAGTAGCAAGCTATAGAAGGTAATAAAAGGAATTATTATAACACCAAGATCAAACATAAGAAATAAGTTACCATATATTAAGAGAGAGAGATACAAGTATAAAAAAAATATCAGAACAATAATCTGAATTTACCCTGCATCTTAAACCTATGAATGCAGCTCCTACCCATCTCAACAGGTTAGAAAGAAGCTCTTACCTCTGACCTTCCTGCCGGGCCTCCAATTTCTCCTGCCAACTTGTTTCACTCAGCCCATTGGCTAAGGGCCTAAAGTCACTTCCAATGCCTAGGAACAAGCTGAAGACAAACACTTGCTCTCAAGACAGCTTAAATATAGTTTCTTATCTGGCCATTTACATAATCATCCATTGGATTCTTGGGAGTACATACTGTGTATATAACTTCTGCCCCCCACAAGAGTTTTTATCTGTTTACCAAACCAGAAGGCTTTCCTGATCTAATTGTAGCTAGGAGAACATTTACATCCTTTCAGATGTAAAGAATACTAATTCATTATTCTGAAGGTACTGCCTCTCACTTAATTTCATTACAGTGAGACGCATCCTTCCCTGAATAGCCTCTTCTCAGGTGTTATTCTTACAGGTTTTTTCTTTTAAAGTATAAATTCATGATCATCTGGAAGGGCCTGGCTCAAGTGCCTCGGACCAGGTCCTCAAAGTGTTGGTTTAAAAAGTAAACATACTCATGGCAGATGCTGATTTTTTAGTGATTAGCATCCTCAAGTGTGAGAAATGCTTAAGGTAATCATTGCCGTACTAAACAGTCTTGGCCAAAACAGAAAGGTGTATCAAAATTACATTTATATAAAATACCATAATTCTTGCACACACAATAATAATAAGGCTAAATACAGCTTGATGCTATCTAGAGACTACACATGCCATATCAGTAAAACCAACTCAAGAAAATATGCATGACATTCCATGAGCACCTCAAAATATAATGGGTTTTTGATAAGAGTTTTATTGGACGTTTGGATTGCTTGTTAGAGGTACAGATAATATTCTTAACTACCTATAGCTGGGTAGGGATGTGGTCCTTATTACAGCAATCCATGCCTTTTTGTTACTTCCAGATTGGGATACTGCAGTACATTCTAAACACCAAGACTATCTGGAAACCTTCTGTGAGTGCAGAATGCAGTTGCTTGCTTACTGAGCAGAAATGCTTGTTTGAGAGCCTCTTACACCTATGCACTCTGATCAATATTAAGATATAATTGGTTTATAAATGCCATATAAAGTGTTGTTTTTGACCTATGAAGTCATAACTGGTTTTGCTACAGACAGCATAGACATTATTGATCTTTTGTGTCTTAGCTGTCAAGATCATCCAATGCAAGTGAACTGACAGTCCCCTAGAGTAAATAGGAAAGGGTTGGGAATTTTCAATAAGAGCTCTCAGTTCTGGAACTTGGCTCCTCCTTGGGTTTGCCAAATTTGCTACTTATTTTTTACATGGCAATATTCATCTATTCTCCTAGGCTGCATCTGGAAAATGTGGGTCAGTGGATGGTAAAACTAGATTTAGACACTGGAACCAATTTGCATGCTTTGGTCAATGTTGTTCACATGCTTTGGGGTCTGGATATGTAATATATAAATTATCAAAGTATAAGGATGGTGACACTTTGTACTAGGGCCTAAAAAGTAGCTGTTAGTGAAGCCAAATAGTTTTTATCTTTGTCGTTCTGGTACTGCTGCTCCTTCTCTAATTGTATTCAGGAGTGGTAACATCAATATCATCTTGAGAGGGCAGAGTGGATGTGGGGGGAGTGTAGACACATGCCAGAAAAGATAGGACCCCAAAATTCCAGAAAGGATGGGGGAAGTAAATACCATCCCAAAATCCCAGATGGTGGAACAGAAGGAACAACAAATCCCAGATGGGGAGGATTCTTGGAGAGGGCAGGGTGTCTGGGGAGGAGAAAGTTGCAAGGAAAAGAAAAATAAAAGTGAATGACTTCATTCACAACAAATTTATATAGTTTTTCAGCTACCAGTCCAATTAATGGTACTAGTTAGTTGGCAGTCAAAATAAAGCTTCTCTTCAAAAATCCAGAATTCTCTGATTAACCCCCCCAAATCCGCATTTTCCCACAATTAAAATGAAGCGCCATTTTGTGTGTGTGTGTATGTAAGTATGTGTTTATATATTTGTGTTTGTGTGTGCGTGTGTGTATATAATGTGTGTATGTGTATATATGTGTGTGTGTGTATAGGTATCAGATGAACACAATGTTTTACTGATATATTTACAATTTTTAAGCAATCTGGAAGCCTGTCAGTGCCTCAGTCATTTTAATAGAATAAATTCTAAAACCTAAATATTCTGATGTTTTGATTTTGGGTTTTTATTAGAAAATCAGACATCTCTGTTTGCTCACCAGGATGCAGGTTCAGCTGCAGTTGTTCCTCCCTGCTGCTTTCTTGTGTTGAGCAGCCCTGATGTGCCAGTGTCCCTTACTCCCAAGCCACAGCCCCACAAACCCCGCTGGTACCCCTCACTCATGATCTGCAATACCCCCCCATCTCTGCCGGTGCCCCTCCCAATCTGCAGCTCTCATTCCCCAGTCCTGCTGGTACCTCTCACTCCTGTGCTTTCAGCAGTATGAAGAGTAATGGAAGGAGGAGGTCATGCTGCCCTCACCTGTTCCTGCTGTCAGCTGCTCGTGCAGCTCACCTCCCCACCGGGGTAGAGCTGCAGCCTAGCAGGTGCGTGGCTGGCAGTGGGAAGAGGTGAGGGCAGCACCTCCTAGTCTGTTACTTCTCGTCTGTTTGAAGTGTGGCTGGTCTGCCCTCCCACACTGGGTCCTGTCTGCTGGACCACAGAGGTGGTTCCTGCCAGTGCCATTCCAGCTAGGCTGCAACTTTATGCCTGCTGTGGGTGCTGAAATCTGGGGGGGCATTTGCTGCACCCATAATCCCATGACATGTTGCCTAGTTCCTCCTCTACCTCCCCATACCTATCTGTGCTCTTCCCCATAGACTTACTGTCAGGGAGCTTGTGGAAGCTGCACTTTACCATGCTACCTAGATGTGTGCATGTGCCCATGCACATGGCACACCGTGCCTGTGATTGTCCTCCTCATGCTCCCCCCAGCCTCAAGTAGCCCCTTGCAAACTGGAACTCTTCCAGCCTGCAAGATGAAACCTCTGGTCTCTCACATTTTTCTCCTTTAAAGGAGAAAATCCACATTTTTTCACAGCAAACAGAAAACCCAGATCCCTGTTTGTCACCCAGTAACCTGAAGTTTATTGAGGCAAGGCAGCTCCCATCTCAGCCTTTGAAAAGTTTTTTTGTAATAGATTTCAACATATTCAATTAGCACAAAATAGATTTCAGAGAGTATGGGAAAGAGAAAAAGATATTGTGTCTGGATACTTGGTCCAAGTGCAATAAATAGAACATTTGAGCCATTCTTATAAGCAATATGGGTTCCTTGTGTTCTCTGCCCACTACCTTATGTATTCCTCTTGTAATTTCCGTCTTTATCAACATATTTAAAGCTAGTAATTCATATCTGTGTCTGTCTGGGTAAAAACAGACATTGTTTGAGGCAGGATCAGCTGCTCTGAGATGTGTTCATGCAGAGAGAGGCTCCTGAGGTGCAGTAGTGAGAAACTCATGGCCCAGAAAATGCATCCCAGGGGGTCCTCCCTTCTGCACTTGCATATGTCTGCCCCTGGAATTCCTTGCACGGTGATTTCTGGGATACACAGGATTGGGCCTCCGAAGCTCCAGGAGTGCCTGCCTGGGGCAGCTTGCAGAGTGTAGGTAGCCTTAGGCTTTCCATGCTCTCCTGCCACAAGCAAAAAGATGTCATGGAAAGATGGCACAAAGTATGACTTGAAATCATTGTGCTCACAAATTTGGGCATTTGTGGTTCAGTAAAGGGCTAAGATATTCATTCCCTTTGATTTTGTGCTGCCATAAATATTTTTATGGCAGCATAAAAGTGACCTCTATTTGCAGTCTCTATAATGTAAATATGCTGCTGTTCTGTTTCTTTACTGTGTTGTCCTTTGGATTGCATTGTAAAGCTATTTTTCTTTCTTTGAACTTTGTTTTAGACTGACAGCTGAATAGATGGTGGGAGAAAAGTCCTGGTTTAACAGTTCCACACTTGGACAGCATATGTGGAAATTACACATTTAAAAACTTGAGCACAGTTTTTGGCACTTGAATCTAGCTTTCATGGGGAGAAAATAGAATAAAATTATCTTGCAAGCTAATATTTGAGTGTAAATAAGTCTGTGAACAGACGCAGTGCTATCTGCTTGAGTTTGTAGGCAGCTTGACAAAAGAGCTTGAGAGTCTGTTGAGCTGCTTCCATTTATTCCAAGTGAAATTGACTTGGATTCTCAGTGTTATTGGTTTAAAAGTTATCATGGTTAAATAAGTTTAGTAGGAAGAAAATCTAATTTTATGTACCTGTTACTAGATACTGCGATAGATATTTTGATATTTTGCTGGTGTCAGGTGTTTACAGGTGATGAAAAATGATTTCAGCTTCCTTCTAGTGAATTGCCACTTTCCTCTCTCCTTCTGAGAAGGTTGAAAGAGAAATCTCCCTTCCCAGCATGAAACACTTCAGGTGCTTCTTTTGTACAAAAAATGCCTCTTGTTCTATTGGGTGCCAAATGTCCCAATTGCTCCTTGCTCAACTGGCAAAACCTCCATTTTCCTTGTCCTCCTTCTGTAAAGTTACTCATTTTCAGTACTGACAGCTTAAGCTAACTTAAAAATGATATTAAAAATAAGTAATATTAAGGAACCTGTCCTCATATATTGGATCAGAGGATAAAGAATTAGTCAAGAGTAGTACTTAAGGGAGAACTGGGCACGTCTACACACACGTTCAAGCACTGTAATTATGGCGCATTAAGTTCATTGCTTGTAATAATAGGTACTAAACTTAATGTGCCACAATCAACACTACCGTGCAGGTTTTTTTGTAAAGCTAATGCGCAGTAGATTAATTCTACCACACTTGAGCATGGTTTTTGCCTGCTGCAGTAATGCACAGGAGAACGTCTACTGAGCATCTAGTGTCTTGTGTAGACATGTCCACTGATTCACAAGAGTATGATCTAGTCGGGCTAACCGAAACATGATGGGATTCTACACATGACTGGGTGGTAAGCATTGAGGGGTATAGGTTATATAGGTGTGACAGAGTGGGGGGAAAAAGGTGGGGGAGTAGCACTCTATGTTAAGGAGCAGTATACATCTTCCATCATAAAGGAAGTGGTGGAGGAGGGGAACACCGAGGCACTGTGGGTCAAAATCCAGGGGTGGCCACGGAAAAAGGACTTGGTTGTGGGGGTCTACTATAGGCCTCCTCATCAGGATCAAGAGCTAGACGATGTATTCTCTGGGCAGCTAGCAGTTGCCACACAGGCAAGGGAGGCAGTGATTCGTGGGAGATCTAAACTACCCATATATCTGCTGGAAGGAGCACACAGCCAAAACAAGCCACTCATGGAGGTTCTTGCACTGTGTGCAGGACCTCCACCTAGCCCAGATAGTGTCTAGTCCCACCAGGGGTAGTGCCTTGCTTGACCTAGTCTTAGAGGGGATGATCTCATGGGGAAAATGCAAGATCATGGTATCCTGGGAGATAGTGACCATCACTTGGTTGAGTTCACTATCCAGCAAAGGGTGGGTAAAGTAACTAGTGGGGCTAACGTGTTGGGCTTCAGAAGGGCCAACTTTAGCAAGCTTAAAAGGCTAGTTAGTGAGGGGATGCAACTCAAGAACATAGAGCAAATGGGGGTCCAGGAGGGTTGGAGGTATCTCAAGGGAGTGATCCTTGGAGCTCAAAAGGAGTCTATTGCATTATGTAGGAGGGGAGGTAAGGGGGCCAAAAAGCCCCCTTGACTGATCAGGGAACTCCAGGAGAGTCTGGGGGCAAAGAAAGAGCTGGATAGGAAACGGAAGCAGGGAGCAGCCACCGAGGAGGAATCTATCTCCCTGGTGCGCTATTGCAGGGAATCAGTTAGAAAGGCCAAGGCGGGGCTTGAGCTCAGGCTGGCTTCAACAATCAAGGACAGTAAAAAGTCCTTCTTCAGGTATATAGCGGGCAAAAGGAAAGCTCAGAGCAACATAGGGCCCCTGCAGGACAGTTGGTGGTTGGTGTGGGGAAAAAACAGCTCTTCAGTGAGTTCTTTGCTTCAGTATTTCTGTGTACCGACCGAGCCAATTCCCCCACCTCATTTATTGACGGATGTCCACATGGCACCAGTCCGCCTACAGTTAGTTCTGAAATAGTTAAGGAGCTCCTGGAGCAGCTGGATGGGTACAAGTCAGCAGACCCAGATGACCTCCATCCACGGCTGCTGAAAGAATTGGCCAGTGTCATAGCTGAGCCACTGGCACAGCTGTTTGAGCACTCATGGTGCTCCGGCCAGGTCCCTGAGGACTGGAGAAGGGCTAATGTGGTGCCCATTTTCAAGAAAGGGAGAAGGGATGAGCCAGGTAACTTTAGACCAGTCAGTCTTAACTCTATTCCTGGGAAAATGCTGGCGAAAATAATCAAAGAACACATTTGTGTCAGCCCAGCAGGGAGATGATGCTGAGGGGAAACCAGTGTGGGTTTGTCATAGGTAGATCCTGCCTGATAAACCTTATAGCTCTATGACCAGGTCACACACTGCCTGGACACAGGAGCAAGGGTGATGTCATCTTCCTGGACTTTAGGTAGGCCTTTGACACAATTTCTCACCCTAGCCTCATTGGGAAGCTAGCAGATTGTGGAGTGGACGCCTACACAGTCAGGTGGGTGGCCAACTCTCTGGCCAGAGTGTGGTGGAGGATGGTTCCTTCTCAGCCTGGAGGGAGGTGGGCAGTGGGGTCCCGCAGGTTACGGTCCTCGGACCAATATTATTTAATATCTTCATCAGCGATTTAGACAAAGGCGTGAAGAGCACCCTCTCCAGGTTTGCTGACGATGCCAAGTTATGGGGTAAAGTTGGTACACCAGAGGGCAGGGAGCAGATTCAGGCTGAACTGGACAGGTTGGATCAATGAACAGAGAGAAATAGGATGCAATTTAATAAAGATTATATAAAGTACTCCATCTGGGAAGAAGGAACCCCCAGCACACTTATAGGTTGGGGAGTGTCCTTCTCAGCAGCTTGGAGGCCAAGAGGGATCTTGGAGTCATAATTGACTCCAAGATGAACATGAGCTGGCAGTGTAACGAGGCCATCAACAAGGCCAATCGCACTTTGTTGTGCATTAGCAGGTGCATGACTAATAGATCAAAGGAAATGATGCTCCCCTTCTATGCAGCACTGGTCAGGTCACAGTTGGAGTAGTGTGTCCAGTTTTGGGCGCCGCGCTTCAAGAGGGATGCAGGGAATCTTGAAAGCATCCAGAGGAGGGCCACTTGCATGATTAGTGGCCTTTGTGATGGACCCTACAGGGGGAGGTTGAGAGAGCTGAATCTCTTCAGCCTTCACAAGAGACAGCTGAGGGGAGATCTTGTGGCTGCCTATAAATTTATTAGGGGAGGTCAACGGGAAATAGGGGAAGCGCTGTTTACTAAGGCACCCCAGGGAGTCGCTAGGAATAACAGGTGTAAACTAGTTGAGAGGGAATTTAAGTTAAATATTAGGAAGAAATTTTTCACAGTAAGGGTGGCCAGGATCTGGAATGGGCTTCCAAGAGTGGTGGTGCTATCACCTAGCGTGGAAGTCTTCAAGAGGAGGCTAGATAGTCACCTGGCTGGGTTCATTTGACCTTGGTCATCTTTCCTGCTAAGGGCAGGGAGTTGGACATGATGATCCATTGTGGTCCGTTCTGACTCTACAGTCTATGAATCTGTAAAGAGGTGGGTGCATCTACACTTGCAATTGGAATGCCCAAATAAATTCCAGTGTAGTTCATGCCAGAATTTATTTCTCCCAGGTGCACCGTTTCCATGTGTGCCTGGGATTGTAGAATGTTGAACCAGGGCAAAGCAGTTCTAGCTGGCAGTGGGCTCCTCCTCTGACCTGGCTCAACAGGCTGTGGAGGGGCTGACTGGGGCACAAAGTTGCTTCAGTGTGGTGCTAGCATGTGCAGCAGCTTATCAAAACTCCCTATGCGTGCTGGGGCCGAGGTGGGTGAGGAGCAGGATGGGTGGGCAAAGCTGGGATCACGGGGCGGAGACAGTGCAGGGCCCAAGCCCAGGGCAGAGCCACTATCTTCTGCCTGCATGCCCCTGCTATGGGTGCAGTTCCATCGACAGAGGCATGCAGGGAGTGGACTGCAGCTCAACTCAACCCCCAGCCCTGGCTCTGGCTCTGCACTGTCACTGCCCCAAGATCCCAGTTTTCGCCCCAGACACGGCTTCCTATCCCCCTGGCCACATGCCCTGCCCATTTGGCTCCTGGCTGGTCTCCATGGAGACTCCAGGGTCACAGGGTAGTGATAGTGCTCATTTCTGCTCACAGAACAGGAGCTCCAGCCAGGCAGATGGGTTGCTGGGTCCAGGATATTGGGGCAATGATGGTATAGGGCTGGAGCCAGGGCAGCCTCAATCCACTCCTTTCACGCCCCAGGCCATAGAACGCCACCTGTCACATGGCTCTGTCCTGGGCCCAGGCCCTTGGCTCTTACAGCCCCAAGATTCTGGGGTCCCCTGGTCCCACCTGCTTATTTTGCTCCTGGACATTGTTCCCCACCTGCCTGCTGGCCTCACCCCAGCCACCTGCCCAAGTGCCCTGACGCCACAGGTTCTGCTCCCATGGTGGGTGCGGGGTTGACAGACCAGAGTGTCCAGGTGTGGGGATGGGCCTGGTGGTTGTGGCAGCTGGAAGGAGCTGCTACTGTTGGGGCCAATGAGAAATGGAGTCTGGTTGCTACACTGCCTGAGCCCTGCTGTGCACCTGGGGGTGGTGGGACTGGTAGCATGTGACATGGCTTGAACTGCCCACTGCAGGCCAGACAAAATCCCTTGGTGCCCTAGATCTGGCCCATGGGCCATATTTTGCCCTCCTCTGATCTAGAACCTGAGTCCTCTGAGTTTCTTGTCCGTCACAGAAGAGTGATGCACTACAAGGTAGCTAATTACATTAGTTTCCCTTCTGACTGCAGAATCAACTCTTACTGTTTACTCAAATGTGTGCAGCAAAGATTTCCTACAGGAAAATGAGAACTGGGGAGAGATGCAAGATTTAAACAAAACTGTGTAAGAGGAAAGAATGCATGTCAGTTTGTGCATGCTAATGCTCTCTAACAGCTCTGTCTGCATAATATGATTAACACACACATCCTTAAACAGAAGGAGGGAAGACTGGCATTACTGGGGATCTTGCCCTGTGTCCTGTTTTAAGTGGATGAACGTAGTGGAATAGCTAGGGAGTTCTGAGCTGAAAAAAGGAGTAAATACATGAGCAGCTGAGACACATATGAAAAAATTGGAAGTATAGGGGAAACAGAGCTGGACAGCTGTTACAAGAGTTCTGTGAAGCTATGTCTTCACTACCAAAATAGGATGCTTTATGACAGCAGGGTAGCTGCCACAAGTTACGCTTGATTGATCAATGGTCCTGGACTTGTTACCTTGGTGTAAGTGTTTGTGGTCAATGCTATACCTCTATCGGAGCTGATTTTTAATTGTTGTGCTTCATTACCTGACATAAGATCATAGAACCTTAGAAAAGTAGGGTTGGAAGAAACCTTCAGAGGTCATCTAGTCCAGTCCTCTATCTCAGCCATCTTATATGAATCCGTTGGATAACCTGTTAGCAGCGTATAACCTACAGTCTACTCTGACACAACCACAGAACATAACAAACTAACCTGTCACAAGCACTTACAGGTTAACTTACTCATGACTCAATGATTGTGTTAAAGTCAAATCTCTCTAAAAAGCACATTTTTAGCAGCAGCAGAGTATGCGCAAATGAAGCAGTAGATAGAGGAAGACATTAGAAAAGTTATAGTTGGCAAACATTTTTCCTTAACTTGTGCGATATGAAAACTAATAACAAAATTTGATGATTTGGCAAACCATCTTTTTTCTGAATTCTCTGGGCAGGTCAGATATAACAATGTAATGCATTTCACAGATTGGTTAAGCAGCCCCAGTTTCTTCAAGGTGATTTGAGGTATCTTAAACATGTTGGCAAATTCTGAGAATTCAAATAGGCAATTGCACTTGATCTATTTTTTAATATAAAGAAATTGTTCTTTCAGTTTTCGGACTTACCTAATTGACACTTGAGCCTCCTGGATGATCTCATAATCAGATGGTATCCTACCTCCTTTGGATTTTATTAATCTGTTACTTTCTGTGTTTGTACTATTTATTTTTAAACTGCTGCTGTATTTAATTGGGGAAGTTTGGGAGTGGGGGTTACCTAGCTTTTTGAACGGATGCTACTTTTTTTTGTTACTAGCACATTGCCTATTTGATTTTTTTTTTTTTTTTTTATTATGAACACCTAATATTACATAGAGAAAAACAGTCTTTATTACGAGAATGTTATGGTTGCAAAATCAAGCATTTGGTTAGAAGAGGCCATCCAATTTCTAAGTGGCTGGGGCCCACATGCCCCACAGGCTGCACCAGCAGGTGTCGCACATCACAGGGGCAACACTAATAGACACCCCAGGCTCCTTCAGGTGGCACACACTACACACATGGGTGTGTGCAGGCACTCCTTCATCCTTCTGCATGGCATGGCATACCACCACACTTTCAACTCCCTGAAGGCTCCTCTCTGGTACCATGGCATGCTCTGGGCTGCTGGTTCCCCAAACACTGTGAGCTGCACTATGATGTCTTGCCCTTTGGGTTGGGGGCGTGCAGCAGAAGCTGGGATAGGGAGGGGGAACCCCAAGACCATGGCTACTGCTGTCGCTAAAGCAATAGCGGCAAAAGTGGCTGGGTGGGAGCCTGAAGGCAGCTGAGGGCAGCACTTGTGGGCTGCCCCTTGGATAGCCCTTGAATTACAAAATGCTAAATTGAAGGTTGCTCATTTGACATTAATTCAGCCTATTTGTGTCTATGCATAATATTTTTTATTATTAAAGATTTTAATTATATGATCACATATTAAGATATTAATCTTTTTCCATAGGTTTCCTGCATCTTTCAGTAAGTAGGAAGTTATTTGGTATTTTTTATCCTTTTTAATGTGTGGTGCTCATCCTGGCACTGGATACAACATTAAATAGCTGTCTATTGTGTGTGTGTCTGGTGCCATCACCAAAGTATCAGATTACTTTAAAAAATGAATTGGTCTTTACAACACCCCTGGTAGTAAAGCAGGCCCTATTTCCCTGATTCAGGCCAAATCCGAATCAAAGTGATTTGATTTATTGATTTGGATCACTGTCCCTGATTTTGATTCAGCCAAATCCGAATCAGAAGATTTGGTGCTGATTCAGAGAATTAGCGATTTGAACATAGAGACAGCTTTAAAAGTTTTTTTCTACATACCTCAAGATCGCAGGCACAACTTATGATGCTGGGGTGCATGGAGCATCCCATAGGAGTGTGGGAGGGCCTTCCACGTGTTTGGCGGCTCCCTGCTCACTGCTGTCTGCACACACCCCACCACACATGCATTCACATACCCCCATGCACTACACATACCCAGCCACCCTCCCCTTCCACACACCTCATACCCACGCACGCACACATACACATCCCTACAAACTCACCCTCCACAAACCCCCATACCCACCTACCCACCCACATCCATGCATACCCCCACATACATACACATCCACATATAACCCCCCCAAACCCCATACCCAGCAACCCATACCCTTCCACAAGTATCCTTGCAGTGTATGAGTAAGACTTCATTTTGAGCTATTATGCAATCGCCTCTGTGTACACAACACACGCACACAAATCAGGACAAAAGTTTTTTCTTTAATAAAATTAAAGCATGTATTGTGGATGTTTAATTTTTAGTATATAATTTGGGGGTTTTTTCAGTTCCAAAATGGGAAACCCTCTTCCCAAATGGAGTACTTCCAGGGTGAGGGGAGGGACTTCTGGTGGTAAACATCAGGGGTTAGGAGGCTGGACTTCTGGTCCCAAGATGGTGACCAGGGTGCAGGGCACCTGTCAAGGGATGGAGCTACTCTTGCGGCCCTTGACAGCTTGCCAAAACCTATTAAATGGCCCTCCAGCCAAAATAATTGCCCGCCCCCATACTGTTCTCACTGGTGACAGAACAAGGATTAATGGTCTTAACTTGCTGCAAAAATATAAGTTAAATATTAGGAACAACTTTTCTAATATTTGGAGGGCGGTAAACCACTGGAACAGGTTACCCAGAGAGGTGGTGGAATCTCCATCTTTGGAGGGTTTTAATACCTAGCAGGACAAATTCTTGACTGGGATGATCTAGTTGGGGATGCTCCTGCTTTGAGCAGTGGGTTGAACTAGATGACCTCCTGAGGTCCCTTCCAACCCTAATTTTCTGTGAATCTAAGAGTATTTACATTGGCTTCAGGTGTTTCACACTTGGCACTAAAAAGATAGAAAACCCACATTTTTAAGCCAACAGAATATTTTGGTTTAAGTGACTTATTCATCATCATCATCAACAACATCATCACCATCAATGTTCCCTCTAAGGAGTAGTGGTCCGTGAGCGCACCGCTTTGGTCTGTGAGCGCACCGCTTTGGTCCTGCCTCCCCCTTTCAGCATGGCACGGTCCACTGGTAAGTTTCCAAAGTAAGTGTCCAGGTGGGAGCAGGCAGGGTTCTGCCACCAGACGAAGGCTAGCTCCTCACTCCTCATGCAGGGCAGGCAGCAGCTCCTCTCCAAGGCGAGGCAGGGCTGGGGCTGGGGGCAGACTCCACTGGCGCCGGGGAACTGCTCCACTGCCCCTCATCGCCTCGGGAAGTGAAGAGACACATGAAGTCAGGTCTGGGGAGTAGGGCAGTTTTGTGGAGCCTGTGGAGTAGTTCACCGGAGCCATTGGAGCCTACGCCAGTCCCTATCCCTGCCTTGCCTCACTTTGGGGAAGAGTTGCTGCTTGCCCCATAAGAGGCTCTGCTGACTCCGGGGAACTGCTCTGTGGGCTCTGTCAGCTCCAGGTAACTGCCCCACTTCCCAACCCTGATTCCATGTGCCTCCTTACTCCCTGAGGCAATGCGGGGGAGCAGAGCAGTTCCCCAGAGCCAGTGTAGTCCGTGCCAGCCCCTGTCCCCATCCCTGCCCCTGCCTTGGGGAGGAGCTGCTGCTTGCCCTGCATGAGGAGTAAGGAGCTTACCTTCGGTAAGTGTCCCATGCCGGCCCTGGTGCTTCTGCCGCACTCTGCACCCAACTCCTCTCTGGCCAGGTGTGCAGCCTTAAAAAGTTTGTTCGCGGCACGATTTTTGCTTGTGTGCAAGTGCGCAGCTTAGAGGGAACATTGATCATCACACAAATGTCACACACAGATAAAATCCATGTGCAGAGGCATTAAACTTCGTTAACCATGAAAGCATCCTTCCTATGCCCCCCCTGCTTTTTTTACCACACAGCTTCCAGCTTCTGCATCAAGAATCAGAGGTTTTGTGTGCTACTGTAACTCATTCAAAAAGTACAGCTTTTTCCATCCTGTAGTCAAAATACTATGTGTTCATTAATTAAAGACCCCATCATAAAGCATATGCACATGGGGATTGAATTGATTTCACAGGTAACCTTAGCTATGGCATTATCTGTGCAGAAAGGTTGACTTGGCATTCTTATTATTCCTTTAATGCTGTTTTTTTAAGTTATTTTTTTCCATGTACATATTTTACTCTGAAAAACAGAAATTCTGTCAGGCAGAACCATATTGACTGCCAGCTTGAGTCATCAACAGGTTTAAGACCTCTGGATCCTCAGCACAGACCATACTGTTTGAGCTAAGGGTGATGATAGTTGTTGGCTGTTACCCCTTTATGTGGGTAGCAGCCCCAGAAAAGGATGAGATGCATGCTTTGCCATTGCGCTTCATTCTTGTTTGTTGACAGCAGAGGGCTAGAGATGCAGGACTCCAGGGTTCAAGTCCAGATTCTGTAAGGTAGATGTATGCTTCCCTTGAGTATACACCCTTCCGCAGCACCCTGGCTTCTCAGTGTCACCTTAATTCTTTCTTCTATTTTTCCTCTTGTCCTGTGTACCCTATTTACAATGTTAGTCTGCTCCTATCACCTCTCCATAGACCTCAGCTCTTGCCTCCAATTTCCTCTGTGCCTCTCAACTTCTGTCCACTATGTTGACCCCCTATTTTCTGTCTAAATCTGCTCCTTTTTGGCTGCCCTCCTCTGTAGCCCTACCCCATCATTTCCATTCTCTGGTTCTTGCTTCTCACTCTTGTAATTGAGATAGATGTCTTCCTTGTCCTTCCCTTTGTTTCTTGGTGCCAAGGTTGGCAAATGAAAGCACAATTTTTTTTTTCTTCCTGTCTTTGCCATCGCAGGCTGCCTGATGGCTAGAATAGAGTCACAGAAAAGTCTGGGTCAGTCCCTTCAGCCCTGGAGGGGAGTACGCTGCCATATGAGGAATTTGTTGTAACAAACCTATGCCTAATATGTGTAAACTGAGACTTTTTGAGGGCTTAAAACATAACCATATTTGTGTAGTTAGGGACATGACTTTTGCTTTTCCCCAGATACTAAAGTTACTGACCCTGATAAATGTCAAGCCTGACTCCAAAGCAAGTTGATTCTATGTTTTTTGATGAGGTGGTTATAAGAGTCAAGAGACACCTTTTAAGACTTGTTTACTGCACTTTTAATATGAGTGTCTTCTTGCTTAAACAGTAAAACACATGCTAAGTGAGATCGTATTGTACAATATTTTACAAGATGCATATCTTCAGATCGTATTTAATAATGTGTCAGCTATCATTGGAATATTCCATGGACATAATATGAGTTCAGAAGTCTGGTGTGTGCAGCTGGGACCAGTCCTACCCCCAGCATTGCACCAGTGCGTAGATCCAATTTATTTGGCAGGAGTGGCATCCTCTTCCACACTCAGTTCCCCATGGGCAGAACTGTCTGTACAGTGCTGGGCATGTGGCAGGGGGAGTGCGGGCAATGGGCTGGGGGGTTGCATGTTCTCATGGGCAGACATGCGAGCTGTGGTGCCCTGTGTCAGGATCAGTGTTGAGGGGGGCAATGGGTACAGCTGGTTCCAGCCCTGGTAAGAGCAGGCTGAGATCATAGGAAGCATTACTGTGTGATTGCCCAGAACAGGTTCTAACTTTGAATGCAGTGCAGTAATGCTTACTACAGTTTAAATAAAACATGTACTAAGTGTCCTGTGCAACAAGACCATAAGACGCTTTTCCTTCAATATTGACAAAAATTTTTTTCCATTATTTTGTTTTTGTAAGTGCCTGAATCTTTTCGATTTAAATGTTTTTTTTTTAAATAGTCAGCATGAGGCAGATCCCTGCCATTAGAATATTTTAGCATGAATAGTTAGAGCTAAGCAAACTCATAAGAAGCTGAAAATAGGGTTTTATAACGAGAAGCATTGGACAACATTAAATATAGGTGGTAGTACCAGCTCCATTCATTATAGGATCTTAAGATAATTATTCAGCCCTATGAAATCATAGTAACTTTTGTTTTTCATCTTTCAAAGATCATAGCTCCTGGCAACATGATAATTTAATTAATTTATAAAAGTACCCATGTGTATTTGGCTTTGAGATGATCTCATCAAATTGAAATCACAGATGGTATGGGGGTATTTCTCCCTCCACCCCCACTGATGTAATGGGAATAGCTAGTTAGTAAAATTGATCTGCCTCTCAACATTTCTGTTCTAGATGGCATTGTCAGGCCATTTCTTTTTGGACAAGTATAATATATCAGCTCAGCTCTGCTAATGGGTGTTGCTGTTCATTGGTTGTGAGCATTCAGAGGGGTAAAATAAATATGAAGGAAAATTAAAATTTGGCTTTCAGAGCCTATTTGAGACGGTATCTTGCATATCATTTAAGAAATTCAGTTATTAGCAGTGGTTTTTGTTTATGATTCCTCATTTGTATATTGAAGTAATGATTTAATACTTCATTCTTTGTGACAAAAATGATTCAAAGAGTCATATTTCTAGGGCTTTTTAAATGAAGGTTTCTAAGAGTAGCAGAAATGCTTAGGTAACACAGCTCTGGCATAATTAAGTCCATGAACTACTTGCTTAATTTTTTCATACAAGCTGGCATTTGTGCATCAGTTTGTAATTTACAGTGATAGGAAACATCTGGTAAATATGTCAGTTCAGCCTCAAAAGAGGAAACACCCCTCTGCTTAAAAGAAATGGTACTTCCTGCTTTCATAAACAGTCATGTGCATAGTTCAGCAAGGCCTGATGCCTCTTGAGCTTTTTCCTTTATAGCACCATTGAATCCGTCTCTACAGAAGTATTGTGAATTTTGTGGCCTCGTTTTGAACAAAACGGATTAGGAAAAAATTGCTTGATAATAAAACTGTGGAAAGCAAGGGCAGGCAATTTTGGTTGTGAATATTTTCTGATTTTTCCAGAAATCAAGCAGAAGATTGAGCTGCTGATGTCAGTTAACTCTGAGAAGTCGTCCTCTTCAGAAAGGTACGGCTACATCTCTTGCATGAACAATTAATGGTGTAGCATTTGCAAACAAGCAGCACAGGGCATTTTTCCTTGTCAAGTTTGCTCTTATTGTTGATTTATTGCATGCTGATTATTGTAAAGTATTAATTGAATCTGTGTTTTTGTTTAAGCTTTGTGTTTTTTTACAAAGGATATTGATTTTTTTTGTAATTAAGTCTAATCAGCTGCAGCATGCAAGTCATAATACAGCAGACTACTGGTGT
Organism: Caiman crocodilus; assembly: GCA_030014935.1. NCBI lineage: Eukaryota > Metazoa > Chordata > Crocodylia > Alligatoridae > Caiman > Caiman crocodilus. The sequence goes on from JAGPOW010001296.1 coordinate 119,010,159, forward strand.
GTGTGTATGTATATATGTATATATGCTGTTGTTGCAGTCTGTTCTATTTTTGCTCTCACCCAAAAAGCATCTCAATTTCTAAATTCAGTTTTAAAGATTCAATTTTTGTTGTTGTATTAAAAAAATCATTCCGCAGTTACCAAGGTTGCTGTTAAATTTAGTTAATAGAAAATATAACTTGGTTCAGCATAAGGCATCACCCAGTTATGTAGAAAGGGAGTGTCCTTTGCAAATAGCTCAGGAATTGCAAACCCACAAATTAGTCACATTCTGTAAGATAGATGTGATGCTTGTTCAAGTCTGTGCTAGGAAATGGAACAGTCACTGCATGCAGTAATGGTTCATGCCTGCAGGTAAGGACAAAATGACTCAGAACTGTTTTTAAGGCAATTATTTTATCTGTCAGTCAAATTATTATAAGTAGGCTGTTTCATTTTACATAAATACTCTTATATTAAATAAACCTTTTAGCTTTTTTACATGAACTGTCCTCCTAGTGACTGTTTTTATGCTTTTAATATCCAAACCCTTTTGCTCATGGCTTGCTTGAGAACGAATTTTAACAGAAATGTGCATTGAGAAAATTACGTCAATCAAAGGCAGTTTAAGATCAGTACAGATTAAAACGTTAGTTTAATTATTCATTTCTTCTATGTGTAGGAGAACGTGTCAGTATTATTTTGGATGCGAGTTGCTGGTTTGACATGGCCATTGGCAAAAATTGTACTATTATTAATTTAGTGTACCTAAACATAATATAGCTGATATGTTATCTAAAGCATACTTTAATGAATAGCTTGACATAATAAACTATAATGGCAGTACACTGAATCCTAACTTAAAGAAACACAGGATAAAAAGAGAAATAATTCATAATGAGCAAATGCTGTGTAGCATGCAGAGCTTTAAAAAACAAAATGGGCAGTTTAATTGTATTTCTAACTATAGACAGAGAAGACATGTGGCAGTAAACCATATTGCCTTTTGCTAGCTGTAGTATGACAAAATATCAGAGCTCTGAAATACAGAAAATGGTGGGGGGGTGAGGGGAGTGGGTTGTTAAGACACCTTTCCAAAATGGAGAAATGAAAGAAAAGCTTTGGGGTTTTTTTGCAAATAGGAACTAAAGCACATTTCGAAAAGCATTTGTTTACCTCCACCTGGCCTCAGTATCATAATGTTTGTAAATGTTATGATTATCAAATGGTGGTGATGGAATAGAGGATGATAGAGGTAGAAATGGACAGAAAACAGGTGTTAACTGTAATATTAGGAGCTTCTTTTAAGGGTTGCCACTGATGATGGGGTGATCCTAGTTACCAGATATTTTTAGCAGCATGAATGCCATAAAGTAGCTGATCAGAATATTTTTCTGTACACTATTGCATCTAGGACTGAATTTGATTAATATGGCTGATTTAATAGGAATGTCTCTATAGAATTATTGCACAGAATTGTGAAAGGAGAAAAGGATTTTCAAAATGTGTTTTAAGTCTACAATCCATTAGAAATGTCCTTAATTTGCAAACTAAAATTTGGCAACTGCAAAATTCATAAGGTTGCCTTATGATCTTAAGGGTTTCAGAGGAAAAGATAAATTTTAAACGCACAAAGATTACACAAAGGTATTATGTATTCTCACATAACTTTTTTTGCAGTCTTTATAGAGATATCTAGTTTTGTGTGTGAGATTCTATTCGTTCTTTTATTAAATTAATACAAACTAGATGGTTAACAATAATTTATAAGAATAGTAATTAGCAAAAGTAACTTTTATGTTATCTCATGTATATGATTATTTTTAGAAAATAACCATAATTTCCCAGTTCTAAAATGACATTGAATTTATGTGCTGTCCAGCAGGAAGCAGTAATATTTGTCCTGTTAGGTTTCAGATCCTTTTTAACCCGTTTAAAATGGTATGAGAGAAGATATTTGGAGAAAAAAATCAGTAATATTTAAATATTTGATATTAAATAATGAAATTAAGAGGACTTAAAATAATGGGGAAAACTCTATCGTTAATCTATGGTGCAGAGACCCAGATAATGTATATTTATTGCAGATATACATAATATTTATATGTAAACATGCTGTTTGGTGCACATTCAGTCTTATAGGAGTTCATTCACACTTACAAAGGTGGTATTTCCAAAGGTACCACTTCCTTAGAAGTTTGTGTATTCTGAGTTGCCAAGTGGAAGTGAGAGTCCATGTTTGGTCTCTTGTTTATCAGCTTAGCAGAATTTGATGGGTGAAACAGGTTACGATTTTTGCATTTTCACATAAACTGTCTGTATCTGAGTATAGGATGGTGATGGAGAGTTGACTAAATAGAAGAGGATGCAGCCATATTTGCAAGTATTCCTTGAGAGGAGAGGATTCTTTTGTTGGGTCACTGTTATTCTGTCAGAGAGGAATAATTCTTAGTTGAAGGACACTGGAATAAAATGAACAATTGGCTTTCTTTTAAGAAAGCTTAAAGTCTCAAAAATCATGTTTGCATGGGCCTGTGATAGTCATTGCTTCATGTTTACTTGTTTTTAAGAGGCTGTTACATGAAAGGAAACTAACATGGCTGAGAGATGATTAGAGGCTTTATCTCAAGGAGGCTTTCAGATTGGTTTGGGGGTGGTTACATCAAAAAAGGAAATTAATAAAAATATAAGGCACTTTTCCCTATGAAGTTCAGTGAAAAAATATTTGAAAATGCTTTAGTTGCAAATGTAATGCTTCATTAAGTAGACTGAAGTAGGTAAAATTGTGGAGTAAAATGAGTAAAATTGTGGGAACCTCCAATAGTGAGATGTTTCATTACATTTACAGTGTCATATTTTCTTTATTTTGCCTAATGTTATAACAGTAACGAAGTTAATTTTTGAAAATTGTGTAATTTGCCTTGGTGTAGTATGCAGCTAGAGAGCCTGCATATTCTTTATTCAATGATGGATATATGATACTGCCTGTAGAGTTCATACTGGATCCGTTAGAGAGAGACTTGACCATAACCATCTCACTTTCATATTTCAAATGTTCTGCCCTCTTACCATTCATTTTGTATTCAGAACTCCTGAATGTGATATATTTTTAAAGTTATGTCTGTCTTGAGTGCATGCTTGTTTTTGCACCTATGCATACTTATATATAAATACTTTGTGGAACTTCTTGTTATCTTTGACTACATTATAAATAGTGTTGTTTTATAATCACTAGAATGTTTCTTAACAAAATTAACACACAGCATGCTATTCTTTCTTGCAAATCAAAATGAAGAGCTCAGTAAATTATATTTACAGCTGCTATTTCTGGATCCAGAATTGATGTTCTGTTGTTTCAGTGATGTGTAGTTTGACACAAGATGTTTTTGATAAAGGTCATCCACAAGGCTGGTGGGCCCATATATTTGACCTAGTTCTTATGTATCTTTGCAAACCATGCACATGCATTTTTTTTTTGTTTTAAGATGAATGCATGCTTCAGTGCTGTCATGAAAGAGAGAAAGCAAATAATCAATATCAGGCCAGCATTCTTGGGCAGTGTCACAGCAGCTGACCAATGTATATGTATGATGAAAGGAAAGTGATTACCTTTTCAAGGTTCCAAGGGGTTTTATAAATAGCAGTTTGGGGAAAATATTGTCAAATGGTAAAATAATTTCTTTACTATGTCCCTTTTGTTCCAAATGTGTAGCATGTGTGTTGGGGGTTATATAGAGATGACTTGCTTGTTCTTTCTGCCTTTTTATTTTCAAGTCTGTAGCCTTGAGCCCTGTATACTGCTCTGTCTTTTTGCAATGATCTTTTCAGAGCGAATTAAATGGATTCCTTTTCTTGATGCTTTTACATTTTCAGTCATCTGAACCATCTGCACAAATTCAGTCAGGAAGAAAGAAAAGTGAGGAAGAAATATAAAAAATAAAGATGGAGGACTTCTAGTATCTTTTTTTCAAGGAAAAAAGCTTACGCTAGTCATGAAGAGGGTTGGGAAGCTATAAAATTCCTTCATAACTAACAACCTCAATTTTTAAATTAGTGATTTAGGTTTTGAACAGGTATGGTATTGAGGCAAAGTAATGTCATTTTGGTTATAACAAATGGATAAGACAAATGCTGGCAGACAATATTCAGCTGATTATCTCTGGTACAACATAGCATTAGTGTGTGAGATAGATATGTTTTGGAATAACTGGTAGATAATGGCTTGTAACAAGGCTATACATACGTGGGTATTTTGTGACAATAAAATTGAAACTGGAATAATATGTGATGTACCAAAATAATGCAATTGGTTTATTTAATCTTTTTTCTAATTCTGTTGTATGTAATGTAAAGCTACTAAAAAGATGCTTTAATTTTTCTTGTCCATTTTTTGTTCATTTATACTTTATTTTCTTTTTTAAAACTAGTAATAACTGAAATAAGTCTTGGTTTAGTTTTTAATTCAGAATAGTTCGAATTGATTTTTAGTAAACTTCTCTTGTTGCTTTTAACTTTCAGTTTGTTATTAAAAGTAGCTCAGAAGATGTATGCTGCAATTATACATTATAGTTTACTTTTCTGTTTTCAAGAACAGTTAGTTAACTTTGCTTTTAATAGCACGCTTGACAATAGTTACATTTTTTACATGCAAACAGTGAACTTATATGACCCTTATGTACTGGAGTTTCAGGTTTAAGTGAAATTTGAAAGAGGTATGGACGTGGGTAACGTTTTGTTGTAATTTACAATTTTACTGGTTTAAAAACATCAGTGGATATAACATGTTTGCCTAGGGTACATTTAAAGCTTTCTGAATATCACATATCCACCAGTTGCAACTTTTTAGAGTGGCAATCACTCCAAAAATGCATTATTTTTACTGTTTTAAACTTCAGAGATTTGAGGTATTTTTGGGTGTGCTTTTTTGTCCTCAGTGGTAGACTTTCCTTTTATCTCTGCTGTGTCTAGAATCATATTTGAATTAAACATTACTTTGTAACAAATCTTTTTGCTATACCTTTGTAAGAAGAAAATATAGAACGATACCCTTTTGTCTACCACTTTGTAGTTACATTTCCTTTTGATGTGTTCTTCAACATAAACTTGTTTTTGACGTGGTTTAATTGTAGGGGGACCACAGTTTTTATCTTTTGAGAAGTACAAAGCACAGATGGGATATTTATCCATATTCATAGTTGGAGCCAAGATGACAGATTATCTGGGAGAATGTCAGGGGCCTGTACAAGACTGTTTGTTTGTTTTTCACAAAAAACATTCTTCATTAGGCATTTATGCTGAGCACAGTGGTGGTCACTAGCATGAAAGCAGTTTATGGCTGCAAATGATAGGAAGGGAATAATTTAACTGGTGCACATTTTCCTTCCCCTTTTTTCAATAAATGTGTCCGTCTGATTCATACTTGTTGCACTAAGGTAAAAAAAGGGGTAGGGAAAAAACTGGTTGGTAATTTAGGAACCAGAACTTATATATGGTAGATTTAACCTGTTTTTATAACTTGAAACTTTTAGCTTAATGACTGATGTTGTTGTTTGACGTGAATATTTACATTTATGTGGCTAACCAATATTTAGTGGACTATTTTTGATATAGGGTGCAGAGCAGTGTGCCTCTGATATAAAATCATTGCATTTGTATGTAGATGCCCTGTGTAGTTGCTAATATTACAAAATAAATTATGCTGAAACCTTTTGTAATTTGAGCTACTATCAACACACTCAAAAACAAATGTAAGAATGTTTGTGCAGTGCAACTATTTATATTATACAATGATCTGATGTAAAAGCTTTCATTGGCATGCATTTGAAATAAATTGATTAATCATAAGTAAGCTATGCAAGTCATTCCAAATGAAAGCTGACCAAACCATTACACCACTCCATTCCATCATGTGTTCTGTAGAATATCTTACGAGTATACTGTCTTAAAGAAAATGTTTCAGAATCTCTACATCTGTGAAGCCCAATTTTCTGAATTACTAGAAATTTGATTTTATGGTTCAAAAGAAAAACTATATGATATTTACATCTGATATCAAATAGCTTTTTGCTACCTAAATTTGTGTGACTGTAAAGTCTCAGGCAACTTTATCTATCATTTTTCCTCTTAAATTCTTCTGTACTTTCTTCCAAGTAAGCTCTCCTTAGGTAAACACTTTAATGAAATTCAGACAAGATTCATCTTATAGGTGGTGCCTACAAACCTCAGCCTGCTGACCTGGCTAGACAGGTGATGAGTTATTGCTTCCTCTTTCCTTGCTTTCCTTTTTCAGTTGCTTTTAACTCCAGTTAAAAAACAAATTCATCCATCACAAAAAAAATGCATCCAAACCACACCCACAACATGTGTAACTAACAAAGTATTCCAAATTATTTACCATGTCACTCAATTTCCCTATTTTTGTATCTATGTTCTTAGGCTGTGAACTTGTGTGTAGGGATTGTCTCTTGACTGTCCTTGTGGATTGTGAAGGAAACTGAGGCAGTGTCCAAATTGCAACTCTTTGGAGTGCGAACATTAGGGCCAACATAATTAATAGGATTTTAAGATTAAATACTCTTTTCTGGATATCTACCTTGGCATCCAATATTATGCAGTCTTCCAAATCTACAAATAAGCCTGTAGATAGCCTGGGATATCTCTCTTCTAGTGATAAAAAATAATGTTTGCTAGCTTAAACTTGTACGATATCCATATTTTTTTAAACCAGCGACTGCAAGGGTTTTTAATGGCCCAAGATGGTAACCATCAGAGTTACAATGAAACTTGCTGAGTGCCAAGTGAAATCAGATATCAATTTAAAATGAGCATTATAGCAAAATAGTGCTAAGCAACAGCATTCAGTGGGGGTTGCCTATACCTGGTCTAGGTCTTGGGGCAGTATATTTTTGAGGTGGGGAAAAAAAAAGGAAATTACTTCAGGTCCTCTATCCCAAATTTGTTTGCCTTCTGGCAGTAGCATAGATCATATCCAGACTTCAGGAGAGTTTTGAAAAACAAGCCAAGCAAAATCTTGAAATCTTTCTTTGTAGTCCTTCCTTTAACTCATTTCTGTTTCCATTCTTAGAGTGTTTAGACCAGGGATGGGCAAAGTATGGGCTGCAGGCTAGACCTGGCCTGCCAAGGTATTTTGTCTGGCCCACAGCAGGTCACTTGGCCCCTGCCTGGCTCAGGCACGGGGGACAGCCCAGGTCGTGGTGCGTGTGGCCTGTCTCACTGCCTTTGGGTATGCAACACGGCTAGGGTGACCTGATTGTTCCTCAGCAGCCCCAGTGGTGGTGGCTCCACTGACCTACCGCCTGGGCACCCTGGCCCAACCTCCCCATGCCCACCACCAAGGGTGGGACCTGTGTGGGCAGAGTGTGTAGCTAGGTGGCAGGGAGCTGCACCCAGGAGCAGGATGGGCAGGTGGGGCCGGGGATTGGGATCGTGGGACAGTAACAATGCAGGGCTGGGGCCCAGGGCAGAGCTGTGATCCACTGCTTGCACGACTCTGTGATGGGTGCTGGTTCTGTGGTCAGGGGCATGTGGGGAAGAGATCATGGCTCTGCCCTGGCCTAGACTTAAGATCCTGGATCCGGTTCCCTGCCCGCCCATGGCCCCATCCCATCTGCCCATGGGGTGGTGACAGCGTAGGGCTGGGTCCCAGGTTAGAGGTGCAATCCACTCCCTGCTCAGCGCAGCCCGTGGAACTGGTGCCTGTTGCAGGGCATGCAAACAGCAGATCGTGGCTCTGCCTTGGCCCCAGCCCTATGCTGTCACTAGCCTATGATCCCAATTCCAGCCCCGGCCCTGGCCTCATCTGCCTGTCCTGCTCCTGGATGCTGCTCCCTGCCCACTTGTGGTCCCATCCCAGCTGACTGGCTGTGTGGAGGGGCCACTTAAGGAGTTTTGGTGAGCTGTGGCTGGGGTGGGGGAGGAATTCACTTGGCTCTCAAAAGCAGACTAAAACTTCCTAAGTGGCCCTCTGGCTAAAATAATTGTCCATCCTTGGTTTAGACCTTTGTGAAATCTGTTCTTTTTTTCATGGAGCAGTTTTCTTATGCCTCTAGTCTTTCCACATGTCCAGGGCCTTCCTAAAGAAGACAAAGATTGGACTGTCCCTTCATGGCTCAGTTGTACTAGACCCTTGCATCTATCAAGTACCTTTGTCTGTCTTTTCTTACAGAAAGGAGGCATTATTTGGCCAGAAACTCCTCTAGCAGCGGACTAAGCATTAGTTCTTCAAGCAGGTACTTGCTTCTGTGCCAAAGTTTCCATGCTAACGTTGGCTTCAGTAGCAGCTAGTGCTTGGATAGTAATGCTATATCCACTAGAGATTGGATTAGAGGTGCACTGCTGGAATCTCTCTCAATCACAGCTGTGGCAAATGCATCAAAGAGTTAGAAGTTTCTTTAATGAAGTGGGACAGGACTTGTGCAGTTGCAAGTAAGTTTGGTGGACAATTGCTAGTTTTAACATTAGCCGTCAACACCAGCCCTGCAGATTCTTCTTAACTCATGCTTCTTTTGCCATCCCCTCTGACCACAGGGACCTCTCAATTACTATCAGCCCTGAATACCATTTGGTGTCATGTCCAACTGTGTTCCACCCCAGCTTCTTGGAATAAAATCCAGATGATGCCTTCAATTGACTTTGTTCTCCAAGGAGTATATAGGGAGGTTCTTTCTCAAAATTCCATACTTCTTCAGTGCTTGGCCTGTTTTTCAGAATAAGTACACAGTAAACCTATCCATTGATTACTACTTTCATGTCCAGCTCTTTAGGCCACAAGCAACAAGAATTGAAGTGCTTTTAATATAACAGACTGCCACCTTGGAAAGGAGTAAAGTGTCTACTGAGTTGGACTGAGACTTCACACCATGAAGGTCAGCTGCTGCTGTTCTTAAGTCTAAGCCTAAACAACATAGAAACAATTCAGCTGTTCACTCTTCTGTTCCAAGTTAGCTATCTAATGTAACAAGAGAAAGTTAATCAGTTAAAACAGGGGTACACATACCCCTGTGGGTACTTGAGATGTCATCAGAAGATACTCAGCAGCGGGTGCCACTGCCCCTGGCACTTCTGCTGCTGCTGTGCTGCCAGCACTGCCGCTGCCGGCACTTTCTGCCTTCTCAACTGGCCGCCAGGGGTACACTGACCCCGAAAGGTTGAAAACCCCTGAGTTAAAACATTGCACATTCCAGTTAGTGGCAAGCATTAGAAACCAAACACTTTCCTTACACGTTTAGTTTCATCCTTACACATTTATTTTAATCTCATTGCTTTCCAAGTAAGGAATATTTCAGTCTTAGTGGTCAGAAAAGTAAGTCAAAGAGAAAGAATAAGATCATCATCCTCGGAATATGTGGATTGTACCAGGGGTCAGAAAGGAAAGACAAAAAGAAATAGTCAATTCATAAGAAATGAATCCTTTTCTTCACTATCAAAATTATAAAGGGAAGAAGACTAAAATCCAGAAAAGATTCCTTTTCAAAAGTGTTTGACACAGTGCTGCACATACTTGCAAGAATTTGTTGACAGCATACTATTAAGAGAGAGGACTAACTGAATAAGATGTAAAAAGATGAAAAATGGAACACAAGCTTTTTTGAACCTGAGTTTGTACATTGCTCTATGCTGTTTTTTCACAGCATTTGATGAAACAATTAAGTTAGAGAGGCAACAATCATCATTAAGCAAATAAAAAAGGGCTTTTTTGCTGGCTTGGAGAATATAATTAAGTTAGTGAAAGTGGTTGTGCAAACACAAACATGTTAAAGAAATACAGAAATGTTATGCTATATCCAATATAAAGGCAGATTGACACTTCCAAAAATTGAAGCAATGGATATTTCTTGCATGAGGAATACAGGGAACCCTATGTTCTTTTATCTGAAGGATTCTTCTTCCTCAAAGCCCATTCAGAGAAGGAAGGATACCTCTGTACATAGCTGCCTCCTGGTTTGCTAGCCCTTGTGAGAATCTAATACCTTTCCTGTGATTAAAAAAAAATACCATTTCTAAAGAAGATTCTGTACACATCCACCTTTTGTCTGTTGTCTTTGTGTCAAACTCCTTTACCTTCCCTTCATTTAAATAGCAAAAAAGGTAATAATTGGAACAGGGTTGTCCAGCTTCCCAGCAGGAGCTGTACACTTCATGGGGCTGCACCATGACATGCTCCCCCACCCACTCTGCATTGTGTACCCATGTGAATGCTTGCACCCTCCCACATACTGCAGACCTTCATGAGTGCTCCACCACTGCACTGCATGCCTGCATGGGTGCTCTGGCCTCCCCCACTGCTGGTCCACATACCCATGTGGGCACTCCCTTCCTGCACTTTATGCCTGGCTCTGGCCTCAGCTTCTGCTTCCTGTGCTGCTGCACCATCCTGACTCTGGGGCAAGAGCTGGAAGTGGAACCTAGAGGAGGGAAGGGGAGCCAGTAGACTTTGGTTGCATTTGCAAATGGAGCAATTGGAGGAGTGGCAGCTGGCCTGGGGGCTGCAACTTAACCCCTCACAGATTTTGTGTAGTCTGCGGGTTGCCAGTTGGACAGCCCTGAATTACAAGACTACTGAGGATCAAACTGTAGAAGTCATCTGGACAAGTCGGATATTTTAGTTTTCAAATATACCTCTCTAATTAAACTATATAAAGTGCCATTGTGCCTAGCCGCCTGCCTTACCCTGAAGTGTTAGACAGCTCAGTGCTCCAAATCAACTTGAGAGATCTACATGCATACTCAGTCTTCCTATACTTTCCAGACACCCTGAGTTTGCTTTGGATGTTAGTCTCATGTATAGATTTAATAACTTAGGTAGATTTCAACATGCAGTGACCACAGATATTACTGTTTACCGACTATATCAAGTGCTTGGTTATGTATCGGTTGCAAAATTTCTGTTTAAAAACAAGACCTTCTCCTAGTAGAGTAGTTTATACTTCCAAAGTTTGATTTAATTTAAGATATCCTCAAATCACCAGTGCAAAGTTAACAGATGTCACCCCTCCCTTTATGGTGAGAAACCTGTTCAAACTCGCAGAGTAAAGGGTATTGATATTTGGTAGAAATCTGCAAGTGTGAATAGGCTAGTGCTGAAAGCCATCAGTTTAATTCTTCTAGCCTAGTCCTTTAGAGAGAAATGGGGGGGAAAAATCAGGTTGTCTTGGTAATGGCAATCAATGGTATCACTGAAGTTTGTGTAAAGAAGCAGTAGGACATCAAAAATACCTAATTTAAAGGGAAACCATGCCCTTAAGCTGAATGGAAGAGCCTGTTTTCAATCTGAACCCTGATTGTGAAAGGAAAATTTAGCTGTGTGGCATAGTGACCAAGAATGTAGAAAGTAGGTCTAAAGAATGTGCTAACTAGAATTCAGCTGACCTCAGTATTTGGAATACTAGTTATGCATCTCCTATGTCAAAGAAGAGGTTTGTTTTTTTAAAAATTTTTTTCCAAGTATTAGAAATGGGAGAATTTTCTGTGGATGCAGATTATCAGTTTTAGGCAAGAAAGTTATTGTATTAATTTCCTGCCAGATTAGTGAAAAATAAAAGCTGTGATATGAGCTTATCTAATATAGGATCAGACCTTGCTGCTGTTGCAGTTTTACTGCTTTGGGACTTTCCGCTGCTCCCAGATACTTGGATAAGTTAAGCACACCTCTGCTTAGGGCTAGTCCAAGCTGTTAGCTGATATTTAGACCTTTGCTAGTTTGTTACGTGGAGAATTTGATTATGTGAGCTGGATATTTCTTTAATACGGTCCTAGTTGTTTACAAATTGATATAGATTCTTGTTTCCCTGCAGAGAATAGAAACAAATAGCGGCAGGCAGTTTTCCTCCAGAACTGCCTTTTCCAACGAGTCCTGTGCCCAGGAAAATCTTCATTCCTCAGCTTCCTCACAGGGATTTCCATGATTTTTTTTTTTTTTTTTAATAGCAGTTTTCTGCTTCTTTAGGTGTACAGTGCTTGTAACCAATCCATCTGGCCTGTGTGTTTTATAATCAGTCCCAAAGAAATCCCTAGCCTACGCAGATTAGGTTTTGAATTCCTGACAAGCCATGTCCTTAGGCAGTTGCTTCTTTTGCTTCTAGCTAATATTGAATAAAAGGGCATAGTTTCTTACCCTATGTATCCTGCAGGAAGAATATTTAGCATGCTTACAAGCTTTGATCAACAGACTGTCACAGATCTCATCAGACACTTATTTGCTGGCAGCCATTAACATCTTTCAGCATAACAACAGCATCACAGTTCAAATACCATCTTAAATCAAAACACACTTTTCACTACTCAGCAGTTTCCTTAACTGGTTGCTGACTGACCAGTTCTTTTCCAGTCTGCTACCTGTCGTTTCCTCTGTTTTTCAGTGGAGGTAGTTCCAGAGCAGCCTTTCTTCTGGCAGGTATGCAGAAGTCCTTCTTCTCTTTAAGATTTGGACTGCAGTGTCCTTTCAGATCCCTCTGAGCAGGGTTTTCTCTAGAGAGATGTCCTCCAGGTTACCTCTAGCTTGTTTTTTGCATCCCTAGCTTGTATATGCTTGTTTTTTGCTTACTGACTGAACTGCTTCGCTTTTATAGGAAATCCTGTTCTAGTTTACTGAGTTGCCTGATCCTATTGCTGTTCCAAGCCAAAGTCAGTCACTTGCAGTTAAATAGGTAGCTTGGCTACTGTATCCTGTGATGATAGGTCCCTGTGACTGGTGATTTTTGTTGTTGTTTTTGTTTCTGCCTATGTAGATTTGTGATCTCTCAAGCCTAGTAATTCTGTACATGCAACTAACTACCTTCATAAATATCTTCATACCTATGGAACCTGAGTCATAGTATCATAGTGTCTAGGGTCAGACGGGGCCTAGAGCAGGCCATCTAGTCTGACCCCCTGCCAGTGGCAGGAACAAGTGCCAGGGTCACAGGATACCAGCCAAGTACGTATCCAATCTACTCTTAAAGATGCCCAAGGTAGGAGCAAGAACAACTTCCCTAGGAAGCTGGTTCCACATCCGAGCCACCCTAACTGTGAAGTAGTGCCTCCTAATGTCCAACCTAAACCT
>JAGPOW010001296.1:119031601-119048625 GCA_030014935.1 Caiman crocodilus
TCTTTACTTTTCATTCCATCCAGGAAGAGCACACACCAACTGCTGAAACTTCCTTAGCCTGACAAAGGGTTTTTGAACCCAAAAGCTTGCTTAATAATTATTTTCCAGCTATCTGGGTTGGTCTAATAAAAGATACCAGATTCACCCAAGGAACCTTGTCTGCATGGTAATTAGTGTTTTTCTGGTTATCTTGGTGGATTTTCCTTGCTGCTGTTAGTATTCATTCATTGCATGATTTGGTTATGTGACATAAGAGACTGAATATTCAGTTAAGGCTTTACTTACAGCCTGTATCAGGAATTTGACTGGGAGGACTTGCAGAGAGAAATAGGAAATGTGACTCTTCATTTCAAACTGATATTTGTGACGCTTTGGTGCGATAGGGCACGTGTAGATGAAACAATATTTCCCGTTTAGTGCAATGCAACTGCATTTGTGTTTGTACAACCTGGGATTTTCTGCCACTTTAAAGTCCATATAGTGCCTTAAACTAACATTACTTAGAGATGTGTTATTTTGTGGAGTTCTCCAGTTATGCCACTCCAGCTGTGGATTTGTTCGTGCAAACAACCACAGTCCAAAGACTTCTAATGAATCCCCTTCACCATGAGGGGCCGCTGTGTTCTGGCCGTTAGCCAGTTGGTGCTGCTGTGTGTTCTTTTTTACCCTCCTTCACTCCTCACTCCTCCCTCACGGCACACAGTTTAGGTTGGGACGGGTCTGCTCAGACCAATTATTTTAAAATGGGGGACACAAATATTCCCTTAATTTTCTACCCCCTCTTAATTTTTCCACCCTCCCCCACTGCCAGGTATAGTGTATGTCCTCCCGCCCATGTACCTTGTCCTCCCACCCCCTCCATGTACCCTCCACATGCAGTCTCTGCACCCCGCATCGTGTGCTGCTACTGCAATGGGCATATTTCATGACAACAGCTGCAGCATCATCATAATGGTAATTTTTATGCAAATAGTTTGAAACTTTGGAGCGAGGGGTTACATTACTTCCTTCAGTATTGCAAACCTTCTGAACTTCATCACATTCCATTTCAGAACCAGGGCCAAAAATCCAGGGGCAGGATGCTGCCTGCCAGACCTGACCCCCAGGATATGCAGTGTCCCAGGTGATATTTAGGTAATGTGTCCCAACGACTCTGTGTGTGTTCGAGGGGGAGGCGGGGCAAAAGTCTATTATTTGACTGTGCGCCAAACGCCCCTCCTCTACCTGTTCCTTTTTCCCCCTCCTGGCAGAAAATTTTCATGGACGGAACTTGCCAGAGGTGGCAACCAGCCCACAGCCCAATGACAAGGAGAGTAGAGTAAAGATGGTGAAGAGGGGTAGAGTGAAAATATCTTTGGTTTTTTAACTTTTTTTTTTACATTTTGTATATATTTTATATTGTTGTATATAGTTATTGTTAAAGCTGCAGCGTTTTCAATAAAGTGTTTTATTTTTGCTCTATATATGTGTTGTGTTTTCTTTGAGGTGGGTGGGTGGTTGAGTTGGTTTTCAGAGACTCCACCTGTCTCAGCGTGGTGGGGATGCTCTGCTACGAGGAGGTTCTGTGGAGTCATGACATTACTGAAAAGAGTTGCAGGGTGGACTTATTGGAAGGAGGGAGGTACAATGCTTAAGTGCTAGCTAGGGTGCGGTGCGGCCAGCATGTCCTTTAAGAAAAAAGACTAAACAACTCTACCCATCCGCCCCAGTGGCAAGCAGGCAATCTGCAAAATTTCTCCATCCATGGATCTCCCAGGGCCTTTTGCCTTTAGCAAGTCTTTAATGCACTATAATGCAAGTCTTTAATGCATTTCATATGCATGGTTGCCCAGGGAGGTGAGGGGTTGGGGTTAACGCCTGCTGCCACAGCTCCAAAACAACTTCTTTTTTTTTCTGAGTTTTTTTCTTTGTAGGCTGTACTGTTATGGGAGGTGCAATGCAAAAATGATTTTTTTTAATGCTTTCTTTTCAATGTAGTGTTTTCTTTACAAAATCCTGCATGCAGCACCTTTTTGGAGCTGGATTTCCAGACACCTGACCCCACCCCTTCCTTCCCCCTCCCCCAACAAGCTACCTGGATCCTGGGAGGGAATTTGCCAGAGGTCTTGGCTAGTAACCAGGAAGAAAGTCTCCATATTTGTGGCCAGCAACAATCCTCTAATTATAATTCCATAACATGCTTATTAGCAAACAGGGCTAGCAACCAGGAAGAAGGCTAGAATAATATGAAATGGATCTGTATTACTTGTGCAACTCTTACCATACTTGAGCTGATGCTCAAGCCAAAGCCTGCTAAGAAAGTCTCCACAATTCAAGTAGTACACAGAAGAGAAGCTTCAGCACTACTTGTGGCCAGCAACCAGGAGGAGGAAGTAATACAAGTTCAGTAAGAGTAGTGTGTAAAATAGAAGGGTATATATCTCTTCTCCATGGAAACAGAGGGACCTAGGGAGGAGCTTGAACCAGGAAGTGGGCATTTCCTTTCCCCCACTTCCCCTGGGGAAAGAGGCAGGGAGGGCACATAATCACCTGCTTTCTCATCATAAGGAATTAAACTGTAATTATAAGTCTGTATAACATAAGTCTATAACATACATTGGCTATATATATATATATATATATATATATATATATATATATATATGGTGGAGGCCCGAGATGCGTGTGATCTGTGCGGGGTGATAAGGCAGATCTACCAGCTTTGAAATTTTGTGATAAGGAACCATTATAATTATTATTGACCATTAATAAATCATCATTATTACTATTACTACAAACTCTTATTTATATATTAATGGAAATTAATAGTATTATTGACTCCTGTTATTAGTATTACTTGTTATTATAAGTCTATATAAGTCGGGATGGAAGTCAACTGTAATTATAATGCATAATAGTTCAGCTGTTGAAAGAATCCTGAAGGAAGTGGTGTCATCCTCTTCATCTTCTCTTTCTGCCTCTTGTCACACCAACCAGCATCAGTCAGCCTGTGGCTAGCAGTGGAAGGGGATCTAAAGGCCAGAGGGAGGGAGGATAGAATGAGCACCAGAATTTGTATTGGTGCCTCTTGTGTACCTCGCGTACCTTCCTTCATGCCCATAAAATTCTACCAGCCCCGTTTACAATAAATTTGAACTGAACCATGTATCCCCCCCACCCCACAACAAGAAATGACCTTATCAGCATACAGGGCAGTGGTGTACCGAGTGTGGCACAGCTGCCCCGGGACAGACAAGAAGTGGGTACCACCACTCTGTGCTGCTTGTGTCCGTCCATCTGTTTCCCCCCACCCCAGCT
This sequence comes from Caiman crocodilus, assembly GCA_030014935.1. Classification (NCBI taxonomy): domain Eukaryota; kingdom Metazoa; phylum Chordata; order Crocodylia; family Alligatoridae; genus Caiman; species Caiman crocodilus. The sequence continues at coordinate 119,034,899 of JAGPOW010001296.1, forward strand.
GTCAAAACCACCACAGAAGGTGTCTTGTCCAGGGCACATTTGGGAATGAGGGTGGCAGCACCCTCAGCCTGTCTCCCAGGCCCCCGGAGACCCACAATCTGCCATCAGTGTAGGGCCTTGAGCAAATTGGCCCCCACCCTGCTACACAGAGCTGATTCCATGAGGGAGGGGAAGCTGGCAAGCGTCTGGATGCAAGGCTGGTGGCAGTGCTGAGGAGTTGCCCTGTTTGCTTCACCCATTTCTGTGGGGCCCCCAAAGCACTGCTCAGGGCAGTCGTGTGTATTCGTGCCCCCCTAGGGAGGACCCTGCCATGCTGAGGGCACAGACAAGTGATAGGTGTCACTTAGCAAAGGTGGCATGTAGCACATCACCATGTCCTCTTTCGAGTCGCATGTCACAGAGGTGCGTCATTATATAGCACTCAAAGCTTCACTGCACCCCACTTGATCAACCTGCAGTCTTCTTGAACCCTGGATTCTCATGGGCATGCCCACCAGGGGCAAGTCTTGGGACTGGGATGAGTCCTCTTCCCCCACTGGGCTGTCATCCCTCACTTGCTTCAAACCTCCCTCATGGACAGAGCAAACGCACATCCCGACCTGCTCCCCTAATTTATAGTGCTTGAGCAGGGCAACTTTCCTTCCCCTACCAGCAGCCTCATTTTGTTGTGGAAAAAACTCCCAGACACTCTGGCTGCAGGCTGGAAAAGAGTGAGAAAAGAAAGCGGAAAAATTTGCAAAGTCCCTGGGTTTGTGTGCAAGCAAAGTAGGTCTTAAACCCCATGCCGCCATCCACACCCATGGCCTCGCTGTGGTGTTTCAAAACAAAGGAGACAGTGCCTGGCACCTGCCTGGAAAAGAGCACAAAAAGAATCTTGAAAAAGTGTGTTTTCAACGTTTCTAGGGAAAATGCAAGGAAGGGTTGTGAAGGGTGAACCAAAGAGCCTGTGAAGGCATGAGCTGCTGTGGGGACACTTTGCAAAGTGACTGGTGGCTTGCAAAAAAGCAAGCCAGGCTGGTGAGGCACGATACACCAACCTTTGCATATTTGACTCTGTAAAATGGTGATTTCAGTGACTAGATCTTGTACTGGACCTGGGTCTAGCCACGATTGTGCCCTCGTGCGTGCATGCCTTTTGCGATCTCAATATAAATAGGTTTATTCCTCCTATTTTCAAGCCTGTCTATGATCCTTTGCTCCAACCAAATGTTGATGAAGTCCTCCAATTCTTCTCAGCTCCAGCTGGGTCCACGGGTGTTGGAGGTATAAGCCTCCTGGGCTGTCAGTTCTGTACTGCTGGCCTTGGCTGTCTGAGACATGGTGAAGCAGTTTATGGTCAACAGAACAAGAGATTTGTGAAAGGGAGCTGGCAAATGTTGTGTTGGGAAGGGCGCCTTTATACTCAGGCTGTACTTGCATGAGGGTCTGGGAAAATTCTGAAGATTGTAACGTCATTATCTGTAAGTGTCAAAACACCCAAAGGTGATGAAGCACCCAGTGTAACAACAAAAAAGACCTGGTAATGAGGTAAATAAGACCATTTCACTTTCAGATGGCTGCTAAATGGCCTGGAATGTTGCAAAAATCGATACCTACCTGCCTGCTTATGCAAAATAATTTTATTACAGAAGCAGAGCCTGTTTTTCCTTAAGTGGCAAAAGTTTTGAGCAGTCTACATTACCAGGAGAGAGGTAGGCAAAACGTTTTTTGTTTGCAAGCTCGATTACATCAGAACACTAGTGGCTGCTAAGCTCAGGATGAAAGGGTGTATAAAAGCCCCAGTGGGGTGCTGGGGTGAAGTGATGAAAAAGCAGCTACACCAAGCTTCAGATCACACAAGACCCTACAGTCCCTGCCTCCTGCTTGGTGCAGATGGGTAAGAAGCTACTACTGATGGAGCAGGGCAAAATGTAGAATATGGATGAAATACATGATGATGGAGAGCAATGCAGTGAAGAGTCCTCTGACATGCAGAATATGGAGGACATGGGTGAGCAGGAGGAGGAGGAGGTGGCAATACTGCTTCTGCAAATACTGTTTATCTGAGGATTACTGCTGGAATGCTTGAGAAGGATAGGAACTGTGCTAGTGTTCAGTGGCAGGTTGTGTTCCTGGTTTAACAGCATTAATGGCAGTAAGATGAAGACACAGGGACCCAGAGGACTTGGAATGCACAGAGGAGAGCGAAGAAGTGGAATTTGATGGGGCTCTGTTGAGAAACCTGAGGCAGACCAGAATCTGCATGTTGTGGGCCCACGAGAGCAGCTCGGACTGGTAGGAGCAAATCGTGCTGACGACTTGGAGTGACCAGCAGTGGCTGTAGATGTTCCAAATGAAAAGGGAGATGTTCTGTCATATTGTCTCAAGGCAGGAAACTAACATGTGTTGGGCCACCCCACCAGACAAGAGGGTTGCAATGGCCATCATGAAACTGGCCAGCCCGTTCAGCTTCTGCTACATCACGAACCAGTTCAGCATGGCTGCCTGCGTGGTGGGACTGGCAACTCCTGAGGTATGCCAGCTACTTAAGGAGATCACTTCAAACAAAACGATCCACCTGGCGAATCCCCAGTAAGTCATAGATGCCTTTAATGAGAAGAGGTCACCAAACTACGTGGGGGCTTTAGATAGCACTCACATCCCAGTACTGTACTGTACCCTGTGAGGAGGGAGAAAACGTTCACAAACAGGAAAGGATATGCCTCGTGATCTGCAAGCCATAGTGGACCTCTGGGGCCAGTTTGTAAATGTTTATACTGGGTGGGCTGGCAGCCTGCATGATGCACGCATGTTCAGAAACTCCCCTCTGCCTGGCTTCATGGACAAAGGACACTGTGCAACTGGCATGGAGGAGACAGTAATTCGCAGTTTCACCATTCCCCCGGTTATGTTAGCGGACACTGCCTACCTCCTAAAGCCCTGGTTCATGAGGCCTTGTAAAGGGAGCATCACCGACCCGCAATAGCTGCTTTTTTAACTACCGTCTGAGCAGTTGCAGGATGGCTGTGGAATGTGTTTGGCTCAAGAGGAAGCAAAAAAATACCATGGCCTTTGTAGTGGCAGCCTGCATGCTGCACAATATCTGTGGGAGCTGTGGAAAGGCTTTCAAAGAGTCATGGCAAGACGTGCGACATGCAGTGGCCAAACAACAGAGATGTGCCTGGGTGGCAACAGCAGCACTGCAGGGACTGAGACATCCTCAGGGAGAGGCTGGTCAGGTGGCCCTTGTGCTGGTCAGGCGGCCCTTGACAACAACACCTAGAAGTGCTTTGTTCTTTGTCTGTCTTACATTAAAATAAATTAATTTGCACTTTAAATCTGTGTCTGTCTAAAGGGTTGTGTGGTGTTGCGGATGAGGGCAGAAGGGAGGACGGTGAGGGGAAGGGGGAGGAAATCTGGACGGAGCTAGGGGTTTGCTGCTTCCAGGCTCTGAGTGGTTCACCCACATCTGAATGATCCCCTCCCAACACATATGGGTGAGAAGGCTAGGCTGGGGAGGAAGGGGGAGTGTTGAGAGAGAAGACCAAGCTGAACAGCAACTCACATTTTCAAAAACATTTATAAAACAATTCACAACACATCTCCAAAAGCTGTGTGTGGCACTACACAAACAGATTGACTGTGTACCTCGGCAGGGAATGGGAGGGTTCTAGTAGGAGCCCCCAATGGAAACTGTACGAAGATCAGTGAGCTCAGGAGTGCCAGGAAGTGTAGTCCAAAACAAACTAACAGAAAAGCCAGAAGAGCTCACCACCAGCAGCATCAATGACAGCAATTGCCAATGAACTGGGTGGCAACAAACGCCCACCCACCCATGCACTACTGTAAACCCTGAATATTTTATGATATCATAGCAGTTATCATAGAAGCTATAGTAAATGAAAGAAAAAAACACATATATTTGTAACATGATGGGATGGGGAGGAAAAGGAACAGGAGGGGAGGATTCAAGCAGCTTGTCTTTGGGATTCGGATGGGGTCTTTGGGGTCGCATACTGATGGAGACAGATCAGACTGACAGAGCATAGGCAGGTGCAAGTGACGCGGACTTTGGAGTGACCATGACTGTGCCCAGGGGAGACTCCCAGTGAGAGACTAGGGAGCCCAGGTGGTTTACATATACCTCCTGCTATAATACATTAGGAAAGAGATTACAGGGGGTAAATTGGTATTTGAGTCCCCCTACTGAAATCTGTGGGGAAATGACGCACGAGGCTTAACTCACTCAAAAGTGCAATTTGTGCAAACAAAAATACACCACAACAAAAAAAAAAAGCTGCATTAAAATTTTCAAGTGCTCTACATTAACACCTGTGTCATCTACATGTGCCTTAAGACCACATTTAACTATGTATAATGGGATGATGAAAGGATAGTAGTTATTTGCATCTATTTTTTAGGTTTCCTTAAGGCAGACCCTTAAAGGCTTGTGAACTGTCCCAACAGAATATCAAGGGAGATCATTATTTTTCAGTGAATGATGAAATGATTAGTAATGGTTAGAGGAAGATAACAGGTTTTATATGAATATATACATTTAGACCCCACCACTTTTATTTGCCGTCAAAATCTAAGCCAAGAGGTAGTTGATACAAATTTTAGCAGACATGTAGGCACAACTGAACAATATTCTCACTTTCTAACTATGACAAAGCATTTCACTATCAAGTATGGGCTACGAGTTTAAAAGAAATAAGTGTGGCAATATATTTGTTTTGTAGCTGACTTTACCCCTTTAGAATGTGAACTTCATGAGGTAATTAGATTAGAAATGTTCAAATGTGGTGCAAAAGTGACTTTTAACTACATTTTGGTAATTGCTACTTCAATATACCTGGCGTAAATAGTTAATTTTAGCAAACTTAGTGAAATAATAATTTTTTTAAAGCTGTGGTATTTAATTATTTTTTCAATTTCATTACAAACTAATTTTTTTCAAACTGCTTTTTCATATCCATTTTATGCAGCAGAAATTATTTAAAATAAAATTGAAAAAATACAAATTGGATCCTGATGATAGGGTCCAAAGAAAGCAAGGTGCACCTCCCCATAGAACTCGTCAGCACTATATTTGAATCCTCAGAAGGGCTTTCTGCAGGGCAACTCAAGATACCTTGTTCCCTCAGGGCCTGATTGTGCTGCCTCTGAATACCCCTGACAACCCAGAACAAAGATCTTTGTTTGAACCTCAAACACTTTTCTATGCATACTACAGCATTATGCTGTTACTGTACTTCTAGGCAAGGATGTGCAACTGGCTACCTATAAATCGCATGCATCCCACAGGAGGTTAACACGCAGCCCCCATGGGCTGCCAGGCCCCCCAGCATTCTGGCTGCAGACTCGCACCTTCCTCTGACTGCTGCTTCCTGCTTTTGCTTCAGGGGAGAGGTCAGTGTGGGGAGCTGAGAGGGAGCCTGGGGCTAGGGAGGGCATGTGGTGCAGCAGTGGGTGGGGAAGAGTGTCTTCATGGCACACGCCTGGTGTGTGCAGTTCCTCCTGGTGTGACCGCCCCCAGAAGCTGGACAATTCTGTTGTAAACTGTTCCATCAATAGTTAAACCAGGCTGTCCAGTTTCTAATTGGCTGGTGGCTGAAAACCCAACAGGTCACACTAGGGTGGGCCTTTGGCTCCCTAAACTGCAGGACTTGTAGGTACCCCACTGCTGCGCCATGTATATGTACAGATCTCCCCCATTGCTGCACCATGCGGCTACACAGGCCTAGGTTCACCCTAGTTCGTCGTGCCAAGCCACACTGCCCCACTCTGTGGGGTGAGAGTAGGAAGCACAAGCCAGAGGAGGGAGGGAGAGTCCAGAGACTATGGCTGCTGTTCCAGTTATAGTGATGGGGAAGCTGTGGCCAGGCAGGAGCCCAAGAGCTGCAACTTGACCCCTTTGGGCCTTGATGTGGCCTGTAAGCAGAGGTGACCCGAGCAGGGTGCAGGACCTGGGACGAAGCCCATGTGGGGCCATGCCCCTGCTCTGATCCCAGACCTGAAGCTGCTGCTAGCGACTCGGGGGGGAGGGGAGTTGCTTGACTCTGCTGCTCCGCCCAGCTCTGTGGGGCCTCAAAGTGCAGAGCCTAGGGCAGTCGCCCTGATTCCCCCCCAACGATGGCCCTGCCTGTAAGCCCACCGGGTTGACAGGCTTCATTTAATTAATCTTATTTGTTTATGTGTATATAAGATCAGAGGTGATAGGTGGAAGGAGGTTTAGTAGCGATCATTCCTTCTAATCTTTTAATGTGCCTGTAGCTTGTACTTTCTCAGACTTCTCTAACAACAGTGTTGCAAAGGGTAGTAGTGGTTCCAAGGCTTTGGGTTTTTTTTACTTCTTTCATATTTAGTATGCTTTCATGGCACAGTACCATGCTATGTAGAGCAACATGGCATTCTGTGGAACATTGGGTTGAAAATGCAGCCAAGTAAATTTAGTTTGGATATCAGGAAAAACACTTCCACCCTTGGGACTGTGAGGCAGTGGAATAGACCATCTAGAGAAGTTGTGGACTCTCCATCATGGGAGGTGTTCAAGAAAAGGTTGGACAGCTACTGATTGTGGATGATCAAGGTGTAAGTAGGCCTATGTTCTACTATGGCAGAGGCAGGCTGGATCTGGCCCTCCAGATCATTCTATCTGGCCCACACAGCCCCTAGACAATTTAGTAAATTAATATTTATTTGCCCATGCTCCCTGTCAGAGCTGACTGGAGCCAGGGGCAGTAAGACCCAGAAGGAGCCCTCAGCAGGCTTGAGCAGCCCAGCCCCACCCACACCCAGCCTGTTCCCTGCTTTCCTACCCCCGCCCTGCTCCAGCACCACATGGTGCCCAGCTGTATCCTGGACGGTGGAGCATGGGACCGTGCTGGGGTGTGTGTGTGTGTGTGTTCATAGGGTAAGTCCCACATGCACACCCCACCATACACACACACCCACGCCTCCCCTCACACTGCCATACACAAACCCCAGGCACTTTCCGCACATACCCACACCCCCCACAAACCTATACCCACCCCACACAATATACAAGAATAAGACTTCATTTTAAGCTATTGTGTAGCCACCTCTATGTACACTACACGCACACATGTAAATCAAGATGAAAATATTTTTTTTAAATCAAATTAATGAATGATGTAGAAGATTGCTTTTTTAGAATGTAATTTGGTATTTTTCTGGTTCTGCAATGGTAAAATCCCTTACTGAAATGAGTATTTCGGGGGGAAAGGGGAGGGACTTCTAGTGGCAAAGGTCAGGGGTTAGGAGGTGGGACTTCTAGTGGCAAGATGCTGACCGGGGGTGGGGCACCTGTCGAGGGGCGGAGTTAACCATATGGCCCTCCACCGCTTGCCAAAACTCAGTAAGCAGCCCTCCACCCAGAATAATTGCCTGCCCCTGTACTATGGTTATTTCCCATGGTTGTGGGCTTTGCTAGTTGTTGCATGAGCAAAATGACTTGAATGTACAAACCAAGGAGATACAGAAATAAGGATAGAATTCCTGCTTACTTTCAGTTCTGAGTTCATATATGTGTGTTAATTATTTCTGTTAAGGTATGTAGAGGCCTCAACCAAGATTAGACCCAGTTATGCTAATATCTAAGAACCTAAAATGTCTAGGAAGGAGACACAAAAGGTACAAGTCATTTATCTATTCTACCCCACAGTTGCAACTGAATCCAGGTTTCTTGATCCTGGTGCAGGCCACAATCACAGGGACATTTTTTCTTCTCTAGGTGATATTGTTCGTTGCTTGTGAAAAGTATGAATGAAGCCACCAGAAGTGATTATATTCCTTTGAGTACAGAAGAAGTATATTCTGGGTAGTAGCAATGCAGATTTTTCCAAACAACTTGGTCTGCATACCTCCCACCTACCCAGAAATCATAAACAAATCGGTCTCATTTTCATGCATTTGTTGGGTCCTTTGCACGCACAGGTGCCATTTATGTTTATGGCTTTTTTGATGAGTACATTTTCTCTGAGAAGGAAAACCTGACTGACACTACTAGTTAATATTGTATTAATGTACCAGCAGGTTCTCAGTGGTAACAGTCTTTGGTCACTAGTGACGTAAAACTGACTGCTCCTTCCCTCCAGACACATACACTTCCATGAAATATGCAGGGGTTTGGGGCCGTGGGGGTGGGGGGAGTTATATAGTACCTTGCATGTTTGGATTTTTTAAACTTAATTCAGAATTTCCTTGAGCTTGTTTAAAGCTCACACTTAATAATACTTCAGCATTGTTTTGTGGGCTTTTATTATTATCCTCCTCCTACTGTTGTTATAATTACTGTTTGCAAACATTAAAGCTTTTTCTCTGAGCTAATGTTGTGATCAAAATTTAGCACTTAGCAGAAAATTCTGGCAAAAAAAGGAATGTGTTAATTTTGGTTAATGTTTGTTTATTATACATGATTTAAACTCCTTGTCATTTCATGTAATGTTTTTTTTTTTTTTTCCTGTGACAGTAGTTGTTCAAATATTTTATTTGAAAGCCCTCTAAAAATGGGTACTCAACATTTCCCTGTGGTAGATCATTTTATTGCCTTTAATGATAGTGGTTCTTTCAGCTGAACAAACAATTTAGGGAAACAGATTTTTCCAGCCAATTTAGTGCATATTAAACTGAAACAAGAATAGTGAGAAATAGCAGTCATCAGACTACTATAGATAGTGTGTATATGTAATTACACAGGTTGGACAAAGTTCCTTAAGTTCCTGCTACTTCCAGTTAAATATGAAAGGTGAAGATTAGAGGTAAAGAGCAGAACGCTAGTAAGAAGCCCAGCTCCTCTACTATCCAGTTGCTAGGATTAGGTAGGGAGGCTTAAGGGTTTCCATACTGTACATCATTCTCTGTCCATAGCGTCAACTATATTTGAAGCTCCATCCTCTTCAGGAGGAAAGAAAAGATTTTTGTTTGTTTCTTCCTCATTCTCTAATGCCAGCCCCTGTTGCTGTTGTGCTGTTGGAGGTGAGAGGAAGGTGAATCTAAGCTACTAAAAGTAACAGAATTTTAGCGATCCAAAAGCTTCTATTTTGGGAGCCAGCATGCCTCTCTTTCTGCCTATATAGCAAAAGCACTCATTAATTGATAGATGTTGAAATGATAACTGATTCCTACAGGCTTCATTTAGTAGCAGTGTAACGGTTAAGTTTTGTTGGCTTCATTCTGTTTCTGCCTCGCGAAGCTGTGAACAAAACAGAATCGCTGTAGTTTCTGAAGGATGAGAAAGGCAGTAGCATTATTAGTTTATACTTAGCTCATATTTGAGAGGCAGTATTTGCAATTATGCAGATTAGGAACTTTAAGAAAGTGAAACCTCAAGTTTCACAGATTTTCAAGTTACTGGCTTTTAGACTCTCATACTGGCAGTGAATGCATGTGGGTTTTTCATCCTTGGTATTACATTGTTTAGTTTCCTGTGTAGCATTTTCTCTTATGACAGGTGTATATACAGCAGACATTCTCTCACTCAGTAAAATATATACATAGGCAGAAGCAAGGACTAGGAATTCTATAAAAATACATATTAAGTAATGCTGTATGCACAATTAGCATAACATCCCCCTTAGTTGATTATGCATAGCAACAAATAGCTATATGTGGAATGAGATAAGGTGTTTTGGCCTGGATTCAGTGCTGCAGTTCTAGACAAATTGTGGAATGGAAAATTCCCCAAAACATCAACCCAACTTTTCAAATGCTTTAAAAAGTATAGAGGTTGGAAAGATATGTTATGAATTGAAATAAGCTACAGAAAATAACTTGATATGTCCATTTTCCTATTTCTGTGTCCTTGGCACTTCAGTAGAGAACTGGAGAGTTAAATGCAGTCAAATAAATATTTAAAACATGAAAGTACTGCTTGTAGATCAGAATGACTATTTTAAGACCATTGTGTCCAAAAGCTGTGTTCATTAAAGCAAAGTTGTATAATCTGTGGTGCTGAAAAGAGCAAGGCATACAAGTATTAAAAGACATGTGATCTAAGGCTTGTCTTATTAGCCTCAAAAGACAACATTACCATTGGTGATGGAATCCTATTCAGAGAGGGACAAGAAATACTTTCAATTCAGCAAGCCTCAAAAAAGGTTCCATCTAGTCCTGGTGATCTGCTTTCTTTCCCATATAACAAAAAGATAGCACCAAAAATTAAACCATTCAAACAACAGCTTTGTTCAGGATCTGTATTTGGATAAAGATAAGTTGCAAAGAAAAATATATTAATATGAACAATAGTGAAAAGCTTTCATTCTGCAATTTTTTCAGGCCATGTTACTATGGAGATAATGTCTGCACATCCTTATAATACCTTAAGGTCCATGAGTAAAAAATGATGCAGGTACCATGCATTGTTGCTGTTAGTCATTCTTACAACAGCATGCATCTAAAAGAACACTTTTTTTGCTCATCTATATGTGGTACAGACCCTTAAGTTAATCAGTCAAAATAGTATAGTTAAAATGATGAAAAAACTTGTCTAATAAATCTCTTGATGTGTGTTATCCATTCAGTACTTTGCACAGTCTTTTCTACCATCTAACAAGCTCCTAACCAGCAAAAAAAGTATTGTTTCATTCTACATATTACCATATTTACTTAAGTACAAGATGCGTTTGTCCCCCCAGTAATCAGGGGACAGGGGAAGGCTCTCATCTTACATTTGCATACAAGGTAACCTCATTAAATACATTGCCTATCATTAAATTGCCTCCAAAAGCATCATGTACTTATTAAACCAACTATAAAGTTGGTTGAATGTAGCCAACGCTGTGCATGACTATAAAACACATGGCCCATACTGGGCAAGCACCCTGAAGGGAATCTGCTACATGGTTAGGTTAGGGCAGCCCATCTGAATAACATACATTGTAGTGCCCATTGTGCACAATCCATCTCAGTGCTGATTCTTTCAAGTTATGATGAACTTGAATACATTTGAATACATTTTGACTTCCTCTTTACTCCCACAGCTGAGCTGTGCCTTTCCTTCCCAGCTCCAATTATGCCCATTTCTTCACCAGTGTTAAATGTTTGGCAAACATCACCAAATGGGATCTAAACAGCTGACTCAGAATCCCTCTGTTGGGCCCCTCTATCAGCCTGTTGCATATGATTAGTGTGGTCCTGCTGTCCAGGAGGTGGATCCAGACCAGATTGCCCTGTGCCTCATCTGCATATAAATTTTTGGAAGATCCCAGGGCTTGTGACAAGAACATCTGGTTCCAGTCATGACTGATGAGAGGGAGCTAATTAGTACATGGATCCTTTGCAGAGGCTACCTGGCGTATACACACATTGAGCAGTGCTGAGCTATGGGTTCATCATGGCTTGAAATACTGTTGACTTGGCTGGGGTCCAGCCCAATGAACTATATGGTAAATGATGAGCCTTTTGGCTTCAGACTAATATTGCACGTAGTTTGTCCTATATATAAGTAGGTATAAAAGTGCTGCTTAAAAGTGTGTTTATGAAGTACAAGTTTACCTCAATTTATGCTGGTTCTTTGTATGAGAATTTGCTTGTATGCAACAAGCGTATTTAGACCCATCATTCATTATATGTGAGGTAAATTTGCTCTTATATGATCAGCATAGATGCCCCCCCAAGTAGGTAAGTCTGTAAGGGAGGGGAAAGCGCTGTGGCCCCATTCACCCTAGCCCTGGCTCCAGCAGCCTCCTGAGTGGGCCAGTGTCAGCTGCCTGCAGCCGCTGGGCTGCACTGAGCTCACCCCTCCCTCCGTCCCTTCCCTAGTCCTAGCCTCCCTCCCTCCCTCACCACCATGGAAACGTATCCCTATTTGTTACATTGTAAACTGGGTTTGTTTTATGTGAATTCAGTTTATGCGCCCTTCTCTGCGAATGCATGTACAGCATGAATTGAGGGAAACGTGTAAATGTGCTAAAACTTGCAGGAATTTAAAAAAAGGTAAAATTAGAGGTTCACTGACACATCAGTCCATAGTATTGGCACCTATAGAAAGAAAATTGACATTACCAGCAGTCGCCTTTTTTTGGCTGATGTGGCTGATACATGCTATGTGCTTGCAGCCAGCCCGGCAGCTTGGAGAGCAGTGTCAAGCTAGTAAGTTTGTTGGATGGAAGGGGTGTGGGGGAGCAGATCAAGGCCCCATGTTGAGAGAAGTGGTCCTGGGGGTGGGGGAGGGGCAGGCACTGCCCGGGCAAGGTGAGGTGTGGGACAGCTGCAAGCGGCTCAGTTGGAGGGGTGTGGGGGGGGCAGTTCCCATGGCTGCATGCATCCTGAGAGTGTGTGCCCCCCAGATTTATGCACAGGGCAAGGCTGGGCAGCTGCTGTGGACTAGGGCCAGGGGCGGTGCCAGTGGGGTGGGGGAAAGAGTTGGGCTGGGGCTGTGCTCCGGGTGGGCAGCAGTGGCAGTGGGAGGGGCGGTTATGGGGTGGGCTAGAACCATCCCAGAATTTGCTATAATCCCTCTCCCAGTGCTGCAGGCGTGTGCTCCAAGTGTAGCCCTGGTGCAGCCCTGCACCACCAGCAAGAGACCTGTGCCATCCCTGACCTCAGCCCGCAGTGGTCACCCATCCTCTCCCCGTGCACAGATCCAGGGGGCACATGCCCTCCCTGCCTCCTCCGGGGTATGCACAGTGGGGAGAGCTGCTTCCTACAGAGAACCACTCGCAGTTCTGTCCTGCGTCCTTCCCTGCCCCAGCCCCACTCCCTACCTCACTGTGGGGGTCTCAGTCTTCCCCCCCATGTCCCTTCCCTCCACCCTTTCCCAGCACAGACTTGCCAGCCAACCAGCCAGACTCCAAGTTGTTGAGCTGCATATTGACAATTGGATCATTAATGGACAATATGGCTTGTTAACTGTTGGCCAACAGTATCCACCCAAAAAGTCTTTATCAGTGCACTTCTAGGTAAAATGCTTCAATTCTGGATGAACTAGGTCTATGGGTACCTGTAGTGATTCGCATATTTTTATTTCAAGGCCCATGTTTTCAGATTTTCTCCTTACTTCCTTATGCTTCAGAAAAGCAGTATGATGTCAAGAACGGCCAGTGGGTGGCGGGAGGGAGTAGAGGGTAAGGGGCTTCTGACCTCCTCCAGATTTATTTTTCCTGATGTAGCAGCAGTTGGGGGACAGATTCAAGTAAACCTCCTATAATTAGATTCTATTCTGGGAAAATTTCAAGAAATCAAAAAATTTCCATACATAGAATATAATTACTGGAGAGTCATCTTATATTTGAGTAAATGCAGGATTTAAAATATAAAAGGAACCAATTGAAGTGTCAAGTCTACATAACCCCAGTATTTTTCTTAAGGAGTGCTGGAAGGCCAAGTAGAGGTTGAAGCAGAGCAGAGGTTGGTCACTTAAACTCTTTTAAGTAAATATGTATATTATTTAAAATTCACTGGATGTTTGCTCTTGCTTTGCTGACCACTTGCTCTGGTTGTAGCACATCTTTTGAATGTAGATCATCTGACATCTGGGATTATCTAGTCACCCATTTTTAAAAAATAATTTAAATATAGAGGGCTTCTTTACCTTAAGCAAATAATCTCAAATCTGTTGGGAAGACAACATAAATAGGCATGGTTTTAGAAATGTAGAGAGAGATCCAGGTGTGAAACCTGAAATAATAGTATCATAGTATCTAGGGTCAGAAGGGGCCTAAAGCAAGCCATCTAGTCTGACCCCCCGCCAATGGCAGGAACAAGTGCCAGGGTCACAGGACCCC
>JAGPOW010001296.1:119056111-119069544 GCA_030014935.1 Caiman crocodilus
TTTTTTTTTAATCTGACATCTTATTTGAATGCTTATTTTAGGAGATCAGTGTTGTAAAATGTGTTCCTTCTGTCAGTTGGATGCTGATAAATCTATCAAAGTGGGATCTGCAGAAGCATCTCTTCTTTTAAGAAAGAAAGATTTTGTTTATTAGTTAGTAGTTTTTGGAATGCTTTGTTTCAAACCCACATCTAGACTGTCTTACCATTTTGATTGAGAGGGAAAAAGAAGCAGGTCCGTTCTACCTTTGATGTTTTTGACGTCAAACGTTCAGTTTGTCCAGCCCCAGAAGTCACTTTTTCAAAAGGCTCCTAATCAGTAGTAGATCAGATGTTCAGAGACAAAACACTAGGACTATAATTGTTAATAAATAAGCTTACTTTTTTCCATTGTGTTTGCATTTTAAATAAACATCTGAAGAAGCCTGAATCCTTATAGGCTTATTTGGAGATTTAAGCTGCAATTTTGTACATTGGAGTGCTGGCTATTTTTTTTGGTCATTTTCTCCTTTCTACGACTTCATTTGCAACCTTAATTTAAGATTGCAATCCTATCAGTACACCAGTTTTTTAAAAGAATAGTTGGGAAATCACCTGGGAACATATGTAACGTTATAACCATTTATACAGTATAGTCATTTTTATAGAGCTCATCCTTCCCATGAAGGAAAAGGGGAGGATATTCCATCTTATTAAACACATTCAGTATTTTTCAAAGGTCAGGGTAGTTTAACACAGAGATAAACATCTGAAAACAAAGAGCTTTGTGGGAGCCTCTTAAAATCTGTCTTTTTTGGGGTAAAATTTGACATAAATAACTTTTTTTTTAGTTGTAGAATTGTAGGTTCAGCAATTCAGCCTTGCAAGACTTTGAAGAGTTTAACCAGCTTTGGTTTTTAAAAAAAGGAGCTAGTTTTATATCTTCTGCTAATTTGTTGAGGGTTTTTTTTGGTGGAGGGGTAGGGGAGAATTGCATGATTTGTAGTCTTGTAAGCTCTTCCCAGCTTTGCATACTGGCTTCTGCATGCTTGATGATGCTGTGAAGGGTCTGGAATACTGGCTTTGCTCTCTCAGATTCTACATCTTGCAGGGGTGTGTGGAAGTGAAAATAGTCTCTGGTCTTAGATTTGAGTATGAGACTAGGTAGGGGAGGTAGGAGGTCAGGCAGTTTCTGCAGCTCCAGCCCTGGCCTGGGGTCAAGGCTGGAGCCACCGATGCCATTGCTCCTGTAGCCTCTGCCCTTACTCCTTGTGCCCCAGAGCCTTGGGCCCCCTTTCTCCCACCTTCCTAACCTTTACCTGCCTTCTTCCTGCTGCCTATCTTTGCTGCACTCTGGCAGGCTCTGGCTTTGCTTCCGCATGGGGAAAAGAGAGTGGCTCCAGTCTGGCCAGGTAGAAATTTAGTAGTGGGGCAAGTTCAGCCTCAGCTCTGAGGTTGTCTTGGATTTGGTTAAATACGGTAATGCACTGAATTAACTGCCTTAGTTGTAGTTATAAAGCAGGTGCCCTCCTGAGGTCAGTTATCCACATTCATGAGTGACAGGATGAAAAATATTAATGCTTTGTTAGGCTTCTTTGGATTAATGTAACTTTGTGGGTGTGAAACTAAGAATCATAAGCTAGTATCCATGTCCCAAAGCCTCCTCCCCAGTATTGCACAGTCTTTACGTAGAAATAATGTTTCTTACAAAACTGGCTTTTTTTTGGTGTACAAATCAGAAGTAATTCATTAGGTAGAACTTTTCAGTAGTATACATCATTTTATCTACAAAGGTAATGACACCATCTCTTTTTTTGTATGCTAGCTTTTAAGCATAATGTTTTCTGTGTATAAAATCTGCATTTTTTTAAAAATTTAAATGATGTATTGTGAAGTAACAGTCTTGTTTTTGAAGCTTTTTTCAGCATTGGTTACTTTCACTAAGTACAGGGTTATTCAGGACAGGAGTCGTAAGTACTCAGATTTGAATACTGGGGAGCAGAGCGTGTGGAAGTTACGTTTCTTGATATCTTTGACCTCTGAAAAACTAGGCTTGATTCTGAATTCTCAGGCTTATAGCCCTCTAGTGTAGCCACATTTAAAATGTAATAGTTATTTGATATCACCAGGTCCCTTGGGGCATACATAGAAGAGTTTCCACAGCAATATAAGGAAAAACTTTTCATATATTTCTGTCCAGTTATCAGGCTACAAATATGGTATGATTTTTCTAATTGCACCTGACCTTAGAGAGAAGTGGAACATATGCTTGCGGATGACTTGAACTCTGGACTTTGGGATCAGCAAAAGTGCTCTTTGATGTATTCAAAGCCACAGTCCATGTTTAGAAAACACATTTCAGAAAACATGCGTGGGACTTGCATTTCAAAGGCAGAATTTCAGAAACATTTCTGTCCTCCTGCATTTCCCATTGGCTAATGAAGGCCTCTACCTTTACAACACGTTGAGTTTTTCAAAGTCTGTTTGAGGTGTTTTTTTGCCCTGTTCATTTGATAAGGAACTCAGGCTCACAACTTGGAGCTGTGAATTCTACTCCCGGAGCTGGACACATAAATGATTGGCATGGTGATGCTCACCGTCCTCGGCTTAAGTCTCTTGTTTAGTGCTTGTTCACCCCTGCTTTTGTGGATCTGAGCCTAAGGCTCTGTACACATGTTCAAATCATCTGGGAAAATTCTCCCAGGTTTGTTCTCCTGGTAGAAAAATTTTCCAAGAGATATCTAGTCAGACATTTGAATCCTGAGCCCTTGAAGAGCAGAGGGGTGGCTAGAGCCCCTGTGCACATATCTCACTGTGCTCTGCAGGTTCCCTTAATCTGTCCAGAGAGCAGTGGCTCTCTGCTTGGCTAGAGTACTGGAATCCAGCAAGTGATGTATTGTCTATGGGGACTTGGGGATGGTGGGAAGGAGCAAAACACCTTGGGTTGCTAGGACAGTGTTGTGGCTTCTTTTATAAAAGAACATGGACAGACATTCACTCTGGGAGTGATTTAATCTTGGTTGTTTCTGGATTTGGATTTTGGTGAGGGTGTGGAGAGATGATACCAAGTTATGGGGCAAAGTTAATACACCGGAGGGCAGGGAGGACTGGCCAACCTGGACAGGTAGATCAATGGGCAGAATGAAATAGGATGCAGTTCAACAAAATAAATGTAAGGTACTCCATCTGGGAAGGAGGAACCCCTAGCACACCTACAAGTTGGAGGATTGACCTCCTCATCAGCTCAGAGGCTGAGAGATCTTGGAGTCATAGTTGACTCCAAGATGAACAGGAGCCAGCAGTGTAACAAAGCCATCAACAAAGCCAATTGCACCTTGCCATGCATTAGTAGATGCATAACCAACAGATTGAGAGAGGTGATGCTCCCCCTCTATGAGGCATTGGTCAGGCTGCAGTTGGACTACTGCGTTGAGTTTTGGGTGCCGCACTTCAAGAGGGACACAGAGAATCTGGAGAGGGTTCAGAAGAGGGCCACGTGCGTGATTAGTGGTCTCCATGAAAGAGCCTAGGAGGGGAGGTTGCGAGATCTGGAGCTCTTCAGCCTTTACAAAAGATGGCTGAGGGGTGTTTATCAGGGAAGGACAGCAGGGAATTAGGATGCGCTGTTTACCAGAGCGCCCCAGGGAGTAACTAGGAATAATGGGTGCAAACTAGTGGAGAGTAGATTTAGGTTAGACATTAGGAAGAATTTTTTTACAGTAAGGGTGGCCAGAGTCTGGAATGGTCTACCAAGAGAGGTGGTACTATCACTTAACTTGGAGGTCTTTAGGAGGAGGCTTGACAGTTAGCTGGCTGGTGTTGTCTGACCTCAGTCCTCTTTCCTGTCAAGGGCAGGGGCTCAGACACGATGATCCATTGGGTCCCTTCCGACTCTATAATCTATGAATCTATGGGTTATTTTTCTCTTGGAATGGCCATTTTTGTTGAGAGAAAAAAATACTGAACATGTGTACACCAGTGATTTCTTGTAGGAGAATGGCAACTCTGCCAGGAGAAACTTTAAGTCTTTACTTTCTAAGTCTTTTAACTTTCCCTTCTAATTCTTTTTAAGAACCCCATTTTTGCATGTCATGCTTATTTTAGTGCGTGTCCTGGAGCAGCTGGAATGGACACTACAAGTGGTGCAGTTATGTCACAGCAATAGCACACTGCATGCAGTGTCCTCCTTAGCCACTGTGCCACATGCAGTGCCCACCCCAGCACTTCCAGGTCTGTGCTGCACACAGTACCTGCTCCAGCCAATCCAGGATGTGCATTGTATGTGGCACCTGCAAAGTACTGTATGCAGTGCGAGTCCTAGCTGTAGCCCTGCTGGGGCACGGCTGCAGCTGCAGCCCTAGTGCACCTCATGTAGCACCCTTTCTGGCTACTCTGGGATTTCTGCCTCATACAGCATCAGTCCCAGACTGGGTAGAGCAGCAAGCAGGTCAAGTATGCTGGAGGAGGAGAGGAGTGGGGCCTGTGAGCCTGATATGGCTCATGGCCCCATGACATGGGTTTGCACCTTGCCTTGTGTGGGTCTGATCAGACCCAGGGACAGCACCAGGAGCCAAACGTATAGCTCCATGCAGCACTAGGGGCCAAAAAGCAGGACTGGATCCAACCTGCTGTAATCTGTTACTGTTTTCTTCCTCATTGTTACTGATTAAACTGTCTTTGGTTCCTAGGGTTCAGTGTATATTTGGGTGTTAATGTGATAGTGATATCATTGATAAGGTAACCTCAGACTATGTAGGCATTTGCCTCACAACACAATAGACAAAAAGTGTAATTGTTGAACAGTTTGATAGTAAGTTATAAAAATGCCAAATGATAAATGGAGATGCCTTTAAAAATCCTGGGAGTTAATAAATCCACCATCAGCTCTTAGGTGATGAAGATGTTAAAGATACATATCAAATGCATAGACACTAGAGAATGTTAAAGGAAAATCCCAGCAAGTAGTTACCAGAGATGAGGCATGTTTTTGTTTCTTTTAGAAGAGTTGGGCATTTAACCATACGTTCCAATCTGTTCCCATTCCTAACCTAGATGTGTATACGCCATGGCGAAGAAATTGCATCCTACAACTTGACGTTTCACCAACTGTCTGAACTCTAGATGAGTGACCAGAATGTAGCAGAAGCTGTGAAATAAATATAAATTACTTTACTTTACATTGGCATTTTGCATGCAATTTAAATAGGAGGTATTTTGAATAAATTCCTTTGAACAAGGCCAGTTTATACTTGCACAAGAGAATAACGTACAGTTTTCACACTCTCTGAAATTTCCTGTCTAGAGGGGTTTTTTTGCAAATTTTATTAATTCTAACATCCTAACTGGTAAGATATATTACAACTTTGTATTGGGATGCTGCTGGGTATACAAAAAATAAAACCTAAAAAAAAATCAAAACTTTACCTTTTGACTTAGGACAAAAAGGGAGGTGAAGAGGAGAGAAAAAGAGAGGAAAAAAGGTTTTCTCAACAACTTTCACGTGCCTGAAATAACTGAGCCAACATCTTCTGATTCATAATTAACTCATTATTGTTTGGCCCCAAAATTTCAATGTCTCCTGGGGGAATGTAGTAGCTGTGACTGGCAATCATAATGCTTAAAGCTTGAAAGCAAAAAATGGGTTAAATTTTGTGTCTAATGAGATCTTTCTTCACCTTCCCTCCTCCCTTATCTCTCCTAAATAGTTTTCTGTGTTTTCGGTTAGTAATAAATCATTAACTGAAATAAATATTAAAAAGTTCAAAAGTAAAATACTGGAAAAGTCAAATATCCAACCCAGTAGTACAAAAAGGAATGAACCTACAGCATGTTGGACTATTACATTTATTATAACATTCAGAATTTAGTCTCTGTTCTTTCAGCTTGTCAGGTGCAGTCCTTTATAGTATAGTTCTACACAAGTTCTGAGAGGGAATTCAGATTTGTGGTGAAACTCTGGAGAGTGTTGCATATTTCCCATACCTCACAAACCATCTCTTGCAGAAGGCTGACATTGATGAAGAATTCCAACATAGCTTCAAGTGTGCAAGTGTAGCCTTCAGACGCCTGAGGAAACAGGTGTTTGAAGATTGCGACATCAGATCCAAAACCAAACTCATGGTTTATGAAGGAGTTATGTTCCCCACTTTGTCCATGTCTCAGCTCCATATAATAATGTACAGGAGACTTCTCAAGCTGCTGGAGAAGTACTGTAAATACTGCATGCAGAAGATCCTTCAAATCCAGTGGGAAGACAGACATGCTGACATTAGCATCCTTTCTCAAGCAAACACCACAAACTTTGAGGTGATGTTCATCCAACATCAGCTTCGCAGGGCCAGCCATGTCATCCGTATGTCTAACTCCAGATTCCCAAAGCAAGTTTTTAATTCTCCTATTTCATTCAAGGCATATATGTAAGAGGAGAGAGAAAGTATTTCAAGGATGTCCTCAAGCCCAGGTTGAAAAAGGTAACATCAACATCAACTCATGGGAGGCTTGCCCAGGAGGGAGGAAGGGTCTGCTGCAAGAATCTCAGTACCTTGAAACCTTACAGTGACAACAGGTGACAGAAAAACAGGCAGAAACAGTCTGCCTTGGACCAGATTAAGAACCCAGAGACGCCCACCTCACATGGAAATGCATTTGAGCTGTAACAGAGTCTGTTGATCCCTGATAGGTCTCATCAGCCATCTTCTGACCCACAGATAAAACAATCTGGAAGATGATCATCCTCAACTGCAAGGGATTACCAATGATGATGATAAGGATGACAAGTTCTGTCTCTTTGTATTCATAACTTCACTTTCAGTCATGAGCATTCCATTTCCCTCACAGTGGAGATACATGCACTTGCTAGCCATAGAGTTTAAAAATAGAAAAGACTAATTAGTTTCTTGAGCATATCCCTTGAATGTGGAAAAAATGAAGTATACTGATATGATGAATATGGCATTACTCATGCAGATGAAATTAGGTAGCTTTACTGTGGTGAAGAATAGTAGTTAAATTATTATATTTTTGAGATTCAGGTTTTTTTTTCCTGAATATTTTGCAATTAGCAAGCAGTTTTGAGACCTCAGTAACCTTGTCTAGTAGGTTTTTCCTGTCCAGCAGGCTATTATCAAACAAAAGCGAGATATTTTTTGGTCTGTTTTGTAACTCTTGTTTTAAGGTAGTACCTTGAAGAAAAGAATTTAAAGTGTTCAGGACAGGAGCTCTTACTGGACTAGGGAAATATTAAGAATCGTTAGGCTCAGGGAAATAGAATGCATTCTTACATGTGCACTGGCCTCTGATTGCTTTACCACTCCATCCAGGAAGAGCACAGATCACCTGCTGATGCTTCCTCAGCCTGACAAAGGGTGTTTGTGCCTGAAAGCTTGCTAAGAAGAATTTTTCCAACTATCTCAATTGATCTAATAAAATATATCGGATTTACCGAAAGAACCTTGTCATTCGAAATTAGGTAGTTTTTGTTTCCAGCAACGACTTATGTTATAAAAGTATACTTGATGATATAAAACCCCTTAACCTCTGTGACTAAAATTCTTTCAGTACTCTTTTCCTATTCTTTTATCAGTTTTCAATCCAATTGCCTTTTGCTGCTTTTGATATTGATATAAAGAAATTGATAAATTGTATTTATACTTTATAAGAAAAATAACTCATCAAACTGTTGGTTACTGTAGTTCGGCTCTGCGGAATTGCCAAACTGGAATATCTTGTGTACAAAATTTTGCAACGTAGATTGACTTTTATTAGATGTTTTACAGCTACTGTAGAAAATGTCTGTCAATACTTACACAATTACTGCAATTATAGGGTAACAGAGGCTTTCTATAATACTTGAAAATGTTCTGACCTTTAAGACTCTTTACAGATATTATTACCGTCTTATTTATTTTAGTTTGTTGGACTCAGTCAAATACTATATTATTGTGTTCATGTAAAAATGGCATTTTGGAAGTTTGAGTGATCAGCTGGTTTACTGATTCTCACAAGTAAGTAGCTCATAACATAGCTACATTCTTAAATTAGAAAAGAAAGAAAAGAACTTTCTGGAGAGTTACTATTGTATGAGCCAAGTACACAGATAAAATATCATAGCCTCCAGCAGTTTGCTCCTTGTTCTTTTTGGAGATGAGAAGCTTTAGGTTATGGAACTACATCATCTGGTGGTAGCATACTTAAATCTCATATTTTCATATTTATTATATTTTTGTATTAGTGATATGTCTAATCCTGTTCTGTATATTCAAGCAATTAGTAGTACTAAAACTGTTGAGAGCAATTGCTGTATGGTAATTTAATTCACTGTGTTCCTCTCCACTTGGTTGTTAGTAAGTAGAGCTACCTAGAAAATGACAGTTTTGTTTCATGACAACTTTCAAAGATTTTTTTGATTTAGGGCTGCTTGTTGGAGGGATGCAGGAGAATGACTGTGACTCTCATGCTCTGTAACCTGTATTTAGGGCTCTAGCCTGGGCTCTGTGGAGGGTCCCAGGTTCAAGTCAGATGCTTCGCATGATTCAGAGCAAAGTATTTCATCCTTGTTCTTTCTGTACCAGTTGGAGCAAGCACTTGAGCCTTCAAGTCCAAAGTCTTTGCCTGAGATATCTACCTGTAGGGTGTGGGATTTTTTTGTGTCAAATAAACTTTCCTAACCAAAAAAAAATTGTCAAAATTGATACCTCTCCACCAAGTGATCTAACTTTGACAAAAATGTCCTGGACCAGCTCTGATAGTTAGATGTGACAGAAACAGGATTTTCCTTTTTATTTTCTCTCTTGTTTTTTAAAACCTTTTATATTAGGAATTGGCAACCTACAGTTTGTGGGCTGGATCTGGCTTATGGAACCTTTGTATCTGGCCCGCAGAAAGGGTCTTTGGTTGTGGGCGCTCTCCCCGTTCCTCTATGGGGAGAAGCGAAGGAGGCAACAGGATCCTAGCATCTGCCCTTCTGCCTGCCTCTGACCTAAGGTGAGTCATTCCACCCACGGCCAATAAAGGTTGCTTATCCCTGCCTTACACTATTTATCACCCACAAATGAAAAGCAGTTTTTGTTCTAATAATCCTTTTCAGTTGTCCTTTAACTTAAAGTCCATGTAGGGTTGAAAATACCTTTTTTTTAATATTAGCCAAGGGGTGAATTGCCTTTTGAAAATTTGAGTTAACTTCACTTCCAGATCTTATGCCTGAGGTCATAGCATATGGACTCGTTATACAACTATATTCAGACAACCAGAGTTTCACGGAAATATATAAATGTATTTAATTACAATGTTTTTTGCAGTCAGTTCACTTGAGGGATAGAGCCAAAGTAAGATGTCATCCTGTGAATTCTTTAAGATTGCAAATAAAGCTGCCACTCTGTGTCAGTCAATAGCCTTTCTAATTCCAAGAATGGCTTTATGTTCTTATATTTTGCATTTTATTGGAGATGAAGCTTAGGGGTTATTTCATTCCCTAGTGAATAAAATAAGCCTCTTTTTGCCCTCACCGTTGAATGCAGGACAACTCAAGCTTATTTACTTATACAGTGCTTGGTTTGCTTGATTTTGTAGCTGAAAGTAAAACGGACAAGGGTATTACCTACAACAAATGTTTTTCCCATGCTATGATTTTAAGCGTAATAATGTAAAGCTCTTAAGAGGTACAGACAGACTAACAACTCCCCATTTTAACTTATGGTGGTTTGCAGGAAGCACCATGAGTTACAATGTTTACCTGGACCCAACAGATGTTTGCTATTGGGTCCCAAGGGTTGGGGGATTCAACTACTGCTTAGAATGTCTACAAGCCTGCAACTGCTCTCCCTGAGCATCACCTCTCCCCTGTCCCAGACCTGTGAATGGGAGGGGGGAAAAGGAGCAGGGAGAGCCCATTTTGAGGGTTGCCCAGAAAGCGCTGGAGGGCGGGGGAAGTGGATTAGAGTCCCCCTATCTCAGAGGGGCTCCAGGTGACCTGCACCACCCTCTAGTGCTGGCTCGGCAACCCCCAGAATGAGTTCTCACCATTCCCTTTCTACTCCCCCATCCTGAAAATAGTACCAGGAGCAGGCAGCTCAGCCCTGCTCCCAGTGCATGCGGATACATAATGACGATTCTGATTTTCACAGGATGGGGCCCTTTAAAAGCACTCTGTAGTCATGCACTGGTATTTGGTCATGGCTGTAGAATGCTTTCAGGGGCCAGATCAGGTGAAAATTGTCACTTCCGTCTGCACCCAAGATGTTTGATAAAAATAAGATGAGAAACCTTTAATCAGAATGTAAACCTCCAATACATTTTAAAAAACATAAGGATTATGGTTTTTTTATTGTTATGTATTATGCAAATATTACTTAAGTCATTTTTCTGCTTACATAGAACCTATCCTGACAGTTGGTGACGGCAGTACAAATCAGAGCCAGTTGCCGTGGCAACAGTAGGAGGTACAGCAAGAAATGCAAATATGGCACAGTAACGGGTATCTTTGGGCAGAGAAAAATCAGACCTGCAGTTTTTAAGCAAAATATATTGCAAGGGACAAAGATAAAAATATTTTTAGAATATATTTTATAAAGTATGGTATGAAAATGTTGGGGTTTTATAATACATAGGCTTAAAAATCAAACTAATCACTTCCATTAAAGATCAGCTCTTATTAAGCCACCACCATTAGGTAATAGTGTAATGGATTTTGCAGAAGCTCTTGCTTGAGACCACCAGCTTTACGCAGTCTCCTTTGAATCCTGCTTAATGAACCACAGGAATAGCTTCTAGTTGGGATGAGCCCCAAGAGTTTTTTGGCTCTGTGACTGGGCCTTTAGGTCACAGCAGACTTTGTTTCCATGACCTTGTTTCCAAGCCCAATCAGCTTAGCACAGTGGTTTTCAAACTGTGTTCCATGGAACCCTGGGTTCTATAATAGGTCATCAGAGGTTCCACAAAGACATTGGGGATAATGGCGGAGCAGGTCAGGAGGCAGAGCTCTGCCATTGCCATGTCGGGTTCCCTGGCTCCGTGTCAACTTATATAGCCTGCAGAGTCCAGAGGCAGGGGCACCACAACAGAAGAAGTGATATGAAAGGGTTCTTTGATTTTAGGAAGTTTGAAAACGACTGGCTTAGCATTTGATGGGAGCTTTACCCCTCAGGTGATGTAATATAACCAGAAATCAACTGTGTCAAGAAATTCAGCTCTTGTAAAACATACCGGTATTCAAGACTTGGTATTGAGGGGGCAGCTGGAATATAGCAGTCACAATTCTTGGCTCTGTTCAAGTCAAACTTAAAGTCCACATGAGAGAGGGTGAAAGACTTTGTTGGATTCGTATCTCTGGAGTGCATGCTGTCCTTCCCACTTGTGGTCCTTTTTTCAAGCCAGTTTCTCTCTTCTGGAGCTCTGTGGTCCCAGGTCATGAGTCCCAGATGTTAGAGGTTAATCTCTAGTCATTGTGGATTTCTGTTGTATTTCCAAAGTGTTCCTTCCATGTCTGGATTGTCCTATTCAATTCTTGATGCCCCATTTCAAACCAGGCCAGGCAGCAAAATACCATGGCCTTATATATCTGCATACAGTGAGGGCAGGGAAACAGGTATGTACCATGTCCGTAGAAATATTATCAACTTGAATAACATACTGCCACAATTGGTTATAATTAAACAAGAAAAGAATTACAGTAGAATCTGGTTAAAATCTGATTTGTTATTCCAAGAAATTGTTAATAATGACTAAATAACCATGAATGACCAATTACCATTAGCTGGTCATTTTAAAAACTTTTTCTGAGGTATATTTTACATCCTATATGGAGACATGGTCAGGAATGATTGTTGATGTTTTATAATTGATAAATGAGTATATTACAAAATGTCCAAGTACATCTTAGTCTGGTTTCAGTAGTATAGTCTTATAGAAATAAATGCTTATATTGTAGAATGCCCTACAGACATTTTGAGTGCTTACTATGTAAGAATTGCATAATTATGAGGGAATAAAATAGTCAAATATTTTTTGGTTTGCATTCTTGAATGCACTCATCCACAGAGTAGAAGATAATTGTGTAAGATGGAACTGTTGATCGGCTGTGTCTTGTTAAGAAAAGCTGCAGAATATGCAATACTTTGTGAGCACCACAGATATATGGATAGGAGGAACGTACATGCTGGATTAGCCAGGACAACCCTGGATTTCATATGCCATCTCAGAGTCCCAACTGTTGGAGAAAATTGAAGCAAAAGCATGTGCTTGGCTTTTGACTAACTCTACTGGGCAAGCAAGTCCCAGCTTGCAGCCCTGCAGAGTCAGGATCAGGGAGTGGCCGTTGCTGTAGCCCAGAGCCCAGGTGAGGATGGGGCTTTCCCGGGGTGGGGTGCAGCTTGGACCCCTGACCTGAGGGGAGTGGGGTCCCTCCTGGCTGCCACTGACCTGAGTTTGGGGTGACGGCTCTGGGCTCTGCTCTGGGACTGCACTTCAGCCGGCTGATGGCAGCAGGGAAAAGTGCTGTGTGGTTGTGCAGCACGAGCTGGTGGTGCCCAGGGAGTGCTGCACAGGGACCGTTCTCAGCTGAGTGCAGCTTCTGCACAGGGGGATGGAACCCAACCACAGGCCTCTGCACTGTCCCACTCAGTCCTGTTTCTGGGAGCTGCTGGATTGAGGGGGCAGTGGGTGGAAAGGGGTGTGTATGTGTAAGATGCACTGTCCTGCCCAGCCCCACTTCTGGGAGCTGTGGGGTAAGGTGTGTGTGCGCATGCATATGCCATGCTCTCCTGTCTGGCTCCGCTTCTGGGAGCCTCAGGGTTAGGGCTGTGTGTTTGTGCATGTGTGCGTATGCTGATGCCTCCTGTCCTGGATTTACTTAAAATTATTATGGTCACCCCAGTTATGGATGGCATGGATCAGTTTTAAGATGACTAATTATGGGGTATAGATTACATTGTAATCTTGAATGTGTGTACGTTTGGAAAAGAATTCCACTTACACAGATGATGAACTAGCCAGTGTCTTATATACAAATAAATAGGACTCTGACAGAGATTCAGTGTGTCAGCTAATAGAATAACTATAAAAACAAGTTACTCCAGTGACTGATTAACTAGGTTTTATTGTATTTGTAATTCAGCTCTCCTGTTGTCTTTTAAGAAAAGTGTCAAAAACATTTTCATATGTGGGGGCTGAGTATAGCCGGATGGGGTTTTTGGTGTGTTGACTGATGGAGCAGAATTAGGCACAGATGTGTATTGGTTAACTTGAAAATAACTTTACTTACAAACTGAAGTACAGGGACTCGTGTCAATGTACGCAGTATAGGTACTTTCCATAGAGTTACAAACCGGGTAGAATTCTACTTTTTCTGAGCATGCAGAGTATGAGGTATGTCGGGATGATCGGCGACAGGGAGTCGTCGGTGGGCGATCAGGCCTCCAACTTTGCTCCGAGATGTATGCAGAACTCTCTTCCAAAGTACAT